>CANTUT010000735.1:157500-391926 GCA_947687605.1 Reutealis trisperma | reverse complement strand
TATGTATGTGTGTATGTTTATATATATATGTATATATATATATATGTTTTCATATATACATACGTACATTCATACATACATATAGACACACACACACACACACAAATGGCTGAAAGAGCCAAATGAGAAGAAAGGGAGCAAAAAGCACAAGGGTGAAAATTAGGGGAAAAGCAGTCAACAATGGGGAAGCTTCAACTAAAGTAAGGGTACAGAGTGCAATTCTACTACAGCTGCGCCAAACTAGTCATGAGTTGGAGCACAAAGTCAAGTTTAGACTAATTGTGTTTCATTAGCCTCAGTTCAGGGCAACATAAGTACTTATCAGATCAGACGAGAAGGCCAAACAATTCCTATTCATCCTTCATATGGACAACAGCATTGATGAGCTTGTTGAGGAGCTACAGAAGCATGTTTATAATGTGGACAGATGGGACATTTCATTGAAGACTGTCCATTGATAGTTAATCAAAGGACAACTATGAAAGCTTCATAGCCTATTGTGCAAATGAATCGGATAAAAAATCATGGACTTGGAGGACGGGGCTTTTGTATGGGGTAATCCTTAGGAAATGTCTAAGCTATGAAAGCTAAAGGTAGAGGAAAAGTTTATGCTCTTAAGTAGCGAGAAGCTTGCACTTCCAATAATGTCATTACATGTACCGCTCTCATTCAGTCTATTAATGCTCAATGTTTGTTTGATTCTATTGCAACTGATTCATTTGTTTCACCATACTTTGCTAATAAATTAAGCAAAAACAAAAAAGTGATGCATGAACCTTTAATCATAACAACACCCTTAGGAGAAATGGAAGTAGTGGATCAGCCGTATAAAGATTGTATTGTTGAAATTGGAGATAGAAAATTTTTCGCCAACTTGATTGAATTTGAAGTTTTAGAATTTAAGGTCATACTAGGAATGGATTGGTTGTCTAGGCATGATGCTCACATAGACTGCAGAGGAAAAATAATTGATTTTAAAAATGAGAATGGATCATAGTTCACACTTTAGGGTGTAGAAGCAACCATCCTATGAGTTTTATTTTTGCAATTGGAACAAAATTGTTGTTGAGGAAGGGTTGCCAAGCACATTTGGTGCATGTGGTGGATATTGAAAAGGTAAATAATATTGCCAAAATGATACCTATAGTCAATGAACTTTCTAATGTTTTCCTAGAGAATCTGCCGAGAATGCCCTCAAATAAAGAAATTGAATTTACTATTATTAAGCTTTTACTTGGAACTCAACTAATATCAATACAACCTTACCAATGGTATCTTTTGAATTGAAGGAATTGAAATTTCAATTACAATATTTACTTTATAAAAATTTTATAAAGCCAAGTAGTTCCCTATGAGGTGCTCCGGTTCCATTCATCAAGAAGAAAGATAGGTCCTTAAGGCTATATATTGATTATAGACAGCTAAGTAAAGTGAATGTGAAGAATAAGTATCCTTTACCAAGGATTGATGACTTATTCAACCAGTTGTAAGGAGCTAGTTATTTTTAAAAAATAGTACAATTGGGTTGTCACCAAATAAAAATCCAATGAGAGGATATTTGTAAGACTGCCTTTAGAATGAGATATGGTCATTATGAATTCATAGTATTGCCATTTGGTTTAACCAATGCACCAGTGGCATTCATGGACTTAATGAATCAGGTGTTCAAATTGTTCTTGGATAAATTTGTGATTGTGTTCATTAATGATATTTTAGTTTATTCAAGAAATAAGGAGGAACATGAGGAACATTTAAGAACAATGTTACAAACTCTGAGGGAAGATAAGCTCTATGGTAAATTGTCTAAATGTGATTTTTGGATGGAACAAGTTTGCTTCCTTGATCATATAATGAGTAGAGAAGGAATTAAATTAGATCCCAAGAAAGTAGAAGCCACAGTGAATTGGCTCCGACCTATAATTGTTACTGAAGTGAGGAGTTTCTTGGGTATAACGGGTTACCACCATTAATTTATAAAGGATTTTTCAAGAATAGCAACGCCATTGATGAGACTTACAAGGGTGCAAGTTAAGTATAAATGGGATGAAACCTATAGGAGAGTTTTCAAAAACTCAAAGATTGCTTGATCTCAGCTCACGTATTAGCATTACCTAAAAGGAATGAAGGTTTTGCCATATACTATAATACCTCTAGAATTGGTTTAAGATGTGTACTAATGTAGAATGGAAAAGTTATTACTTATGTATCTAGGCAACTAAAGCAATATGAAGTGAACTACCCCACTCATGATCTCGAAATGGTAGTAGTTGTTTTTGCTTTAAAGATATCAAGACACTATTTATATAGAGAAAAATATGAGATTTATATATATCAAAAAAGTCTTCGATACATCTTAAAGCAAAGAGATCTAAATCTAATGCAGTAAAGGTGGGTGGGATTGTTAAAAGATTATGATTGCTAGATACTTTACCATCCAGGTGAAGTCAATGTTGTTGCTGATGCCTTAAGTAAGAAGTCAACAGGTAGTCTCTCACATATCGCATCAAAGAAGAGTTTGATAGTAAAAGAGTTAAAAGAGATGTTTAATGATGGTTTAAAATTAGAAGTGAGTGATTCACAAGTGTTAATGGCTTACTTCCAAGTAAGGCCAAAACTCATTGATGAGATAAAGATGTTGGAAAATGAAGATCCATAGTTAATGAAAATTTAAGAGGATGCGAAAAAGGGAAAAGCTTCAGAGTTTGGAATAGAAAATGATGTTTTGAAATGTAAAGATCGATTGTACATGCTGAACATAGAAGGGGTAAGAGAAAGGATACTAAAAGAAGCACATTAGTCCTCATATAGTGTGCATCTAGGTGCTACTAAAATGTATCTCAATGTAAATAGTACATATTGGGTGGCCTAGAATGAAGAAAGATGTGGCGAATTTCATAGCTTTATGCATCACTTGTCAATAAGTGAAATTTGAGTACTAAAAACCCTTTGGATTACTTCAGGAGATAAGACTACCCAAATGGAAGTAGGAACACATCACCATAGACTTCATGGTGGGATTGCCTAAGACTACAAAAGGTTGCAACTCAATATAGGTCATAGTGGATCGGTTGACAAAGTGAACGCATTTCATTGAGGTAAAGACTACATATTCAGCAGCGATGCTTAAATTTATGTCGATGAAATTATGCGAATACATGGGTTTCCACTTTCCATTGTTTCAAATAGAGGAACTCCGTTGAATGTAGGCTCGATCTGCTAGAGGGAATTATAATGCTTATTTAGGTTTAGACTCATGATGGGACTTTTATGTTTAGATTGGTTAATCTTAAAAATGATTTTAGGAGCTGCCACCCTAATTTATTTTTAAATGGGAAAATTAATGAAAAACCCAAGTTAACTCCAATTATTAATTTTTAATTAATTTGCCTAAGGATAAAATCACTAACCTCGAACTAGATTAAGCTCTAGGACTAGGTATTTGATTTTAAGTAATTATGATTTGGCTCTCAAGTTTAATTTAGTTTAAAAATTAGTTTCGTGAATTGCAATTATAAGATAATAATTAAAATGCATAAGCATGGCATAGTTATAAAGTGAATGAGGGGATTGATTGATTTGATTTGGGTTTGTAGGTGAGAGGAAAAGGTATATATTTTTGCTTCTAGCTGGTAGAGGATTTTATCGGACCGAAATTTCATTTTATTGAGACCAAGTAAATAGATTGATTGGGAGATTAATTAATTAATTAAAATAATTAATTAACTAATTAATTAAAATGAATAATTTACTAATTAATGTGATGAAATGGATAGATAGATGGATTAATTAACTAAAATAATTAATTAATTAATTAGGATGAAAGTGGATTAATTAATTAAAAAGATTAATTAACTATTTGGGTGGAGTGATTTAAAAAAATGATTAATTAATTAATTAATTAATTAAAAGGACTAATTAATTAATTAGTTTGGTGAGTAATTTAGAAAAATTAATTAATTAAAATGATTAATAATCTTAGGTTAGGGTGTGACAATTAATTAATTAAAAAGATTAATTAATTAATTTAAAGAGTGATTGGAGGAAGAAGAAGAAAAAAGTTTGGTAGACATCTATCAATACCAAATTGAGGGGCAAAGAAAATGGTAGAATTGAAGGGGTTCTTATAGGCAAAAGGTGTGGGGTAAAAAGATTAAAAAAAAAAAAGCTTAAAAGTGGGCTGAAAAGAGGGGCAAAATCAAAATTTCAAGGCTGAAAAGGGGACCAGTCTAGCCGATCTGTAAGCCCCTAGGCAGATTTTGCTAGTGTGCCCGGCAGCAATCTGCTGGACAGGCTAGTGGACGGTCGCCACATGTCACCTTTTTCTTTTTAAAATTTTGGCCCATGTTGGAAAATTAAGTATTTGTATGGTAAAGTACTTAAAGTCTAATTTCTCTTTCAGTGTGACTATCGCCCACTAATTGGGCTAGCGGGACCACTGTAACGGTTCTATATAGTGCATTAAACTTAGCAGGTGTCAAGATGCGGTTAGATTAAGAGGTGCAAAATAAAGGATTTATAGTTGCCCCCTCATTAGAAGTGTCTTCTATAAGGAAATTCTAATGATAGTGAATCTAAGAGTTGGGATGGTGTAAGGAACCAAAGGGATACTTAGGTTAGTGCTTTGGACATGTTTAGGTGAGAGACATGGTTGAAAAGGAAGATGGTAAAAAGAATCATAGGAATGTTTAAGCAGTCATTTCTAAACATTTATGGGTGAAAAATATGGCTGATAATAGGAGCAAGAGAAAGGACTAAAGGGATATCTAGGCTGGTGACTAGATAATTTTAGGTGAATTGATAGATATGATTAAGTATGATGAAAAGGTGGGGAAAGAACTAGAGGGACATCATTATCTAGAAATTTCTGGATAAAAGATATGGTTGACTTTAGGATGAACGAAGATGGAAAAGGGAACCAGATTGACGTCTAAGTGAGGATTTGATGGTTTTGGGTGGAGGACATGATTGATTGAAAATAAAAGGGATAGAAAAGGAGCCATAATGATGCCTAAATGATTATTTCTAGACATTTTATGGGTGAAATTGATGCATTTCAATAAAAAGAAGTGGAAAAAAGGAGTCAGATGTCTAAGTGACCATTTTTAGACATTTATAGATGGAATTGATGCATTTTGGTAAAAAGAGGTGGAAAAAAGGAGCCACATAGATGTCTAGGTGACCGTTTCTAGACATTTATAGGTGAAAGAGGCAGAAAGAGGAACCATAGGAATGTCCAAGTGATCGGTTTTAGACATCTATGGGTATTGGATTTTGGATAAGATAATTTAGTGAAAGGAGAGCTTAAACCTATGATGAGTTAGCTTGGGAGATTCTAATAAGATTTTAGTAAGAGGAGAGCCTTAGCCTATAGCAAATCAGCTGGAGAGATTTTGACAAGATTTTGATAAGAGGAGAGCCTTAGTCTATGGCAAGTCAGCTTGAGAGATTTTGATAAGAGGAGAGTCTCGACCTACAGCAAGTCGACTCGAGAGATTCTAAAAAGATTTTTATAAGAGGAGAGCTTTAGCCTATGGCAAATTGGTTTAAATAATTCTAAAAAGATTTTGATAAGAAGAGTGCCTTAGCCTATGGCTAGTTATCTCAAAAGGTTCTGACAAGATTTTAATAAAAGGAGAGCCTCGGCCTATGGCAGGTTAGTTCGAAAGATTCTAACAAGATTTTAGTAAGAGGAGAGCCTCAACATATGGTGAGTCAACTCAAGAGATTTTGATAAGATTTTGGTTGCTCCAAGAAAATTTAGGCTTCTGAATATGAAAGATTAGGCCTTTTGGATAGCTTAAAGAAACTTTACTGGGATTAAAGGGACTTTGGAAGCCACACTTTGTCAATTAGATTTGGATAGGTATCATTTAGCTTCAAGGAGGCACTAGTCAGCTTTATAAGATATCGGTTACCTTTGAGCAAGTATTAGTCAGCTTTGGCGAGACTAATAGCTTGGCTTATACATGATTGTGTATGGTTACAGATAGTTGCATATGCATGCATGTTTGTGCATAGATGATGCATATTTATGTACGCATGTTTCAAGATTCACAGACCTTTTGTTTAATTTTTATGCCATGGATGATTTATGTTGATGCCTATAATGAATGATGGCACGGATGCAAGAGGGCAGATTTATGAGTTTGCATTACAAATATAATTTTTCATGTGACTTTTGCACCTATATTGTAGACACTATATGCATTTATGGACTGAGAAACTCTAAAAGGCAGAAAGGACAAATCTGGATAAATATGACATTATAGCAATGGTGATGCTATAGGGAGTATAGCTTGCTTTAGGATTTTTGGGATTTGATGGCCCATGTTTTCTTTTTTGGTGCTACTAAGGAGGAGTTGTCTTACACCTTTGAGAAGTTTAATGCTATGGTTTAGCTATGACTCAGAGGCAACTTTGGCACTGTTAGAGTTTAAAGCCAGGCATTTCTAAATTTTAGGGGGTTTTTGGACTTACTTCGAGATGTTGCAAGCTAGAAGGTTGTTGATCATTAAGTGAATTTGGCCACTGTGATTGAGGAGTTCCATGATCTCGATGACCAAAAGATATGAGGAGGTAAAAGCTCTAGATGAGGATCTTGATATTCTGTTTGATAGTTAGATATCTATTTTTTTAGTCTATCAGCTAGGATGATACCAGAGTGGTAGGATTAGTATTAGTGATGGAGTAGAGTCGCTCTGTGGTTGGAGCTGTGCTATCAGAGACACTGATGAGTCTTGATTACTTTGTTTAGGTTTAAAGAGATGGACTGTCTTCCAAGTTATTCTCCATGTGAGAAAAAATTTGTCTGTTCGCACCTTGTCTATTAAAGGTGTTCTATGGACTTCTGATTTTGCATTTTAAGTTATCTTGGAGGTGTGGCTAACGGATTATTTTTGGGTGGTGGCCCTTGCTTTTCAGTCTGCATGTACGTTATTGAGACTTGGTAATAGATTAGACAGAATGGTTATCGGAGCTTACCCAAGAGAACATATTTTGGCACTGCCACTAAAAGATTGGATCTTTCATGAACAAAGATCATGGTTGTTGAGAGGTTTGCTTGTTGGATTTGGTTTGAATGACCTTCCACTAGGGGATGAAGGTTTTAAGGCAAATGAGGCAGACTCAGGATGTGGCCCCAGTTGTTCCCTTCTTAGAGTCTGCATGGATCACTGCTTCTATTAATGGAGTTATCAGGTGTGATTAGCTGAGAAGTTACCATGTTATTTGTTATCGAATTTCATTTGGGACCATAGAAAGTCATGACAGGTGGTTGATAATGGTGGTTTGGCTAGTTGAGAAAGAGGACTAGGCTACCATGCTAAGGGTAATAGAAGGTGATGCAGTTGAGGAGGGAAAGGTTGCAAGAGGAGCCGTCGGTAGCAAAAGTATAGCAACAAAGATAGAGGAGGTTTCTAAGCCTATGGAGGAGACTAAGAAAAAAAAAACTGAGAATTTGATACTATAGGTTGCATTGATGATTTATACTGCAATGGCAATGACAAAGGAGATTTGACAACGGTAAGGTCATAGGGTGACATTACAATTATGGTTTAGAGAGGTATTATTGTAGCTAAGGTATAAAGAAGGACTACAGTTTCTAGATAGTAGAGGAGGATTTTAACTTTGCAGTAGGGAGTAATTTTTATATTATTGCTATGTAGAGGAGATTTTTTGGGAGTAATTATAGAACTATTGGTACTTAGGGGAGGTTTTCTGACACTATCATAGTGAGCTAATACTTCTACTACTGCAGTTGTGGGAGCTACGAAGACTCTAATTTAGACAAAGATATGATAAATGCACCCTATTGACTAGACTATGACTTCTAACATGACCTTTTTTGCTTTCTATTTAGGATACTTGTAAGTTGATAGGACTATACGATAAAGGATAAACTATAGATGACATTGGAGGGCACTATCCTTTTTTTCATAATGATGGGTTATATTTTGTAAAATTTGATCACTATTAAAAGAGACATATTTTATTCTTAGTTTAATTTTTGCCTAAGTTGCCCTTTCAAATTTTCAACTTAGCCTACTCTATTTTTTTTTTTTAATGTTTAGGCAAAAGAAATTGAGCGAATACTATAGTAAGCATAAAGGAAATGAGAATGCGATGCAAGCAAAATATTTTGTATTATGATTTGCACTGCTCCCGAGCAGGGCTGCCTATGCAAGAAAAATATTTTGTATTACAATCATTTTCCTTTCCTTTGTTTTTCTCATTTCATTTTTTAAGGGAAAATTAGGTCCATGTAGTTTTGATTACATATGCATGAAAACAAAAACGAAATGCATATGTCATTTTCACAGAAGTATCATTTTCACTGATCCAAGTTGCAAGGATGAGAGAATTCATTTTTGTTCATGTCCAATGACCCCTTTATCGGATAGGATCTTCTTGAACATGTACTATCTAGCCTAATTCAATTTGAACTTGAATGGGAGCTTGGATTTCTCCCAGAACTAGGTTTCCTTATTGCAAAATCCTATCTTTTGCCTTCTTATTAAAGTGCTTGGCTAGTTAGAGTGTCTATTCTTAATTGGTCATGATACTCTTTGATCTATTCTACTTTGATTCTTTATAGCTTATGTTCGATAGGATTTATGTGTAGGCTGGGATCTTATGAGTTATCATGCTTGGATCCATCCCTTCCATGTTTTTAGATTCTCATGCAAAATTGTCTAAGAGCTTATGAGCCTTTTCAATTAATTATATGCAAATGCAATGTATATATATATATTTTTCTATTTTCCCTTTGTGTTATAATTAATTGATTCTTTTGCCTTTTTCATTTTTTCATTTTTCTTTTTTTTAGATGTCGCATTCAATGATGAATAAGAAGAATTAGAGTGAAGCAAAAAGTTCAAAATTTTCATTATTGATAGAAAGTCCCATGATCATAGGTTACATTTAAAGGATCAGTCTGAAAAGGAAATACATACTCAAAAAAGCAAGACTTGATAGACTCAAACTTATAGAAAAACTCAACAGAAATGTATTCGAAAGACACAGACTCAGACTTAATTGACTTAGTCCTAAACTAAGAGGACTTGGAACTAGACTCGAAAGACTCGGATAGGGGTATAGCAAGGTGGGTACTCTTCATTAGGTGAATCTTGAGATGGTCAGATGAGTTCAATGATTTAGAAGAGGATTGGTGGTGGTGTTAGACTCTGGGCTTGGGAGCAACAATATCTCTATAGTCAATGAGGTATTAGATTTTATGCTTTAGAGCATTGCACACATCAATTTTATGCCCCCGGCCCTTGATAATAGTCACAATGCTTGTTGGCATTATTGTTCTTGAGCAATGGATTAGAAGGTGCTTATGGCTCTAAAGGCTTAACAAGATGGGCTTCCAAAGCCTTATTATAGATAGTGGTTAGGGGTATGCCTAACTCAGAGAAAGTTCTTCTTTCTAACCTCATTGGCTGGTGATAGGAGACAACAGTTACCTCCCCTCAACTTTGGGTGGTAGAGCTAGTGCTGTTGTTGTTCTTATAATACTTTGAGCTAGAGGAGTCATCTTTGATTTGTCATAATTAGATCAAATCCTTTATCTTGTTAGTAGTGGAAATAAGAGCTTTGAAGTTGGGGAGGTATTCAGTTTGTAGATGAGCTTGGTATTGGGGGAGTAGATTCTTGACAATGATGTCAATTTTAGATGGACAGTTCTCCATTTAGGCCTTTTTTGCCTTCCACTTTGTAATGAACACAGTGAAGTATTCTCTTTGACATTGAATATGTCATCCCAAGTTTTCTTATGATTTTAGTCCAGATCTAGCAACCATTTAATAGTAGCTTCAATCAAGGACTATTGGAATAATTAAACAAAGAGCTCGTCATCCACACTAAAGAATCTTGTAGAGCCTACAAACATGTTGAGGTGAGTTTTAGGCCATGTGGTGCCAGTAAACTTGTCTATGATTGGCATTTTGAATTTTAGTGGAAGTGTTGCATTAGAGAAAGGAGTTAGAGATTCAACATCTATCATGTCTTCATGCTTCCTTATGTTCTTGATAGTCCTTTCTATGACCTTAAATTTCTCCATCATTTTCTTAGCATTGGAGAACCTAGAGAAGTCTCCACTTTGAAAAGGATTCATAGTAGGAGTGAGGGCATTGGCATTCAAATCCAAAGCTGTAGAGGTTGGAGTTTATAGTGCCATCCCTTTATCAGTGAGACTGATAACAAGAGGAATGAAAGCGAGGGCATGGCTAGTTCCAGCTTAAGTGGAAGTAGGCTCAACACAAGCAAAGGGAGAAGTAATGATAGCATTAGTCATCTCTTTGACCTCATTGATGATTGATTGGCATTGGGTGTTGAGAGTAGTAGTGAAGTTGGTAGATTGAGCATTTAGTGTATTGGTAAAGGAATCGGTTTGGGTCTTAAAGGTAGTAGTGAGTGTGGCTTGGAAAGTCTTCTCTTATTCTTAAGGAGGCTAGTAAAGAAAGTGCTCATGGTATCTTGGTCGAAGGGGTTGGAAGTGTTGGCCATTGGTACCTTCAAATGAAAAGAGAAAAGGAAATGGTAAGAACTTATACTTTGGAAAGGGAAAAGAGGTGCATATAATGGTGCGTCCAAAAAAAGGATTCCCTTTATGCTTGGTTGTCACTAGGTTAGGAAATTTAGTGAGTGTATGATTATGTGTTAAAGGTGACAAACCATCAGTTTTGGTTTTTGAGGTGTTCAGATTTATCGAGTTTCTCATGTTATGTATGTATGGCAATGTCATGATGCATGCCAAAAGGTTTCATGGGCATATGCACAAATGTCTCCACTATTATGATACATAGAACTTAGGGCCAATGCTAGGGCAACTATATGTATAAGAGTGAAGGGTGACTTGGTTTAGGGTCCCCATCCCATTAGAGCATTGATATACCTAACCATATGTGAGTTGAAGAGTCTTGTATAGGTCAAATAGTACTAATTGCTCGTTACACCACCAAAATGATCGAGGATTCTTCATGAGGTGGAATGCTTTTGCTATTTCCCAAAATACTCAAAGAGGTTTGTTGAGCCAATGCTACTTGTCATCTAAAAATTTTCCTAAGACTAAGGTTTAGACAAAGAGCCTTTATTATGCAAAGTGATGCATGAAAGCCAAATTAAACTTAATGAGCCAAATTAAGATTATTTTGGGAAAATATTTTCCTTAACCAAATAGTAATCCTTTTATTTACTTTGACAACCAGTCCCTAGTAGAGTTGCCAGCTATGAGGCCTCACCTGAGCAGCAACCCAATCTATTAGAGAGAATCAGAATGCTCATTTGGGTTTAGACTCATGATGAAACTCTCAGATTTGGATTGGTTGATCTTGAAAATGATTTTGGGAGTCACCACCCTAATTTATTTTTAAATGGAAAAACTAATGTAAAATCTAATTTGACTTCAATTCATTAGTTTTTAGTTAATTTATCCAAGGATAAAATTACTAACCTCAAACTAGATTGAACTCGAAGACTAGGTTTTTGGTTTTAAACAATCATGATTTGACTCTTAAGTTTAATTTGACTTAAAAATTGGTTTCATGAATTGCTATTATAAGATGAAAATTAAAATACATGAGCATGACATAGTTATAAAATGCATGAGGGAATTTAAGAAATAAAGCAAATAAACATCCGCAAGCCAAGGAGAATGTTCCCTGTAGTCCTTATAAATTATAGGGGAACAACAAATCACTCATTGACTCCAAATTAATTAACCTAATTATTAAAAAAGTGATGTGTTCTCTAGTCCTTATGGAATTCTAGGAAGACCACAAATTCTCCTATAAATAGTATAAAATAATTAAATAAGTGAAAAATGAAATTAGTTTGAAAATTGTATTTGAGGTTTAGATTTAAATTCCAAACATGCCTACGTACCCCATTGAATGGGGATCAAAATTTATGTAGTTTGTTCCACAATTAAGTGGAGGAGTTTAGGGATTGATTGGATTAATTAATTTGATTTGGGTTATGGGTGAGAGGAAAAGGCTGATACCTTTGTTTTTGGCAGGAAAAGGGTTTTATTAGACCGAAGTTCCATTTTATCAGGACCGAGTGATTAGATTGATAGGGGATTAATTAATTAGTTAAAATGATTAATTAACTAATTAATATGATGAAATGGAAGGATGGATGGATAATTAACTAAAATGATTAATTAATTAGGATGAAAGGTAAATTAATTATTTAAAAAATTAATTAATTAATTGGGGGGATTGATTTTAAAAAAAGTGATTAATTTAAAAAAAATTAGTGAATGAAAATGATTAATTAACTTAGGTTAGGATGGACAATTAATTAATTAAAAGGATTAATTAATTAGTTTAGAGAGTGATTATAGGGAGAAGAAGAAGAGAATTTGGTAGATAGATATCAATATTAAATTGAGGGGCAAAGAAAATGGTGGAAATGAGGGGTTTTTTATAGGGAAAGGATGTTAGGTAAAAAGACCAAAAAACACTTAAAAGTGGGCTAAAAAGAGCAACAAAATCAAAATTTCAAGGCTAAAATGGGGGGACCAATCTGGCCCATCTGCCATGCCCCTAGGTTGATTCTGCCTGGTGGACAAGTCGGCAGATTTAGCAAAGGTGGTCGGTGGCTGCCATGTGTCACTTTTTTTTTTTTTTTTTAGAGACTGATGTTGACACATGTTGAAAATTTTGGTATCCACATGGTAAAGTACTTGAAGTCCAATTTTTCTTTTAGGGGCACTGCCCCCTTGACTCCCGCCTATTAATGGGCTAGCGAGACTGCCATAATAGCTTTACATAGTGCATTAAACTTAAGAGGTGTCAAGGTGCTGTTGGATTAAAAGGTGTAAAATTAAGGGTTCACAAGTTTGCATCGAGATTCTAGCAAAAATTACAAGAAGCATTATATATATAGCTTGTTTTTACCACAGCTTTTCATCCACAAACTAATGGACAATCCGAGAGAACGATACAAACATTAGATGACATGCTTCATATGTGTGTTATGGACTTCAAAGGGAGTTGGGATAGACATCTCCCATTTATTGAATTTACGTATAATAATAGCTACCATTCCTCTATAGGAATGGCACCTTATGAAGCATTATATGGCCAAAAATGTTGGTCTCCGATTGATTGAACTAAAGTGGGCAAAAAGTACCTTGAAGCTCTAGACATGGTTAAAGAAGCCATAGAAAAGGTGAAGATTATTCAAGAAAGACTAAAGAAGTCATCATAAAAGTTATGTCAATCTAAAAAGAAAGGATGTTTAGTTTATGGTAGGCGATCATATCCATTTAAAAGTTTCCCCTATGAAGAGAGTAATGAGGTTTGGTAAAAAGGGAAACTCATTCCCTTGATTTGTCAAACCTTTTGAAATTCTTGACATGGTCAAAGAATTTTCATATAGGCTAGCATTGCCTCCTACATTGAAATAAGTCTGTCCAGTCTTTCATGTATCAATGTTAAGGAAGTATATTTTCTATCCTTCATATGTGCTACAACCACAATTGATCAAGATCAATAAAGACCTTTCCTATGAAGAGATCCCAATTGCCATATTGGATCAACAAGTAAAGAAGCTTAGAAACAAGGAGATTTCGATGGTCAAAGTCCAATGCCATAACCACAACGTGGAAAAATGTACATAGGAAAGCGAAAATGACATGCTTCAAAAATACCCATTAGTGTTTCAATGTATCTCAGGTAAGCTCCCTTAAAAAATCAAGGGAAATTTTTTTTTAGGGGGATAAAATGTAATATGCAAGGGTTTCATATCTCATTATAATTACTAATGATGCTCTAGAATATGATTGTCAAAAGTTACTATAGTAAAGAAATGAAGTGGAATCGGGTAGGAACTTTATGATACCATTTGAATTGTTTGCCTAGTTTATAATATTACCATGATTATATGTTTTCTAGTAAATCAAATAAAGTTCATGTAATAATAAATGAGGTTCCTAAAGATGTTAGAGAATGCAAATTAAAGAATCAAAGTGAAAGGAAAGAAAGGAAGTTAAAAGGAAAAATTTCTAAGTATGAAGTACATATAAGCTTGTTAATGTGTTTTTTAACATCAAAGGCCTAAGCTCACTTGGATGGCTAGTATATAGGGCCTATAGATGAGAAAATATAAAAATTTTGTAAAATTAGAAATGGTTAGCCAAAATAAAAATTGATGTAGGAAAGCCAGCCATCAAATTTACTTAGTAGCCATCAAAATCGACTAAGTCCAACTTTTAAACAATTTGAATTCTTATTTTTCATACATAAAAGTCTAGATGCATTTTTAGTATTGCCACACCATATGATGAACATCAACAACTTAAATACAATTTTAGCCATCCAACTTGATGAAATCATATCCATCCATTTTGATTTAATTCTAACCATTAGATTGAAAATGATTGAATTCGCACCATTCAATCTCATATACATATAAATGAAAATTTTGCTCATGTGCATCATTTGGCAAACTCTACACCAAAATTCCACCCCAACTAAAGAAAAACCTCTCTACACTAATGTCACATAGAAACTCAAAATAAAGTTTTCCAAGGTAAGAAAGTATGCTCATCTTTTTCTTTCTTTGTACTAAGTAGGATTTTATTGTTATAGTTGCAAAACTTTCCTTTTTCTTCCACATATAAAAATCGGCCAAGAAGGGGTTATAACTAAGGAATGTTTATTTGTATGTTTTCTTTATTAAATATGGAAATTTAGCATGGAAATATAAGGTTTAATATATGAAAATAAGCAAAGGAAGTATAAAAGTTATTTAAACCTCACCTTAAGGAGGGTTGTTCAACCACTAGTTGACTAACCAAAGGAAATGTTGTAAATTTTAATTGAAGGTACTTAAGGTTATTTTGGATGGAGATAAATGGTTTGGAAGTTTCAAAATGAATTATAGAAGCTTAGTTCAAGATTTGAAAATTTGAAGGCATAAACTTAATTTAAAGGGAAACTTTATGTTTTAGTGAATGTTTTTAATATTTAATTAATCCTATAGATTCTTTATCATGCCAATTTCATATTTTTATGATTAATTTGAAGATTTGGTAATGAATTGTAGGTTTTTCCCAAATCAGCCCTAAGTGGGATAAATTAGAGTTTTAGGAGTCAAAGTGATTTAATTTCAATTAATTGATGGGAATTAATTGTCTAAGTATCTGTTTGATGAATCTACGATCAATTTGAGATTTAGATGGGAAATTGATAGCTTTTCCCAAATTCTAGGGTTTATAGACCAATTTAGGGATTTTGAGATTTTGACTTGAATTTATGAAATTGAAGGAGAAATTAGGCTTGGAAATGGTATAATGTAACTTGTATAATTCTAATTTTGAATTTTAATTTGTTAGAAATGATTTACCCCAAATTTAATGAAACTAGTATCATTATAAGATTAAAAGGGTATAAGTATGACATTGAAGACATGCCTCAACTATAAATTAAATTGATAAAGTAAGTATAGAGTATGATAAAATGATAACAAAGATTTGCTAAATTATGATTGGTAACCTTACTACATACTAATTAATACATAATTGAAATAATATTAATATAGAGTCCAAAAGCAAGGGCAAAGATATTGCTAAAGATCGTGGGGAGCAATACTTTAACCAAGATTGAATACTAATAGGAGTAAATAGCCCAAGGTGAGTACTTAATAATATGATATCATTGAGTCATATTTGTATGCAACCATTGTTTGGATTACCACCCATTGATATGCCCTTTGAATTGATATTGAACACATATTGCCTATTGATTATTGAACCAATACAATGCAATGCCTTTTTGCATGGTATTCAACCACTATGAACCCTTATATTGATCTCAAATTGTGATCAATGATGAGAACCATTGATATACTATTATATTTTCTATTGAATTGCTTATATGGACTTTACATATGTTGAATTGCTTATATGGACTTTACATATGTCTTTTTATTGATACCTATCATTAAGTAGAGATACCCTTTTGATATGGGCTAATACATCAAACGTTGTATGCTTGGTATATGTCTATGGGATGGGCAAGAGTACCCGACCTCTGTTAAGGGAAATATGTAACCATAAGACCTGATTAGTCTTACGTAATGTGAAGCATGCAATAAGCAAGGCTTAGGCTACTACTCTTTAAATTTATAAGTGTGCGAAGCACTCTACTTTTAAGAAATTATTATTTCTGCTAAAAATATTGTTCCTATCTTAAATGAGAAATTGTTCATATTGATAATTTTGAATAACATTACTTCATTTTCATGTTTGAGCCCATCCAAACAATGACCACTCAAATCATCCTTATATTATGTTATATTATTATGTACTCACTAAGCTTGTCTCATCCCATAGTTGTTTAAATTTTCAAGTTAAGGTGACATTCTAGCAAGGTAAATTCCAAGCTATATTCTTCCACTTGGGAATTGCTATGCTAATTTTGGTATTTTGGATTTGGGTCATGTTACTCTGAAGACTGTTACTCTAGAGCTCCATGGTTATTAAAGGTCTACCATTAATATGTATCAAATTTGTAAGTGCTATAAACTACATTGTAGTGATTAATGCATACTATATTAAGTATTTAGATGCATGGATGATGAATATAATTATATGAAATGGGAAATTTTGAAGTAACAAATATGACCATGGCATAAATAGACATTTGGCAATAAGTCAAATGATAAAGTAACAATTGAAGATAGAAAAGAGTAATTGGGTTATGATCTTGTGATAAGATACAACTTAGTAGAGAATAATTAATAACAAGTTCAACATATTCTATAGGTTTTAGTCACCTTATGTCTAACTAAATTTTAGGACCGTCATAGCCTGAAATTTGGGTCATGATAGTCCATGATATAAGAATTCATGTCGTGATGAGTGAATTTGCATACAAATATTTTCATTTAGGAAAAAGGTCCAATCTACCTTTGGTGTTTATTAGTAAGTTTTAAATAACCCTTTGGCATATTTTTGACCCATTTAAACACCTTAGTTTTGTTTAATGGCTAATTGATCCTTTTTTTTTCTATTTTGCAATGAATGTAACACACATCCACTGGAAGAGAAATTTAAGGAAATTTGTGTGTTCTTGTACAAGTAAGGCAATACTTGCTATTGCAAGTGGAAATCTCATGTTTCATTAGAGGAACAAAAATGCAATTACTATCACATCCCAACTCCCTTAGTCCATTCACATCAGGCACACATACTCTCTTATCACACTTTAGAATCCTATCGACTACTTTGAACTCAGGGTTCTTTCTTTTCTTAGCCTTATCCCTTAACTTAACCCAGTATAGATCCTTATCTTATGAAGTCTTTATCTCCTCTAATAACTTTGACTTCACTTGAAAAAGTGCCAGTAGAACTCGGGATTCTCCAATCTCTAGCCTTATGTCCTGGCAAAATAGTCCTCTTAACTCATTTACGATAGGTCTTTTTTGCACGGCCATATAGGCTAGGCTTCGCATCAATTTCCAGCTCAAGGCATCTGCCACAACATTTGCCTTTCTAGGATGTTAGAGAATCTGGCAATTGTAGTCTTTAAGCAGTTCAACCCATCATCTCCTTTGCCTCAGGTTGAGGTCTTTTTGGCTCAAGATATACTTGAGACTCTTATGATTTGTAAAGACCACGCACTTTGTTCCATACATGTAATGTCTTTAGATCTTTAGAGCGAATACTATTGCGGCTAATTCCAAATCATGAGTAAGGTAATTCATTTCATGCTTCTTGAGTTGCCGCGATGCATAGGCAATGACCTTACCATTTTACATCAAAACGCACCCAAGCCCTATTATTGAGGCATTGTAGTAGACCGAGAACCCTTATTCACCTTTTGGTAAATCTAGAACTAGAGTTGATATCGAGCACTTTTTAAGCTTTTGGAAACTGTCTTCAAAGGACTCCTCCCAATTAAACTTAACCTATTTCCTAGTCAAATTGGTCAACGGTGATGCTATCTTGGAGAAGTCCTGTACAAATCTATGGTAATAGCTAGCCATACCTAAGAAACTCTGAACTTTAGAAACCATTGCGGGTCATGGTCAATTGGCTACCACTTCAACTTTCTTAAGATCAACTTGAATTCCCTCTTTACTTACAACATGCCCAAGAAAATTGATAGATTCCATCCAAACTCACACTTAGATAACTTCACGTGGAGTTAGTGATCACATAGCATCTATAACACAATCCTTAGATACTCTTCATGCTCCTTTTTACTCTTAGAGTAAATCAGGATGTCATCAATGAAAATGATCACAAACCTGTTGAGAAATGGCTTGAACTCTCGATTTATCAAGTCTATGAAAGTAGTCAGAGCATTCGTAAGATCAAATGGTAGGATCATGAACTCATAGTGACCTTATCTTGTACGGAAAGCAGTCTTGCAAATGTCTTCTCCATGGATCTTTAGCTGATGATAACTAGACCTCAAGTTGATCTTGGAGAAGTAAGTAGCTCCTTGCAATTGATCGAGTAAATCATCTACTCTTGGCAAAGGATACTTGTTCTTCACGATGACCTTATTTAGCTAACAGTAATTGATACACATATAGAATGAGCTGTCTTTCTTTTTCACAAATAGCACTGGAGTGCCCTATGGCAAGCTACTCAGTTAAATAAAACCCTTGTTAAGTAGATTATACAATTGTGTCTTTAACTCTTTTAACTCCGCAAGTGCCATACGATATAGTGGTATCAATATAGGTTGCATGCATGGTAGCAATTTGATGCTGAACTAGATCTTACGATCTGGTGGCATTTTAGATAGATCTTCTGGAAAGATGTGCATAAACTCATCTACCACTAGTATGCTCTTGCCACGAATAGTGGCTTCCTTATTAGTATCGACTACGTGAGCTAAGTATGCTTGACACCCTTTCTTTAACATCCTTTTAGCTCCCAAAGTTGATACCAAACTCAAAGTTCTCATTCATATGTCTTTGACATACAAACTCTCCCCCATCCTTGGTTTGAAATTCTACTTGCTTCTCTCTATAGTCAATATGAGCTTTATGCACATATAGCCAATTCATTTATAAGATTACATCGAATTCTAGCACATCAAGTTCTAAAAACTCCACTAGAAGTTTCTATTCATCAATGTCTACCTCACAATCCTTAAATACATATTTTACTTTCATCATCTCTCCTAAAGGAGTCAACACTACTAGGGGTTCATTAATTAACTCCTTATCTCTACCCAAACTCTTATCAAAACACGAAGACACAAACTAGTGCATCACACTAGAATCTATCAAGCACCTTGCGCTAGAGGTTTGAATGGTAATGATACCTAATGGCAGTATGTGAAGCATAGGCCTCTTGCTGATTTAAAGTGAAGATACAACCTTTGCCCCTATTGTCTGCTATAAGTGCATTTCTAATAGCTAGTCCCTTATTCTTAGCTGCTTGCCCTTGAGCTTGAGATGGTCTAGGTGGTGGAGGCACCAAGGTCACATTTCTTAAATTTCCAATCTGTTGGCAGTCTTTGATAAAGTGGCCCATCTAACGATATTTCAAACATGAGCTAGAGACTTTCTGGCAAACTCCAGTATGCTTCTTGCCACACTGGACACAAGTGGGGAAACTCTACTTAGATTGACCATTACATTATCTAGGTGTTGAAGTCATTAGTGTTGATTCCTTTCCTACCTCCTCCTCCTCCTCTATGCTGGCCTTCGTGACCCTTACTCTTATGCTTGCTCTTCTGCTCACATTCAGCTCACTCATCTCTCTTAGGCTTATGCCTCTTCTCTACTTTCTTAGCCTTATCTATCAGCTTAGCTAAGGTCGAGAACTCAGTGGCTGCCAAAGAGTTGAATAGGGGTGTAATCAATCCCCTTAAGAAGCAGTTGATGTAACTGGCTTCAATAGAAATGATGTTAGTAGTGAACCTGTTAAGTTGGCCAAACTCATTAGCATACTTTGACACTAACATGCTGGGTTTCTGCTTCAGCTGTTCAAACTGTAGTGCCCTATCCTACCTTTCACCTTCTGGCAAGAATTGATCCATCATTCCTTGCTTAAACTCCACCTAAGTACCACACCTTCTTCTTGAGTGGAGTTCTATCAACTCAATCACCCGAGTGTCAAAGCAAGATAGTCAACAGACTAGCTTGTCCATCTCATCCAAAACTTATAAAGGTCATCACCCCCCTCACCACAGAGGTAGATGGTTGTAACTTCTTGAATTTTGGAACGGTCATTCCTTCATCGGGTAGCTGCTTCCTTTCTTTCCGTGCAGGTGCTACTACAGCAAGAGGTAAAACTCCATTCTCCTCTTGTGTTGGTGGAACTTCCCACCTTTGAGCTCATAGCTCATCTAATTCTTTACCCAAGTCCCTCATCTCCTGGTACATAGCTTGAACCTTTTGTGAAGAGGCTTGCTCACTAGAGCCCATCCTCAGTACTCTTCAGTCAAAGCTCTTTTTCGACCTTATAGGTGCAGAGGCAGCATCTAAAGCAGTGTCCAATACCTCATTCTCATTAGCCCTAACAAGTCGAGCAACTGTGCAAACCTTCTCTTAATAGGCATTCTACTATAATAGGTGAGGGTATTCAGTGCTAACTCACTTCTAATCCTTTTAAACCCACTATTAACATATCGTACTTACCATGCATTTAACATGAGCACACATCATTTAGTATCACATCATAAGGTATATATTTCATAGTGTATATCAAATATCATGGCATGTATCATGTATCATTATCATGCAACACATAACTTATAGCATAATGAACTCTCCTATCATACAAAAGTCACTCATCTCATAAGCAATAGTTAAAAAAAGTCAAACCCATGCAAAATAACTAAGTCATCATACAATGTCATCCATATCATATGAGTCCTATACCATTAGGCTAATAGCTAGAAACTACTAGCTCAAGTCTCAGCTGTGTCCCTCATTAGGGCAAAAATTGGGTAGCTTCCAGGGTTGAATAGGCAAATGCTTATTAGAAGGGCAATCAAGAGCAATATGACCAATGCCACCACATCGATGGCCTCTATCTGACTTATGACCAATTGAATACAAGGATCTAAATGGTGAGTAGTGGATAAGAGAGCATGTAGAGTTAGTATACCCATCCCCACCATAAATCCTGTAAGGATCTCTAGGTGCATATCTCCCATCTATTCAACAATTCTAGCCTCAATTTGTTTCACATCTTCTCTTAAAGTATGTACTAAGGACCTCAAATGTCAATTTTCCTTCATCAGGTCTGTGCAGTCTCTTTCCAACCTTTGAATCTAGTTATAATCTAGACACTTCATAGGGTCTTCCTCATAGTGTAATGCCCAAGGTTTCCCTAACCTATTAGAGTTAGTAGTGGAGACACCATAACATTCATGTATTATGCCATTCAAGGACTTCTTAACACATTAAGAATTTAATGAATAATATAATAATGAGTAAAGAAGGTAATCAATTTTGATAAGCACTTTTATGATAAAATGAAAGTCAAACCAAGTTTGACTTAATGTAACTACATTAATAATTTATTTGAAATGTGAATCTAAAGTGCTAGTAAATGGGCATTAACATCTCTTAAGTCATTGGAAGATGATAATAGTGGCATGAGGAGTTGATTTCAATTAATGTGATCATGGTACAATAGAAGTCAAACTTAGTTTGACCTAATAAGCCTACATGATGTATATACCTGAACAATGCTATTGAAGGGCTAGTAGATGTGTATTAAAATGTGCATAGAATTTACCTAGCAATGTCTAGAGTGTGTATTGATATAGAAGGAAGAAATATGTATAATAATGTAAAAGAAATGAAATGGAAAATTTGCTTACTAAGTTCGAAATGTACACATATCTATTTGTTAACGGGCTTTTGGATTCCAAAGACCTAAGCCCATTAAATGGCCGACCCATAAGGCCCATAAATGGACAAACACAAGCCTTAACTAGAGTTAGAAATAGGTAACCATGGTTAAATAGGTGTAGGATGAGCTAGCCATAAAATTTGACTCATAAGCCAACAAAAATTGACTAAGTCAGATCCTTAAGTAACTTGAATTTCCATCCTTCCTACATAAAAGTCTAGATACATTTTTGCTTTTCCCATATGATATGATGAACATCATTAACCTAGATGAGATCCTAGCCATTCACTTAATTAAATCATAACCATTCACTTTGATTAAATCCTAACAATTGGATTCAGTGTGATTAAATCATTACCATCCATCTTCCATATATGAACAAAAAGATGTGCTATTTTCTTTATTTTTGCAAAACCTATCATAAAAACATATCCTAATAGAGAAAGACACTCTAAATTTCATGCCACCACTATGGAATTCAAAACAAGGCTTCCTAAGGTAAGAGTTTATTCTCATCTCTACCTTTATGTGTTCGAAACATAACTTTGGTGTTATAGTTACAAGAAACTTTCTTTTCTTCCATCTATTTGATTCATCCAAAAGGAAGTATAACTACAAAATGCTTGATTTATATGTCCTTTGATTAAATATGAGATTTGGACTTGGCAACACAAAATTCAACAAGTGAAAATAAGCAAGAAAAGCATGTAGCTCACCTAAGGGAGCATAGAGCAAAGTTTCGGCCACTTTAATGAAATTGTGAAGGAAGTATTCTAAATTTTATTTCATGATATTTAAGGTTATTTGGGATGGAGAATAGTGGATTAGAAGTGTCAAATTGGATTATAGAAGCTTATTTCAACACTTGAAATTTTGAAGACATAACATAGGTTAAAAGAAAAAGTTCAAGATCTAATAATTGTTTTCCATGTTTAATTGATGATATAGGCTTTGTGCATGATAATTTCATGATTCTATGATAAATTTAAAGAATGGATGAGGAATTGATGGTTTTCCCCAAATTCTAGGGTTAATGGGAAAATTTGGGATTTTGAGTATTGAACTTGAATTCATGAAATTGAAGGGGTTTAAGAATGGTCTAATATGATTTGTATAGTGTTAATTTTGAAATTCACTTAATAGAAATGATTTTCCCCAAATTTAATGAACTAGATTCATTTAGGGAATTAGATAGTGGAAGTAGAATTAATACCACTGAATATTAGAAATTGTTTAAATTGATTTTCTCAAAATTGAAATGTGAAATTGGACGGAAAAGAATTATCTTTCCTTAAGTGAATACTTTTGGCTATTTAAAAGATAATTAAGGGAAAGTGTTAAAATTAGTAACAAGTATATGTATAGTGTGTCTTGACCTTAAAAGTAATAACTTAGCACTGTAATGAACAAGTTAAGCTAAATTTAAATTAATGACATAACAAAGAAGTGATTAATGCAAAATTGAAATGTGAATGTGTGGAATCTAAAGACAAGGACAAGGATATTGTTTAAGAGTGCAAGGAGCATCACTAGCTTTAGAGTTAAACATAAATAGGAGCAAAGAAGTCCAAGTTGAGTACTTAATAATATGCTATAACTATGCCTTTTGCTTACAACCATTGCTTGAATTACCATCCCTTGACATGTACTTGAAATGATATTTGATTTGTCGTTGCCTATTGATTGTTAAGCCTTTTAGAAATCTATATCGTCCTTATATGATATTTGACCATGATAAGCCTCTTACATTGGTCCCATATTGTGTTCAATGATGAGAATGATTAATATGCCAAACTATTTTTCATTGAATTCCTATTGTAGACCTTGGATATATCTTTCATTGATACCTATGAATATGCAGAAATCCTCTCTGATGTGAGGAAATGTATCAGACCTTATGCACATGGTATAAGCCTGTGGATAGGGCAAGAGTACCCAACCTCTATTAGGGTGGAACGCCTAACCGTAAGACCTTATTAGTCTTGTGTAATGTAATACATTTGAGTGAGCAAGGCTTATGCAATCACTCTTTAATTTATAAGTGTGGGAAGCATTCTGCTTCTAAGAAATTACTATTTTTGCTAAAGATATTATTCCTATCTTAGATGAGAAATTGATTCATAAGGACAATTTTTTTAACATTGCTCCATTGCCATAATGAGCCATCTTAATACTGATCCTTATTCTCCTAATATATTATATTATTATGTATTCACTGAGTTTCGTTTCATTCCCTAGTTGTTTAAATTTTTCAGGTAAGATTGATGAGTCAGCAAGGTAAATTCCAAGCCTATTCTTCTATTTGGAAGTTGCTCTGCTAATTTTCAAGTATTGTGATTCTTGACTATGAAGACCATTGTTTTAGAGCTTTATGGTTACCAAAGGCTTAGCACTAAAATGTCATTGGGTTATATGTATTGGAATTGTATTGTAATTAAGATTATAATAATTTATTGAGTTATAAACATTTGGATAATGACATGAAATGCAAATCTAGAGATTTTATGAGTTGATATGAAATGGTATTAGCAAGTAAGCAATTGGTAGCATGTAAGATGATAAACTAGCAATGGGTTATAATGAATGGTAAAGGAATATAAGTTATGTAGGGTTCTATAGGTTTAGGTGACTTTATGTCTCCCTATGCCCTATGACCATCACAACATAATAAGTGGATTGTGACAATCAGGAGTCTTATTCCTTTTGAGGTGGATCACAAACATGGCCTTCTCAAACTTCTCTAGCCAGGTCCTCTTGCATGACATATGAGGTGCTCTAAGTTGAGGTCCTCTAGCAGGGGTACTCTACTTGGTCATCTAGAAAGAGAATCATAAGGCACACAAAATAATAAGAAGAAGTACTATAGCTTATTAGAATTTCGCGGGACTATCCTAATGATGGACTATAATTAACATGAAAGGAAATTTCCTATGCTCTAAGATTATACTTAATCAACCTAATAAACAGACAAGTCTAAAGTATACTTAAAACTACAGCTTAGATACCAACTTTATCACATCCTAACTTTCGAGATATAACTATCTTAGAACATAGGGAGACATAAAGTCACCCATACCCATAGCACCCTCTCATGCACAGTTAAACACTACTTAAGATCAAACCAAAATCACATGCATTAACTTGAATAACCAATAATAAAGGTAATCCTTAAAAATAAGAAAAATTAAGTCTCTAATTTAATCATCAATTGAATAATGTTCCAAAAACACCTAAAACATCTAAGAGTGACTCTGCATATCATAATATGTATATAGACTCGGACAAGGGAATCTCTCCAAGCAGAGCAGATTGCTTGAGCTATCACCTTCCCACCTCATAATGCTCACCTGAAACCACACAAGTAAAAAGGGTGAGATAGATTATCTCAATGAGTAAACAATACAACTTGTGTAATAACACATATCCCTTTAGAAGAGTTCACAGTTCATAGTTTGTGATACGATGCAAAATGGCATAACCAAAATAATAATATCTTTACTTATTTTGTTAGAATGCATGCATGTTTTATGTTAATTTTCTATGCTAGGGTGTGTTTGATCTTTTTGTTTGAGTGTTTTAGGATAATATAGGTGTAAGAAGATGATTTTGATCGAAAATGGAAGCTAAGGACCAAAATGGAAACAAGTGCCAAGCTTAGGAACAAAGACAAGCCAATGAAGAGAATCGTGCCCACTCGTGACACCTGTGCCGACTCGTGACGGACAGGGTGGTTACTATACCCTTTTAAGGCACCCTTTCATTTTCACACCTTTTCAAAAGGGCACTTCTTGGGACACCTTGGGGCTTATAAATACTTGGATTTGGCTTTATTTTGAGGAAGAGATACTATTGTATTAGATAGGAAAAACTTACTTAAAATCCTTGTAAACACCTTATTACAATTAAGTACTTGGTTTGTATCAAGTGTCCTTCCAAAAGGCACTTCAAGTTCAAGAATTGTGCAAGTAATTTCCTAAAGAGTAAAGGAGTTTTCATTCATCAATCTTTCTTCCTTTCTTCTATTTTTATTTTACTATTCAATAATGAATGCTTGCATTATTTCTATGTCATATTTTACCATGTACTTAGGCTAATAGGTTGTTAGAATTGCAATGATGAATTAATTTTAGAAATTACATTCTTAATATACATGAATGATTTAGTTTCAATTGAGTCCTACATTATGTTATGCATGCTTGATCACCATATATAACTTGTTAATCATTTTGTTCACAATGAGAATTGGGGCATTTTGGTGGAAATGCAATTGAAATTACTCAAAGGATAGGAAAGTACCTGGAGACAAGAAATCCACTTTAAGGGGTTAAAAATTGGCATGGAACTTAATGGTTTTTGTTTATCCCTACAATGTCATGAGAGTGCTTGTAGACTCTAAATGAAAATACTCTTAATTGATAATGAGAGTTGCTTTTAAGAAATGTTGGTCATATTCTCTAATCATTGCATGTGTTTATATGTTATTAACTTTTATAGTTCAAAATTAATTCTGAATTGTAATTCTAATATTCATTGTTTATTGTTATTAATTAAAGTAATAATAAAACTTTAGTATTTTATATTAGTTAGAATAAATCAACATCTTTTTGTTTGTTGTTTGCCTATCCATCTTAGTAATTACTCGGTTAATATAAAATTGCTCCAAATTCCCTAGAGTTTGACGCCTTACTCACTTTATACTTAGTCTTAGAGACTAGGGTATTAAATTTGATCCGCATCAAATTTTGGCGCCGTTGCCGGGGAATTTGATTAGAATTTTTATTAACTTAGGGTAGTGAAAAGTTGTTTTAGGTTTTTATTTATTTTGTTTTCCAAAATTAAAAAAAAAAACTTGTTCTGTTAAGTAATGAGTCGTGCCACTGTGTACCAACTCGTTACTTATAGGATGGGTGCCGAGTCGTGCCCTGTGTGCTAACTCGTGCCCTCTCTGCTACTCAATTTCAAAATTTTCTATTTTAAGTTTTTTTTTATGTTTTGTGTTAATTTTGTTTCTTTTATTATTATTCCTTTTTATTTTTTTGTTTATTTATTTATTTTTACTTTCCATTTATTTAATCAAAGTTTCTTCTTTAATTTTCAAAATATTTCAAATTCCAAGTGAAGATTTATGCCCTTTCCTAATAAAGGTCATGACCTTTCACATCTTTCTTACACCCTAACCTACATAACCACCTAATTACATCCCCTTTTCAAAATTTTTCACATTCCCAATTAATATACATGGGTCCTTTAAACATCCCTTCACCTATTTTAACTTTCTTCCATTTGTTTCCATTTCCTAAGCATCATCTCCTTCTTTTAAAATAAACATCTTTCTCTTCTATTTCCTGCAATATTTTCCTTTTGATATGGATAAGACAAGGGGCTCTTCATCTTAAAGGACACAAGAAGAACATCCAATGGAGGATTTGGCATCCATTTATGGGGCAAATTTCCCCATCCTCTCACATGAAGGAGGTGCTAAATTCTTAACTTTAAAGATTAGGGATATCATTTCCTTGGGTATGGTGGCTCATCAAGTGGGGAGGCTAGCATTTTGGAGCAATTATTAGAAAACCAAAGGGCAATGCAATGCCAATTAGGGAATATAGAGACTTGGAACTATCAAATGAATCGGAGGCAATATAAAATGGAATACAAAATGGAACAATACTTTGAGAAATCTAGCTACATCATTCAGTCTCCATCGTCATCTCCTCCACCATAATGAATATGAGGGAGTTTCTTCTATCCTT
Source organism: Reutealis trisperma (assembly GCA_947687605.1). Classification (NCBI taxonomy): domain Eukaryota; kingdom Viridiplantae; phylum Streptophyta; class Magnoliopsida; order Malpighiales; family Euphorbiaceae; genus Reutealis; species Reutealis trisperma. The sequence continues at coordinate 364,335 of CANTUT010000735.1, read as the reverse complement.
TCCTTTACTTGATTTTCTTTGGGTTTCACATTGAGGGCAATGTGAAGTTTAAGTATGGGGAAGGGATAGAAGTAAGATTTTAATTATTATTACTTTGCTTTGTATGCTTGTTTGTTTGTTTGTTTTTCATGTTTGTTTTCTTAGTTTAGTCTTTGTCTTTTACATCAAAAATTTTTTCATGTTTGTTTTCTTAGTTTAGTCTTTGCCTTTTGCATCAAAATTTGAACTTTCAAACTTAACTTTTCTCCACATTCTTTAATAGTATCTTACTTAGAGTCATTTTAAGTTTTGTTAAGGAGTTGTTTTATAGTAATTTAATGAATAATTTTATGCCCAATTGGTAAAATTTTCAAGTCTTTTGTAGCATTTGTTTTGAGTTTGTCTTTTTATCTCATTTTTATTATTTTCAAAGTTTAAAAATTATCTACTCGACTTCCTAACTATGCTTAAATGCTAAAATTACAAGGATTTAAGGTTTGATTTTTATGGATTTAAGTTGCCTAAGGGAAACTATAGCCATAATATGAGTAATACATCTAGTCAATAATGGATGAGGATACATAAAAAAAAAAAAAAAAAAAAGCATGAACAATCTTTACTAGTGCATAAATATATGTAGAGTAAGTTGTGTGCAAATGAGTTTGCTCCTTAGTTGCATTCAATTCGAAAAACATACATGGTAATACTAGTATAAAAAAAATAAAAAAAAAGGAAGAACAAGAAGAAGTAAAGTAAAAATAAAAAAATGTCCAAAAATGCCATGAGACTAGATATATTTATGTGTAACTTATGTCCTAAAGGCTATTTATATCTTTAGAATTCTTGACTTAATGAATGGATGTTTTGACTAGAAAAGTATGGTTAGGACCTTGACTTTATAATTATGACTCTGTTCTTGATAGGAATGAGATAATTAGACAAACTTAGGGCTTATACTATAAGACTTGTCAGCTTTACCATTGTTGGTGTCACATCCCAACCTCATGAGATACGATGGTCCTAAAACATGGGGAGACATAAGGTCACCCACACCCGTAGAACCCATTAACATATAATAATCATGCCTAGGATCTTACCAAACCTCTTTCATTAACTCATTTAAAACATTTAGATAAATACCATAAATTGCGGAAGACTTAAAATAAATCATTACATATAAAATCCATAAGAAAAATAATATCAATCTCGATAAGTATCGATCAACATTCCCGGAGCATCTAAAGACAAAACTTCATAACATAGTATTATTGATAACTCGGACAAGGAATTTCCCAAGCGAAGTAGAATGCTTGAGCCATCACCTTGCCTCCTCACATTTGCTCACTTGGAACCACACAAGGAAAAGGGGTGAGATAGATGATCTCAATGAGTAAATGAAAAGGCATATACATTATCACATATTCCTTTGAAAGGAAACACATAACTTATACACAAAGGTCATGATTTGTAACTCATGAATTAGGTTGCAATTTAGTAAGGGTTCAATTTGGCAAGTTTGTAGAAATCACACTTATAACACGTAGTGAGCGAAGGTTATTGCTCTATCATTCGAACACATAGAGGAGAGGTGGCCTTATACCAAATTCCAACTCCTATCATGTAGAAAGCGTAAAGTTGATTAGGCCCCATGGCTAGAACTGCCCCTTCTAGCTAAGGTGGATACACTACCCCTATCCATCGGGTTAAGACCGTGTGCACAGGTTCTGATGATTACTCGCATCGGCATGAGGATTCTATATAAAGGGTAAAGGGTACCATAGCTAGAGCTATTGGTAAACACAATTAACAATATCACATAAGGCAACAATAACAGGTAATTCAATATCAATAATAGTTTGGCTTTCAAACAATGATACAATGAAAGTGTAGGTCCAAAAAGAATACAAGTTAGGGTGTTAATCACAAGAATTTCTCATTGGATAGCAAAATAGTTTTGGACCAAATGTCCTTTGGCAACCCAAGCTTGACAATAAATCATATAATAATATTTAAAATAGAAAGAACTTGGGTTTCAAAGGTCACAAAGGTTCACATAACAATATATCACATTCTTGTAACACAACAAAATGTTGTTTATACTTATAACATGAATACGATGTTTACTCACACTAGAAACAGGAATATAGAGTTTACTCACCTTGGGGTTCCTTTACTCCTAGTACATGTAGTCCCTTTTGCACTTCTAAACCTCCTCAACTCTAACATAATATTTGATTTAATACTTAGTATTTATTTACTCATGATGCTCCTATCCCATAACTACCCATGTATGTATAGCATACACATACACTTAGAGTCCACACATAGGTGTACTCATCACTTGTACATATCACGTTGACTTAAAAGTCTTGCATACTTAGGCCTTATAGGCTCACATGAAAACACATTGTAATCATAACAATACCTTTTTAAGGTCATCACAATATCATTACCTCAATATCAATTCACTTATCAATTATCTTAGTTCACTTTACACTTCCATACATGTAAACTTAACAATTAATCCTTCAAACATCATGCTTAACTCTTATGGTCCCTTTCACTTCATTAACTCATAACCATATATTCATCATCAAGTTTTCATGACATCTAGTTCCAAATGCCTCAATCACATTTGAATTCTAATCACATTATAAGGTTAAGATGCCTTAAATATACCTTAAGTATACCAAAACGCATTTAAGCTTATCTAGGATCATACCTTCAACTAACATGCAATTTTATCATTTATTATACATACATACATGTCAACAATCACCAAGACACATCACATAAAATTTATAAACATTTGGACAAAATTATTCATGTAGGCCGAATGCATCATTAAGGTAAAAACCAAATTCTTCTTCTTTTCGTGCTTTCCGTCTATTTCAGAAATAAGTAAAAACATGGTTTGAACCAAGATTTTTCATGTAATCATAACAAAAATTATTTTAGAATAAAAATTCATAGGAATCAGCCACTATTGGTGTTATTAATATATAAAAATTCAATCTTTTGCATTTTAGTGCACAAAACCATAAGTTTTCTTGTTTTCGGTATTTTTCGGTCATTTCAGAAATATGCAAACAAGTTGTTTAGACCATTATTTTTCATTCACTCATAGAAAATATCAGTTTATAACACATTCATTCATGAATCGGCAGCCATAGGTAGGGTTCATATAAAAAAATTCCAAGTTCAAAGGCTTAGGTGAAAAATCATGAGTTTCCGCGCTTTTCGCGCATTTCGTTCATTTCAGCGATAAACAGACACATAATTCAAATCATTATTTTTCATCTAAAAAAAAAATATCATATTAGAAAACCTATACATACAAATTGGCAGCCATATATTCATGAAAGAATAAAATTTTCTGACTTCCAAGTTCTAACACGAAAACCTTGAATTCCTTTGTTTTTCGAAACTTTTCAGTCATCGCAGAAATATGTAGAAATATTATTTAATCTAATATTTTTCATCAAAACAAATAAAAAATCAGTTTAGAATACAATCATGCACAAATTGCGCCCCCCCCCCCTCCCCCCTTATGATGTTTATGCAATAAAATTGTGATTTTAAGTTACAGAATTCGTCTTTAGAGAAATCTTGCGGAAAAAATCGTGTTTTCGGTAGAAAATAAATTTTCTCTCCCAAAAATTCACTCAAACATAATTGAATCTATAGAAATTAGTAATCAAAGAGTTCAAAATAATTTTCCCATAATTTATTTCATAGAAATCAGTTTAGAAATGGAAAGAGAATAAAAACTTATGATTACGGTCACGAAATCGCGAAATGGTAAGGTGTTTTCAATATTTCGGTAGAGAGAAATATTTTGAGAAAATTTTCTACCAAAATACAAAAAGAATAAGACAAGGCTGCTGAAAGCCCTTGTTTGGCTGAAATTTAGAATAAATACTAGGGTTGGAGTGGAATTTCCGCTAATACCCTTAATGAAATAGGTTAGGAGGATTTTTATGTAGTGGGCTTTTGGGTATTTGGGCTTTCCCTTTAAAATTTTTGGCTGAATAGAATTAAAATAAAAAGAATATTTTTCTTATTAATTCTAGAACATTTCCCTCAAAGGTATTTATTTAAAAATATTTTAAAAATACCCATAAAATTATTTTATGCTTAAAAATTGTCTTATGCATGAAAATTCATTTTATTTAAAATAAATTCTTTTATGCAAATGCACTTCATGTAAATCATTTATTTCACATTAGCAACACATATTATGCATATTAAAATTAATTTAATATGCCACATACTCATCAATCACTTAGATCACAAATTTTCACACAAGCACACACTTAACCTTATTAGTTCTAAATCAAGGAATTTATCACGAAAATTTCTAGGGTGGGTGTGGGTTGTTACATTCTTCACCCCCCCCCTCTTAAAGAAATTCATCCTCGAATTTAAACCCTTACCTAGTTTCTCTTGAAAAGCTAAGGATACTTCTGTTGTATCTCCTCCTCTGCTTCCCAAGTGCACTCATCTATCCCATGGTTTTGCCACTGCACCTTAATCATGGATATCTCCTTATTTCTTAACTTCTTTACTTGTTGATCCACTATAGCAATTGGTGACTCCTCATAGGATAGTTGCTCATCTAACATAATGTCTGAAGGTAAAAGAACATGTGATGGATCTGACACATATTTTCTTAACATTGAGATGTGGAATACTTGGTGCACATACGCTAAAGTTGGCGGCAGGGCAAGTCTATAAGACACTTCTCTAACCTTATCTAAGATTTTGAAAGGACCAATAAAACAAGGTGATAATTTCCCTTTCTTGCCAAATCTCATAACTCTTTTCATTGGCGAGACCTTTAAGAACACGTGATCTCCCACGGCGAATTGGACTTCCTTTCGCTTAGGGTCCGCGTAACTCTTTTGTGGACTGAATGCTATCTTCAGTCGATCTTGAATTATTGGTACTTTCTCGGTAGTCTCTTTAAGCAACTCAGGCATTTCTATATGCTTGTCTCGAGGTTTAATCTAACAAATCAGAGAATGACATCTTCTCCCACACAACACTTCATATGGCGCCATACCAATGGACGAATGATAGCTATTATTGTAGGCAAACTCAATCAAGGGTAAATACTTATCCCAGCTACAGCCAAAATCCAAGACACACATCCTTAGCATGTCCTCAAATGTCTGAATCATTCTTTTAGACTGGCCATCCGTTTGAGGGTGAAATGTCATACTAAAATCTAGTTGTGTTCCTAACACTTCTTGTAACTTTTGCCATAACCTTAAGGTGAATTGAGTTCCTCGATCTAAAATGATAGAAATTGGCACTCCATGTAGTTTCACGATCTCATCTACATACAACTGCACATACTGAGTTGCAGAATATGTGGTCTTAACTCCTTAAAAATGGGTAGACTTTGTCAATCTATCTACTATGACCCATATAGAATCATATCCTTTGGAGGTTCTAGGTAAGCCAATAACAAAGTCCACAGTGATGTGCTCCCACTTCCATTCAGGTAGTTGAATCTCTTGTAGCAATCCTGAGGGTCGCTGATGTTTGTACTTGACTTGCTGGCAAGTCAGGCAGGATGCTACAAACTTAGCTACATCTTTCTTTAATCCAGGCCACCAATAATTAGCTTTCACGTCATGGTACATCTTGGTAGTTCCAGGATGAGCATAGTAAGGTGTCTAATGTGCCTCCTTCAATATCCTTTCCTTTAGTCCATCCACATCAAGCATGCATACTCTATTCTTACACTTTAAAATTCCATTGACTACCTCAAACTTAGAGTTCTTTCCTTCTCTCATCTCATCCTTCAACTTCATCATATATAGGTCCCTATCTTGTGAATCCCTTATTTCTTCCATTAACTTAGATCTTACTTGGAAATGAGCCAATATAACTCTTGATCCTCCAATCTCCAGTTTCAATCCTTGATTAAACAATTCCTTTAGTTCCTTCACAATCGGCCTCTTTCTCACATCCACATGGGCTAGGCTTCCCATCGACTTTTGACTCAAGGCATCTGCCACTACATTCGCCTTCCCGGGATGATAGAGAATCTAACAGTCATAATCCTTCAATAATTCAATCCATCTCCTTTGTCTTAGATTGAGATCTCTTTGGCTCAAGATATATTGAAGACTCTTATGATCCGTGTAGATCTCACACTTCGTCCAATACATATAATGTCTCCAGATCTTTAGAGCGAACACTACTGCAGCTAATTCTAAATAGTGAGTAGGGTAATTTACTTCATGTCTCTTTAGTTGTCGTGATGCATAGGCGATGACTTTTCCATTTTGCATCAAATCGCACCCAAGTCCTACTCTCGAAGTGTCATAATAGATCGTGAATCCTTCTTCTCCTTTTGGTAATGTCAAAACTGGTGTCGATACCAAACACTCTTTGAGTTTCTGAAAACTCTTCTCACAGGACTCTTCCCAATTGAACTTTACTTTTCTTGTCAACTTGGTCAATGGGGCTGGTATCTTAGAAAAGTCCTGTACAAATCTACGATAATATCTCACCATGCCCAAGAAACTTCGTACTTCAGAAACTGTTGTGGGCCTTGGCCAATTTGCTACGGCTTCAACTTTCTTAGGATCAACTTGAATTCCTTCCTTACTTACTACATGTCTAAGAAAGTTGACTGACTCCATCCAAAACTCACACTTAGATAACTTAGCATAGAGTTGGTGATCACATAATGTTTGAAGTATGATCCTTAGATGTTCTTCATGTTCCTCTTTATTCTTTGAGTAGATCAAGATGTCATCGATAAACACAATCACGAACTTGTCAAGGAATGGCTTGAATACTCGATTCATCAAGTCCATGAAAGCAGTAAGAGCATTTGTCAAACCGAATGGCAAAACTGTGAACTCATAGTGTCCATATCGAGTATAGAAGGTAGTCTTGCAGATATCTTCTCCTTAGATCTTTAGTTGATGATAGCCAAACCTTAAGTTAATCTTGGAGAAGTGACCAGCTCCTTGCAGTTGATCAGAAGATCATCGATCCTCGGCAATGGGTATCTATTCTTCACAGTGACTTTGTTAAGTTGACGATAGTCGATGCACATTCATAAAGATCCATCTTTCTTTTTCAAGAACAACATTGGAGCACCCCATGGTGAACTGCTTGGTCGAATGAAGCCCTTATCAAGTAGATCATGCAATTGCATTTTTAACTCTTTGAACTCTATTAGTGCCATACGATATGGCGGTATCAATATTGATTGCGTACCGGGTAGTAGTTCGATGTTGAACTCAATCTCATGATCAGGGGGTAATCCGGGTAAATCTTCTAGGAAAACATCCATGAACTCATCCACTATTGGAATGCTCTCGTCTCGAATGGCAGCTTCTTTGCTAGTGTCGACCACGTGGGTTAGATACGCTTGGAGTCCTTTCCTCAACATCCGCCTCACTCTTAAGGCCGATATCAAGTTTAAAGGATTTTCATTCCTATCTCCTTGGTACACAAACTCCTTCCCATCTCTAGTTTGAAACTCAACAAGTTTCTTTCTACAATCGATACAAGCTCCACGCTCATATAACCAGTCCATCCCTAATATCACATCGAATTCTAGTACTTCCAATTCTAGCAACACTACCGGAAGTGTTTGTCCATTAATGTCTACATCACAGCCCTTGTACTTATACTTTACTTCCATCACTTCCCCTAAAGGAGTTGCTATTACTAACGGTTCACTCATCAATTCTTTATCTATACCCAAATACTTAACAAAATAAGGCAACACAAACGAATGGGTAGCACCAGAATCAATTAAACACTTTGCGCTAGAACTTTGGATAAGGATGATACCTGTGATGGCGGTGTGCGAATCGCGAGCCTCTTATGAATTTAACGCAAAGACTCGACCCTTACCCTTATTCTCTATCGTCGGTGCATTCCCAACCATTGGTCCTTTGTCCTTGACTCCTTGTCCTTGCATTTGAAATGGCTTGGGTTGTGGTCGTACCGCGGTCCCATTCCTTTGACTCCTCATATGAGGGCAGTCCTTTATGAAGTGCCCCATTTGCCCACACCTAAGGCAAGCGCCAATATCTTTTTGGCAGATTCCAGAATGTCTCCTTCCATATTTGCCGCATGTGGGGATCTCTTGCTTAGTTTGACCATTTCATGGTCCAGATGATTAAAACTCCTTTTTTTGTTCTCCTCTATTTCCATGCTATCTTTTATGACCTTTGTTCTTATGCCTTCCCTTCTAGTCTTGTTCAGCTTGTTTGGCTCCTTTCGCCTTGTATCTTTTCTCTATGAGCTTGGCTAAGTCTATGAGCTTGGCTAAGGTTGGAAATTCGGTTGCTGCCAATGAATTGAATAGAGGTGTGATCACTCCTCTAAGGAAATGATTGACGTGACTTGCTTCGATAGGAACGATATTGACAGCGAATCGAATAAGTCGGTTAAACTCTTTAGCATAATCAGACACGGACATTCCTAGTCTTTGCTTCAGTTGCTCAAACTGCAATGCCCTATCTTACCTTTCTCCTTTTGGCAAGAACTGATCCATTACTTCTTGCTTAAACTCTGCCCATGTAGGTGGGTCAACCCCATAAAGTCATTCTTCGATATTCCTCTCATACCAGTACCAAGCTTCTTTCTTGAGTTGGAGTCCTACCAACTCAATCACTCAAGCATCTAAGCAAGATAAACGACGGACTAGCTTATCCATCTCATCCAAAAATTTGTGAGGGTCATCTCCTTCCCCACCATAAAAAGTAGGTGGTTGCAGCTTCTTAAACTCTGCCACGGTCATTCCCTCGTCAGGTAGTCATTTCCTCTCTCTCCGAGCAAGTGTCACTACAGCAGGTGGCATAACTCCATTCCTTTCTTGAATTAGTGGCGCTTCCCGCCTTTGAGCTCATAGCTTGTCTAGTTCTTTGCACAAATCTCTCATTTCTTCGTGCATGGCATGCATTTCTTGCGAAGAAACTTGCTCACTAGAGCCCATAGTCAGTGCCCTCGAGTTGGATCTTTCTTTTGACCGTATAGGTGCAGAGGCAGCATTTGATGTGATGTCTAATATAACATCATCGTTAGCCCTAACAGATTAGGCGACTATGTGAACCTTCTTCTTGGGAGGCATTCTGTCAATCACAATAAGGGAATTTAGTACTAATCCCCTATCCTAACCCATTTAACCTTCCCCTTATCCTAGCACAATCATGCATTTACCATGTCACATCACTAAGCACATGTCATGTATGAATCGCATATCACATAGTTTTGCACCTATCACATATCATAATCATATAGCATATATCTCATAATATCACACTATAGCATAATAATGAAGGAAATCATCTCATCCTAAGTAGCTTAGGCAATTAAGAAAATTATTCATATCATACAAAGTGCTATGCCGTTACGTCGATCATCATATCTACTCGACCTAATGATCGTGTCCACCTCTAGAGCAATCAAGAGCGACAAGGCCACTGCTGCCACATCGATAGGAAAGAAGATCTCTATCTTGATGGTGATTAGCTGAAGATACAGACCTCACTGGCGAGTAGTCTCCTTTATGCTCAACAATCCTTGACCTCAGCTGCTCCATATCCTCTCTTAGCGCATGAATTATACCCTTAAGATGTCAGTTTTCCTCCTTCAAGTAAATTTCTGAACCTTACTATAAACCCAATAAGGATCCAAGCGCTCCTCGGGGTCCTCCTCTTTATCAGGGGTCTTCTCTTTCGTGGGGTGAATCACAGTTACAACTTTCTCGAGCATCTTTGGCCAAGTCCTCTTATAGGTCACACGAGGTGCCCTAGGTCGCAGTCCTCGAGCAGGCATAATCTTCTTGGTCATTTGTCAGAAGAATCATAAGGCAAGCAAACAATAATAAGGATTACTAAAATCTACGAAGATTTCACGGAACTATGCTAACGATAGACTGCAAGTGACATGATAGGAAAATTCCTATGCTCCAGGATTTTACTTAAACAACTCATATAAAATAAGCCTAAACTAGACTTTTAGAAACTACAGCTCTGATACCACCTTTGTCACATCCTAACCTTATGAGATACGACGGTCTTAGAACATGGGGTGACATAAGGTCACGCACGCCTGTAGAACGCATTAACATATAATAATCATGCCTAGGATCTTACGAACTTCTTTCATTAACTCATTTAAAACATTTAGATAAATACCATAAATTGCAGAAGACTTAAAACAAATCATTACATATAAAATCCATAAGGAAAATAATATAAATCTGATAAGTATCAATCAACATTCCTAGAGCATTCAAAGACAAAACATCATAACATAGTATTATTGATAACTCGGACAAGGAATTTCCTAAGCAAAGTAGAATACTTAAGCCATCACCTTGCCTCCTCATATTTGCTCACCTGGAACCACACAAGGAAAAGGGGTGAGATAGATGATCTTAATGAGTAAACGAAAAGGTACATACATTATCACATATTCCTTTGAAAGGAAACACATAGCTTATACACATAGTTCATGGTTTATAACTCATGAATCAGGTTGCAATTTAGCAAGGGTTCAATTTGGCAAGTTTGTAGAAATCATACTTATAACACATAGTGAGTGAAGGCTATTGCTTTATCACTCGAATACATAAAGCATGAAGCTGATCAGGCCCCATGGCTAAAATCGCCCCTTCTAACTGAGGTGGATACACTACCCCTATCCATTGAGTTAAGCGTGTGCAAAAGTTTCGATGATTACCCGCATCGGCACGAGGATTTTGCATAAAGGGTAAAGGGTACCATAGCTAGAGCTATTGGTAAACATAATTAACAATATCACATAAGGCAACAATAACATCTAATTCAATATTAATAGTAGTTTGGCTTTCAAACAATGATACAATGAAAGTGTAGTTCTAGAAAGAATACAAGTTAGGGTGTTAATCACAAGAATTTCTCATTGGATAGCAAAATAGTTTTGGACTAAATATCCTTTGGCAACCCAAGCTTGATAAAGAAATCATATAATAATATTTAAAATAGAAAGAACTTGGGTTTCAATGATCACAAAGGTTCATATAATAATATATCACATTCTTGTAACACAACAAAATGTTGTTTACACTTATAACATGAATACGATGTTTACTCACACTAGAAATAGGAATATAGAGTTTACTCACCTTGGGGTTCCTTTGCTCCTAGTACACATAGTCCCTTTTGCACTTCTAAAGCTCCTCAACTCTAACATGATATTTGATTTAATACTTAGTATTTATTTACTCATAATGCTCCTATCCCATAACTACCCATGTACATATAGCATAAACATACACTTAGAGTCCACACATAGGTGCACTCATCACTTGCACATATCACGTTGACTTAAAAGTCTTGCATACTTAGGCCTTATAGGCTCACATGAAAACACATTGTAATCATACCAACACCTTTTTAAGGTCATCACAATATCATTACCTCAATATCAATTCACTTATCAATTATCTTAGTTCACTTTACACTTCCGTACATGTCAACTTAACAATTAATCCTTCAAACATCATCCTTAACTCTTATGATCCCTTTCACTTCATTAACTCATAACCATATATTCATCATCAAGTTTTCATGAAATCTAGTTCCAAATGCCTCAATCACATTTGCATTCTAATCACATTATAAGGTTAAGATGCCTTAAATATACCTTAAGTATACCAAAATGCATTTAAGCTTATCTAGGATCATACCTTCAATTAACATGTAATTTTATCATTTATTATACATACATACATGTCAATAATCACCAAGACACATCACATAAAATTTATAAACATTTGGACAAAATTGTTCATGTAGGTCGAATGCATCATTAAGGTAAAAACCAAATTCTTCTTCTTTTTGTGCTTTCCGTCTATTTCAGAAATATGTAAAAACATGATTTGAACCAAGATTTTTCATGTAATCATAACAAAAATAATTTCAGAATATAAATTCATAGGAATCATCCACTATTGGTGTTATTAATATATAAAAATTCAATCTTTTGCATTATAGTGCACAAAACCATAAGTTTTGTTACTTTTAGTATTTTTCGGTCATTTCAAAAATATGCAAAGAGGTTGTTTAAACCATTATTTTTCATTCAATCATAGAAAATATCAGTTTAGAACACATTCCTTAATGAATTGGCAGCCATAGATAGGGTTTATACAAAAAAATTCCAAGTTCAAAGGCATAGATGAAAAATCATGAGTTTTCGCGCTTTTCGCGCATTTCATTCATTTCAGTGATAAACAAAAACGTGATTAAAATCATTATTTTTCAGCTACAAAAACAAATATCATATTAGAACACCTATACATACAAATCAGCAGCCATATATTCATGAAAGAATAAAATTTTCTAACTTCCAAGTTCTAACACGAAAATCTTGAATTCCTTTGTTTTTCGAAACTTTTTGGTCATCGCAGAAATATGCAGAAATATTATTTAATCCAATATTTTTCATCAAAACAAATCAAAAATCAGTTTAGAATACAATCATGCACAAATCGCCCCCCCCTTATAATGTTTATGCAATAAAATTGTGATTTTAAGTTATAGAATTCACCTTTGGAGAAATCTTGCAGAAAGAATCATATTTTCGGTAGAAAATAAATTTTCTCTACCAAAAATTCACTCAAACAGAATTGAATCTATAGAAATCAGTAATAAAATAGTTCAAAATAACTTTCCCATAATTTATTTCATAGAAATCAGTTTAGAAATCGAAAGAGAATAAAAACTTACGATTACGGTCATGAAATCGCGAAATGGTAAGGTGTTTTCAATATTTCAGTAGAGAGAAATATTTTGAAAAGATTTTCTGCCAAAATATAGAAAAAATAAGAGGATGGCTGCTGGAAACCCTTGTTTGGTTGAAATTTAGAATAAATACTAGGGTTGGAGTGGAATTTCCACTAATACCTTTAATGAAATAGGTTAGGAGGATTTTTGTGTAGTGGGCTTTTGGGTATTTGGGCTTTCCCTTTAAAATTTTTGGCTGAATAGAATTAAAATAAAAAGAATATTTTTCTTATTAATTCTGGAACATTTCCCTCAAAAATATTTATTTAAAAATATTTTAAAAATACTCATAAAATTATTTTATGCTTAAAAATTATCTTATGCATGAAAATTCATTTTATTTAAAATAAATTCTTTTATGCAAATGCACTTCATGCAAACCATTTATTTCTAATTAGCAACACATATTATGCATATTAAAATTAATTTAATATGCCACATACTCATCAATCACTTAGATCATAAATTTTCACACAAGCACACACTTAACCTTATTAGTTCTAAATTAAGCAATTTATCACGAAAATTTCTAGGGTGGGTGTGGGTTGTTACAGTTGGGCATTTAAAATTGTTTCATTGATACATTAGTACTATACTCCATGCATGACTTAAAGTTAGCTTAGTAAGATTGCTACATTTATTTTAAAAAAAGTTAAGTACATTGTTTTTTCTCTTTTATCTTTTCTTCTTACTTGAGGGCAAGCAAAGTCTAAGTATAGGGGAATTTGATATGATGCAAAATGGCATAACCAAAATAATAATATCTTTACTTATTTTATTAGAATGCATGCATATTTTGTGTTAATTTTCTATGCTAGGGTGTGTTTGATCTTTTGTTTGAGTGTTATAGGATAATATAGGTGTAAGAAGATGATTTTGATTGAAAATGGAAGCTAAAGACCAAAATGGAACCAAGTGCCAAGCGTAAGAGCAAAGACAATCCAATAAGGAGAAGCCAATGAAGAGAACCCTACCAACTCCTAATGCCTGTGCCGACTCATGACTGATGCCAACCTTGCCGACTCATGACACTTGTGCCGATTCGTGACAGACAGGGTGGTTACTATACCCTTTCAAGGCACCCTTTCATATTGACACCCTTTTCAAAGGGGCACTTCTTGGGACATCTTGGGGCTTATAAATACTTGGATTTGGCTTTATTTTGAGAAAGAGATACTATTGTATTAGATAGGAAAAACTTACTTAAAATCCTTGCAAACACCTTATTAGAATTAAGTACTTGGTTTGTATCAAGTGTCCTTCCAAAAGGCACTTCAAGTTTAAGAATTGTGCAAGTAATTTCCTAAAGAATAAAGGAGTTTTCATTCATCAATCTTTCTTCCTTTCTTCTATTTTTATTTTACTATTCAATAATGAATGCTTGCATTATTTCTATGTCATATTTTACCATGTACTTACGCCAATAGGTTGTTAGAATTGCAATGATGAATTAATTTTACAAACTACATTCTTAATATGCATGAATGATTTAGTTTCAATTGAGTCCTACATTATGTTATGTATGCTTGATCATCATATATAACTTGTTAATCATTTTGTTCATAATGAGAGTTGGGGCATTTTGGTGGAAATGTAATTGAAATTACTCAAATGATAGGAAAGTACCTGGAGACAAGAAATCCACTTTGAGGGGTTAAAGAATTTGCATAGAACTTAATAGTTTTTGTTTATCTCTACAATGTCATGAGAGAGCTTGTAGACTCTAAATGAAAATACCCTTAATTGACAATGAGAGTTGCTTTTAAGGAATGTTGGTCATATTCTCCAATCATTGCATGTGTTTATATATTGTTAACTTTTATAATTCAAAATTAATTCTGAATTGTAATTCTAATATTCATTGTTTATTGTTATTAATTAAAGTAATAATAAAACTTTAGTATTTTAGATTAGTTAGAATAAATCAACATCTTCTTGTTTGTTGTTTGCCTATCCATCTTAGTAATTACTCGGTTAATATAAAATTGCTCCAAATTCCCTAGAATTCGACACCCTACTCACTCTATACTTAGTCTTAGAGATCAGGGTATTAAATTTGACCCGCATCAATTTGTGATTTAGCAAGTTTCATAGAAATCAAACTTATAACTTGTAGAGTGATGGCTTTTGTCGTATTCACTCGATCACATAGGGAAAAGGTAGCACATACCAAATTTGACTCTCAACTTGTAAAGGAGCATAAAGATGATCAAGCTCTATGACTAGAACCACCTCTTTTGGTTAAGGTGGATACACTACCCCTATCCATTGGGTTAAGACCATGTGCATAGGTTCTGATGATTCCCTGCATCAGCGTGAGGATTTCTGCGTATAAGGGTTCACAGGTACTATAGAAAAAACTAATGGCAACCACTTGTAATAATAGTATTGAAGAATGCAATCACATATATAATAGTAACAATAGAAGTTTAGCTCATTGAACAAAGGATAAACAACAGTGTGGTTCTAGAAGGAATGTAAGGCAAAGTAATAATCACAAAGGCTCTTTTCTATTCATTGAATGGTCGATAATAGTTTCAAACCAAATTGTCCTTTGGCAACCCAAGCTTAACAAAGAAATCATATAATTATAACTTATGATAGAAAGGAATTAGGGTTTTAAGAATCTCAAAGGTTCACATATCATGATAACTTATACTTGTAACATGAACATAATGCTTACTCACCTTATGGTTCCTTAGTTCTTAATGCTCGTGGCCCTTGCACTTTTAACAATTCCCAAGCTCTAACATAACATTACAATTCAATACTTACTATTAGCTTAACATCATGCTATGTTATCCTATAACTACCCCATGTGCATATATCATTTACATATACTTGTAGTTACACTTAGAAGTGCACTAATTACTCGTACATAACATATTGACTTTTAAGTCTTGCACACTTTGCCTTTTTAGGCTCACACAAATTCACATAATAATTCATATCAAGACTTTTGCAAAGCCAAACACAATGAATCATAATCTTAATATCAATTTAATTTAACTTCCAACTTGGTGCACTTAATACTTTCCATATATATCAACTTTAACAAGTAAACCCTAAAAGAGTCATGCTTGTCTCCTTTGGGCCAAATTATATAATCAATCCAATAAGCAAATTAAGATCATTAATTCACAATTAATTCATCATAAAACCAAATTCGCATGCCACTTAACAATGTACACATATTAGCCAAATATGTCAACTAGGATTTTTGGAAACCCTAGGTATAGGCCGAACCACTATAGGAATTTTCTAGAGTTATTCCTTCAACCAACATGCAATTAAATCATGTACTATTCATATACACATATCAATAATCACTAAAATTAATTTTACAAAAATTATAGGCATTGCAATGAAAATCCCAACTTTGGTCGAATCACTATAACCATGGGAGACCATGAGTTTTCTTACTTTTCATATTTTTTGATCATTAAAGTAATATGTAAATATATGATTTAAACTAGTATTTTTCATGTAAACATGACTAAAATCAGTTTAAGATGGGAAACAAACAAATTGCACTGCCCCTAATGCATATATGCATGAAAATTCCAACTTTTAGATTTTAGGGTTCACCTTTGATGGATTTGAGAAGAAAGAGATATATTTACAGTTGGAAATCAATTTCTTACTCTAAGAACAAGCCTAGGCTGAATATAATAAAGAGAAAATAAAAAATTATATAGCCCCATATAGATTGCTCTTAATTAGCTCTATAAAACTTGAAAATTAACTTGAAAGAAAAGAGAAACATATAAAGAAGATGAGAAAATCACAAAGTTTGGAGGCACCTTGTGATTTTCGACCAAGAGAAAAATTTTGAGAGAAGAATTCTATAAAATCTAATGAGAAATAGAATGAAGGCTGCCAAATACAAGGGGAGGCCAAATATAGCATAGGTTTTTATGGTTTTGGTGCAAAATTACAATATTGCGATTAATGAGCTAGGTTAAGAGTGTTTAGGTGTTTTGAGCTTTTAGTAAATTAGATTTTTAATTCAGTTTATGGGCTAATTAATATGTATTAAAAGTAAATATTTTGCTTCTTATTTTTATTAAATTCCCCTAAAAATATTTAATTTAAACTATTTTAAAAATGCTCATAAAAATTATTTTATGCTTAAAAAAAATTACTTTGTGCATGAAAATTCACTTTATATGCATTAAATTAATTAATGGACATGTTTGAATTTATTGGATTTATTATGGTCCATACAATTACATTGACATTCACAAATCTCATCATAATCCTACTGAAATAATATTTTTTTTTCTTGCTTTTTGTTTATTGAAACAGGATGGATGGTAAAGTTAGTTTGATAATGAGAGTATATCATAAGGTAAATTTATCAGGGACCTAAAATTAATGTACATAAATGGCTAATTATCTGAATTTGAAGTGGATGACCTAGATATGTTAAGTGTACTAAAAATCAATAGGCATTTGGGGTAGTCCAAAAACTCAAGATGTGCAAGTTATCTAAGGGAAAAACAAATGGATGGTGACAATTTGATTATAATGTACAGTGAGTATGATTTGAATGAAATGTTTCATACATATGAAGATGGTAACATTGTAGACGTATATGTACAACATGACATAGGTATCCCTACCTTACTGATACACAACTTCACCTACTGATAAACACTAATGAAGATGATGGGGGAAGTTAATAATGGAGGGAGTCATATGAATTTTAGAGTAATACAACACTAAACTTTTCCTATTGTGGACTTAATTGAGTAACTGATTCGGAAATAGAAAATAGTTTTAGTAGTACTGATTTTAGTGATTTTAGTCAACTTTTAGGATAAACCAATGATGAGCATAATTTAATACATACTTATAGCCCTAAAATTTAATTTTTGTTATTTATTTATTAAATAAATATTTTTATTTAATGTTATTTTTGTGAAAAATGAAATAAAATGGTAAAACCTTGAAAATTGAGTAAAATTAAAGTCTTTTACTTGCATCTATGATAATAATAATAATAAATATAAATTTTGTGAAAGAAATAATTTATCAACAAAACTAATTAAGCCATTTTCTCTTTTGTCAAAGAATATCATCTTCAAATGTATAACGACAACTAAAAGAACTCACTAACTATCCATATACAATCCAGCTAAGGAAAACAAAGAATTCAAAGTTCAAAATCACATATTTCATGCTAAAGAAGAGAAATCATTTCAAAATGGGCTTCATTATTAACTTTCCATCTAGCCATTCATACTTATAAATAGAAGAGAAATGGCTTAGTGAAAAAAGAGCTTGTGATGGGAGGAATTGAGAAAATAAGGAAGAAGTTGAGATTTTAAGATTAAGGATGCAAATTGTTAAAATGGTTTCTTTTATTTATTTTGTTGTTCTAATTATGTCTTTCTAAGTTTTATTTTTACTAAGGTGGATGATGAAACCATGTTAAATTATTAATTTCTATTTTGTATTGATTCTAAATATTTTGCACTTTAATGTTTATGATTTTGGCCTCATTTGATAATATCCTTTCATTAATTATATCATTTATTTTTTATTGTTAGGAAGATTATCTATACTTGGGCTTTATTGAATGAAAAGTAATTTTCTTTGATTATATATTTTCCATTAAATTGTATACATATAATGCTTAGAAATTAAAGCAAAGGAAAATCCGTTTAAGAATTTAATAAAACTGAGCTTAGTGATAAATTCAATTGGAAATAGAAAGATTGATTTGTAAACTATTATCTGAAAACTAAAGACAATATATTATAAAAATTATTAATTAGACATTGGTGAATTCTGAAACCTTGGTAATATTTTATCTGAATTTGATTTCTCAAATTTAACTACTTTTAATTGTGTTATTTTGATATTTCTATTTTATATTTCTTTATCATTATCTAAAAAATTATTTGGAACTAGGTATAATTAAATTAATGAGGTTTAATTAAGCTTTTTCATAATTTTTTTCATAGCTCTTTTAGTAGGAACGATCTTATTACCACTTATCTACAAAATCAATGATTCGGGCAGTTTAAGTACAAATAAAATTTCACAAGTTTTTGGTGCCATTGTTGAGGTGACATCGAAAAGAAAGAAGAAAGCTTATTGGATCCATGTTGGTTCAATTCTTCTACTAGTCAAATTTTATTTATTGTGAATTTTTATCTTTTATTATTTATTTATTTCATTTTTTGGGTATTCTTTTTATCTACTTGGTCATAAATAGTATTAGTTTTTGTTATAACAATTTTCTTGTTAATTTTTACATACTTGAATTTTTTTTTTTTAGTTTCAATAATATTGAGTTGAGTTGAGTTGAAATAGTGCCACAAATTTCAATTGGGTTACTGTAGCAATTTGGTTACTATTCATGTGCTTTGCATGGTCTCATATTTTTTTTTTTTTGCATGTTTAGTTAGTTACTATGTATAATTTTTTTTTTTTTGAAAAGTTGTTTTAATTTTCATATTTTTTTCTCTAGCTTTTAGTCATAAAGTCCTCTATATATATATATATATATATATATATATATATATATATTCTTTTAAATTTTTTTTTTTAAATTAGAATTAATTTTTTCTTGGTGTTACATTGAATCATTTGAATTTTATATTTTTATTTTTCTTTCTCTTTTGATTTATAAGTGTGATTAAACACACAACTTAATAAATTCTGTCAAAAAGGCCAATTACTTATCTGCCTAAAGAAATTGGGACTTAAGTGGTCCATTGGGACCCCCAATATTTCCTGTAAGCTTTATTTGTTGCATATTTTCACTTTGATAAACTTTGAAATAGGAGTTTTATTTTATTATTGTTGTATTCTCATTATTTTATTATTATTTTTTAGTTTTATTTTATTATGTTTTAGTTAACAATTGGCATTAAAATAAGTCAACTTAATTTTATTAGTTTATGCTAGTTTGGGAACGTGATTAAAAGTGTCATCTAGTTCAAAAAGAATTGTTCTTCAGTGACATCAAAATTGAATCATCAATAAAAATGTCCAGAGATGAAATAAATCATGAAAATATGGAAAATCCAAGAAATAATAATGTTCATGTTGAAAAAGAAAAGACTCTTATAGAATATTTTTCTCCTGTCATTGCTAATTCTCCCTCTTGCATAGTTTTACCTGAAACTGATACAACTCATTTTGAGCTTAAACCATCCATAAGTCAATTGTTACCATCTTTTTATGGTTTAAAGAGAGAAGATCATACATGCAAGTTAAAGAATTCTTGGATATTTGTTCCATATTTCGCTTCCAAAATTTTTCTAATGATTCAGTTAGGCTTAGACTATGTCCATTTTCACTAAAAGATAAAGCTGAAGCTTGATTAAATTCCCTTCAAGCAAGAACAATTACTAGTTGGGATCAATTAGTTAATAAATTTTTGTCAAAATTCTTTCCCATATCCAAAATTAATAGCCTTTAGAGAGAAATTTCCAAATTCTACCAAAAAGAGGAAAAAGAATTTTATGAGTATTGGAAAAGGTTTAATGATTTAATCTTAAAGTGTCCCCATCATGGTTTTGAAATTTGGAGATTGGTGAAATATTTTCATGATGGTTTAATTCCATTAAATCGTCAAATGATTCAATCCATGCATGATAGAAAATTTTTGTATCTACAAGGAAGTCAAGCTCAGGATTCACTTGAAACATTAGTTATAAATTCTCAGTAATGGAATTGTTTAGATCCTCGAGCCAAACCCAATCATGTAACCAAGAGAGGAGGCATTTATGAGATAAGAAAGAGAGATGAAAGTGATTTGAGAACTACTCTATCTAGTTTTATCTAGGAAAATGGAAGCCTTAGTCTTAAGTCAATCCATGAATCCTCAAACAAACTCTAAGAGTGAGTTGTATGCCTTATGTTCTAGTACATCTCATACTGCTCAATTTTGTCCTTTAATGCCAAATTACCAGGAAGCATTCTTTGAACAAGCAAATGCACTCCACTCTTATAAAAAATCATCTGATAACCTATATGTCCCACATATAATCCAAATTAGCAAAATCATCCTAAATTTTCATAGAGACAGAACCATCCTCTAATGAATCAAAGTCATTAATATAATATGTCTAATCAGTACATTGGTCATTCCAATATGCCATATCCTTAAAATGCTTCGCAATTCTTTGTCCCATAGCAAATGAAACTTTCTTTAGAGGATACCTTACAATAGTTCATGCAATCAACCCAATAAGTTCTATAATCAAATTCTCAATTCATTCAAAAACTTGAAACACAATTAGGTCAACTTGCAACTATTGTAGCTGAAAGAGAAAAAGGAAAATTTCCTAGTCAACCTATTCTAAAAGCCCCTTACTTACAAAGATTTGTCTCAAAAGAGAAAGGTACCTAATACAGTGACATTTTAGAGGTGTTTAAGCAAGTTAGCATTAATATCCCTCTTCTTGATGCTATTAAACAAGTACTTGCTTATGCTAAATTTTTTAAAATATCTTTGTACAATAAAAAGGAAAATAAATGTTCCTAAGAAAGCATTTTTTATTAAACATGTGAGTTCCATACTCCAATATAAAACTTTTATTAAGTATAAGGCTCCTAGTTGTCCAATAATTTCTTGTACCATTGGTAATCATGAAATCAACTGAGCTTTACTTGATTTAAGAGCAAGTGTGAATTTATTGCCATGTTCTGTTTATCAGTAACATGGATTAGGAGAATTGAAACCCATAACTATGATACTACAATTAGCTGATAGGTTTGTCAAAATTCCTAGAGGTTTCATAGAAGATGCTTTGGTCAAAGATGATAAATTTTACTTTCTAGTGGATTTCACTATTCTTGATACTTAACCTATTGAAAACATAAATGACCAAATTCCTATTATCTGAAGAAGACCATTTTTGGCTACATCTAATGTAACCATCAATTGTCGACGTGATGCCTTGAAATTGTCATTTGGGAATATGATTGTTGAACTTAATGTATTTAATGTTGTTCATCAACTAATTGACAATGATGATTTGTGTGAAGTTAATATGATTGAGAGTGTGATTAATGATTTTTTTTTAAATGAATAAAAATTATCCATTTGAGAAATGTTTAACTGAATTTGGCAAGGATTTAGATGTTGAAGATTCAATTAGTGAGGTGAACTCTTTATTAGAATCTGTTCCACTAGTGGATACAAACAAATGGAAAGCCAAAATTGAACCTTTGTTTCCCATAGAATCTACAGATCAATTTTTAAATCACAAAAGTTGAACTTGAAACCATTGCCTGAGTCACTAAAATATTCATTTTAGGACCATTGGAAACCTTACCCATTATCATAGTATCTGATTTAGAGATAGAACAAGAAAACAAGTTGACTAATGTTTTAAAAGATCATAAAGAAGCAATAGGGTGGACAATTTCAAACATTGTGTGTATTAGTCCTTTAAATTGCATGTATAGAATTCATCCAGAAGACAATGCTAAACCTAGCTATGAATTCCAAAGATGATTAAATCCTAATATGAAAAAGGTTGTTAGAGCTAAGGTGATAAAATTTTAGATGTATGTGTCATTTACCCTATTTCTAATAGTTCATGGGTATGTCCTGTACAAGTAGTTCTAAAGAAATCTGGCATAATAATTGTGAAAAATGTTGAAAATTAACTAATTCCCACTCAAATCCAAACTGGATGGCATGTGTATATTGATTATAAGAAGTTGAATACCATCATAAGGAAAGATCATTTCCCACTCCCTTTCATTAATCAAATACTTGATAAATTATTTGGTCATACATATTATTGTTTCCTTGATGGTTACTCTAGATAAAATCAAACCCTAATTGCACTTAAGGATCAAGGAGAAACCACTTTCACTTGTCCTTTTGGGACCTTTGCCTACCAATGCATGCCCTTTGGTTTATGCAATGCACATGCTATATTTCAGCAATGCATGTAAGTATTTTTTCTGATATGGTTGAGCATTTTCTTGAGAAATTCATGGATGATTTTTTTGTCTTTGGTCCTATCTTTGATAAATGTTTGCATCACATGACCTCAATTTTGATTAGATAAAAAGAGAAAAATCCTGAATTAATTTGGGAAAATTATCATTTCATGGTAAAAAAGGGAATTATTCTGGATCATGTAGTGTCACAACAAGGAATTGAGGTAGATAAAGCAAAGATAGACTTAATCTCTAGCCTTTCTCCTCCCTACACTATAAAAGAAATTCAATCCTTTTTAGGTCACACTGGTGTCTACTATAGATTCATCAAAAATTTTAGTAAAATCTCTCACCGCTTGTGTAACTTACTGATGAAAGATACACCTTTTATCTTTGATAATAAATGCCTTCAAGCCTTTGAAAAGCTTAAAATCCTGTTGACATCTGCACTTATCCTTAGACTACCTAATTGGAGTATTTCTTTTGAGATCATGTGTGATGCCTCTGATTATACCCTTGGTGCTGTTTTAGGCTAACTAGTCAAGAAACTACCGATTATGATCTATTATGCAAGTAAAACTCTTGCTGATATACAATTTAATTATTCAAGCTCTAAAACAGAATTGCTTGCTATAGTGTTTACCCTAGACAAATTTAGATCTTATCTTGTTGGATCCAAAGTCTTTATCTATATCAATCATGCTGTATTGAAATATCTTTTATCAAAAAAAGATGCTAAACCTCGCTTAATTTGATGGATTTTGTTAATATAAGAATTTGACCTTGAAATTCTTGATAAAAAAAGGTTTTGAAAATGTTGTGGCTGATCATTTGTCTAAAATAATAGTGGAATCTATTGATAAGGATTTTCCCATCGAAGAGACTTTTCTTGATGATCATAAGTACCTTGGTTTGCTGATATTATAAATTATCTTATTACTGGTCATATGCTGAGCAATTAGAGTAACCAAGATAAAACAAAATTTTTAGCTGAGGTAAAGAAATTTTTTGGGATGATCCATACTTGTTTAAGTATTGTCCATATTAAGTGATTAAAAGATGTGTGCCTAAAAGTGAACAAAAAAATATTTTCTCTTTTTATCATGTCCATGCTTGTGGAGGCCACTTTAGTACAAAGAAAATTACTACAAAAATCTTACAATGCACATTTTATTAGCCTACATTGTTCAAAGACACCCATATATATCGTAATTCTTGTAATCGACACCAAAAATTAGGAAGTATTTCCCATAGAAATATGATACCTTTAAATCCAATTCTTATGGTTGAATTATTTGATGTTTAGGGTATTGATTTTATGGGACCTTTACCTAATTCCTTCAATAATTTGTACATCCTTGTTGCTATTGATTATGCATCCAAATGGGTAGAGGCAAGTGCATGTAGAACAGATGATCATAGGATTGTGGTGAAATTTTTGAAAGAACACATTTTTTCTAGATTCGGTATACCTTGAGTAATCATTAATGATGGAGGAAAGCACTTTTACAATAGGCATTTTGAGCATTTGATGAAGAAATATGGCATCACTCATAAAGTAGCTACTCCTTATCATCCACAAACAAGTGGTTAAGCTGAAATTTCAAATAGGAAAATCAAACGGATTCTTGAGAAAATGGTTAATCCCACTAAAAATGATTGGTCTTTGAAATTGCATGTTGCATTATGGGCTTATCATACAATATTTAAAATCCCTATTAGAATGTTACCTTTTAAACTTGTTTATGGAAAACCATGTCACTTACCAATTGAATTGGAACATAGAGCATATTGGGCAATCAAACAATTAAATTTCTCTTTAGATAAAGCTAGTGCTTAAAGAATGCTTTAATTGAATGAGTTAAAGGAAATTAGAAGTGATCCTTATGATTGTGCAAAATGGTATAAGGACAAGATGAAATTTTCCCATGATAAAAATATTTTGAGAAAAAATTTTACTCCTAGTCAAAAAGTCCTTTCATGGAATTTTGTAAGCATAGAATATAAACTTTTTAGCTAGATATGAAAGCATCTCTTGTAACACTCAAAAACAGATTTCCAACTCTTCCCTAAGATATACTCAGAAAAATTTACAAATGCAAATTGGAAAGAATGAAGGCACTTATGCACCAGAATCTTCCTAAACATATTTGATGGATATAGAAGAATTTGATGAATCATTTGTTAAATGCTTGCCAAGTATGAGGAGAAGTTCTTACTCAAAGAAGAGGAGAGCTAAGAGAATGGGAGTATGCTACAAGTGTGCAAGATGGAATTGCAACACACATTGTAGAAATATTGGATTTGTGTCTATAAACTGAGAAGGCAAAATTAAAGTCATAAAGGACGGACTGAGTATAGAGTCTCTAGATAATATCCTACAGACTCTTGATACGCATCCTTGTGGACTAGCCCAACTTACTTTTTTGGATTTATGAAACTTATTCAAAGAAAATAAACAATATTATAGTTTGGGAAATCTAACGTTCAAAGACCCTATTTGCTAGGTAATAAGAAAAATAGATGGGAAGCCTATCCTTAACTCATAGAAGGCGTTTAAGAAGTTACTATATGTAAAACCATAGGAAGATGTAAGCCACAGTCACAACTAATATTTATAATCAAGTGTATCACTAATTTTTTGACTTTTGTTATAGTATTTTTCCACATTCTACAGTTACTTTTTGAATTTTCATCACCCCAGTTACCTTTATGCAAATCTTTTTTATTTTCAATAGCCTTTTAGTTTTCCTTTTTTTTTTTAGTTTTCTATATTTTCTTTTTGACGTTTGTGTACATAGTATTTATTTTTTTCTATCAACAGATATTTTACCCCATTGAACTATTCTTTTACTCTCCTATTTTTTATATGAACAATCACCATTATTAACATGCATACAACTTTTAAGAGAGAAAGCGAGTGAAAATGGCAAAACCTTCAACATGCAAATTCAAAACCATTTGTGTCTTCTGTAGTCTAGACTGTGGTAAGAACAAAGAATACTGAAAGGCAGCCAATGAACTTGGTTAGATTTCAGCTAAGCAAAAAATTGATTTGGTGTTTGGGGGAGGTTACTTAGTGTTAAGGGGATGTATCTCAAGTTTTGCATATATTAGAGGTAGCAAAGTCCTAGGTATAATTCTAAAAGCTTTGGTTGAAAATGAGCACATCACTGATGGGATTATAGGTAATGAGTTACAAGTTAAGAGCATGTTTGAACAAATGGGATATATGCACCACAATACTGATGCCTTTATCACATACCTAGTGGTCTAAAAACATTTGAAGATATTTTCAATAATGCGTCTTGGGCCTAACAAAATCTCCATAAAAATCCTTTGGGGTTACTTAATATTGATAATTTTTATAATGGTTTACTATCATTTTTTGATTAAGTTGTGGAATAGGGTTTTATAATACAGGTGACCCAATGAATCCTAGTCTCTACTTCAAATACTAATGAGTTGATTGACCAACTACCAAGTTTTGTACCTAAACCCGATCCATTAATAAAGTAGGTGGTCTAGTACCCCAAGGACAATAGGTGCAAGAAGTGTGTACTAGATCTGAATCTGTAGTTGTAACTTCCCTATCTTTTATGATTTTACTTACTGCATTTCTTTATTGCACCTGATCAAGGAAAGTCCTTTACTCCTTACATATCTATAGTAGACTTGGGGACAATGTCTCAACAAAGTTTGGGGGTGGAAGAAATTATTAAAAAAATTATTTTCTCAATTTTTCTAAGGTCTGATTCACTAAAACTTTATATGGTAGAGTAAAGAGTTAACCTTGTGCTCTCGATATGCATCTACAATTTTTATGATTTTCTTTTCTAGAAAAAAAATTCCAATTACCATGATGAGAATTGAGCTGTAATGTCATCGCTTTGATGAGTAATGAGTATTGATTTGAATTTTGATGACATTCTTTAGTTAATTTGTTCTCACAATGATTATATTCAACTCTTTTCTCACAATAGCATTATTATTATGTAAAGAGATAAGCATGTTAGAACATGTGTGTTCTTATATCTTCACTTTGATGATCATTTTGATTTTGACATGAAAGAATTAAATATTAGAATTTTCCCTTGAGGTCTTTCAAGGCAAACAATCGATTAAGCATCATTTATGAAATGATTAAGGCACTAGAATTTACACTACAAATGTAAATAAGCCAGTTCCCCTAATTGGAACATCCCTTTAGTGAGCTAATTTAAGCCTATATTGAATAACTTATTTCTTTGGTAACCACATCTCTCACCTAACTTAAACATGTTTACATCTTTACCCTTACTTTAAGATGAATTAGAGTTAAAAAGACAAATTTCATGAGCAAGAGATAATTCTTAAAAGTTTGGGATAGGAATAATAGACAAATTTAAGGAGTAATGAAAATTTCAAAAAAAAAAAAAGAAAAAAAAAAAAAAGAAAGAAATTAAAAAAAAATTCTTGGGTCTAAGGATCAAAACTTAAATATTACAAGTGGTGATTTAGAACAAAATAAATGCCAACACAATAATAATTGGCTAGTTTTATATGCTTTTATGGGTTTTGAGAAGTATCTCTTACAAAATACTATGATGTCTTTAACTTTATGAAGTTTTGAGAACTTGTGTAATCTCTGATCCTTTTCATTCTTTAGCCATATCAATACCCTTTGGCCCTATTACAACTAATATTAAAGACATTTTGATCTCAGGTGATGCCTTCAATGTAGTGGAGATTTGTACTAAAGGTGGAGCTTATGATATTTAACTTTTTATCAAAAATTGAATGATTATTATTATAAAGATTATGAGAATTTTACTTATTTGAAGCATGCATATCATATTCACTGTTAACATTAACTATTTCACACACACACACACACTTAAATAAGATTGTTGTAAGATAAATTAGCTTTTGAATGGAAATCTATTGCTTTTGAATGAAAATCTATTCAATTTAATACTTGTTGGTTCTCAAGGCTGCAATGTTCTTTGAGATAAATAGTTGGAAGTTTAGATTTTTACAGTTGTTTATAGGTAACACCACTGGATGCCTTGACAAGACTACAACTCGTCCTCTATGAACCACCTAGGGTTTTAAAGGCTTGTTGCATATGCCAAATGCAATCGTGATTTCTTACAAAAGTGGACTAGTTTAGATTTTGTATTTTCTTTTGCTTGAGGACTAGCAAAATATATTTCATATATATTTATAGCCCTTCAATTTAATTTTTGTTATTCATTTATTAAATAAATATTTTTATTTAATGTTATTTTTGTGAAAAATGAAATAAAATGGTAAAATCTTGAAAATTGAGTAAAATTAGAGCCTTCTACTTGCATGTATGATAATTGTAATTATAATGATAATAAATATAAATTTTGTGAAAGAAATAATTTGCCAACAAAATCAACTAAGCCATTTTCTCTTTTGTCAAAGGATATCATCTTTAAGTGTGCAATGAAGACTAAAAGAACTCATCAACCATCCATATGCAATCCAACTAAGGAAAATAAAGAATTCAAAGTTCAAAATCATGCATTTCATGCTTAGGAAGAGAAATCATTTGAAAATTGGCTTCATCATTAACTTTCCATCTAGCCTTTCATGCTTATAAATATAATAGAAATGGCTTAGCGTAAAAAGAGCTTGTGAGGGGATGAATTGAGAAAATAAGGAAGAAGTTGAGATTTCAAGATTGAGGATCCAAATCATTAAAATAAGTTCTTTTATTTATTTTGTTGTTCTAATTATGTCTTTCTAAATTTTATTTTTATTAAGATGGATGATGAAACCATGTTAAATTATTAATTTCTATTTTGTATTGATTCCAAATATTTTACAATTTAATGTTTATGATTTTGGCTTCATTTGATAATATCCTTTCATCAATTTTATCATGTATTTTTTATTATTAGGAAGATTATCTATACTTGGTTTTTATTGAATGAAAAGTAGTTTTCCATTAAATTGTATACATGTAATGCTTAGAAATTACACTTTTGAAGCGAAGAAAAATCAATTTGAGAATTCAATAAAATTGAGCTTAGTGATAAATTCAATAGGAGATAGAAAGATTGATTTCTAAACTATCAATACATTATAAAAATTATTAATTAGACATTGCTAAATTCTGAAATTTTGGTAATATTTTATCTAAATTTTATTTCACAAGTTCAACCACTTTTAATTGTGTTATTTTGATGTTTCTATTTTATATTTCTCTGTCATTATCTAAAATATTATTTGGAACTAGGTTAGCATTAAATTAACATGGTTTAATTAAGCTTTTCTATAATTCTTTTCATAGGTCTCTCTGTGAGAATGATCTCATTACCATTGATTTACAAAATCAGTGATTCGTGCACTTGCGAGTACAAATAAAATTTCACTACAACCAACAAAAAGTTTGGAACGCATGCCAAGGAAAGTGGTGAATGTGATGGTCATATAGCTTGTGGTGTTCAGGAAGCAAGGGCTTTATGGGAAGGAGAAAATGATGCTAAAATTGGAAAATCAATTGCATTTAGTTATGGTGAAGATAGAGAAAAAGTTAGTGGAATAAAAGGGGAAACAATAGTGATAGTTGATGATGCACCTATTAAACAAAGCCAAACAATGGATTATCCAATGTCCTAAGGTGTAACAATGGAAGACACAGTGGAAGTTCAAGAAGAACTTAGAGATGAGTAGGAGTATGAAATTTTTGATGAACAGAAGCAGGAGGAAGTGACAAGGCAAACTAATGTCTTAGTTGAGAATACATCTCAAAGACAATGAGAAAATGGTAAAGATAATTATGAATGTACATGTGCTTCAAGAACTAAGAATGTTCATAATGCAGGAACCTCTTTAATACTAGTGAATGCAAATGATTATGATAGTGAACATAAAGAAGAAGAATTTATAGTTAAGTTGGACTTTGGTTCATATTTTGGGAATGAAAAATTAATTGTTGCTAGGGATAACATAAGGGAATATAAGAAAATCTTGTTGAATAAATGCAATAATTTGATAATGATGCATAAGGCAGATCAACCAATAATACAGAAAGGAGATCAGATATTAAGAACAGCTCTGATTCTATTGATGCTATTAATGATATTAAGGAATGGGTAACCTTTGGATCTTATAAATGCTATTCTAGTAATGAAGAAGACTTTAGCTTAGAAGAATCTAATGGTGATGAAGATCATTAGATTGTCAACATAAACAAGACCAAAAAGATTATGCATAACCCTAATGATCCTATCCCCCACTTTTTTATTAGAATGTGCTTTGAGAATGCATAACAATTCAAAAAGGCATGCACGAAGTATTCTACCACTAGAGGTGCTGCATTAAATTACAAAAAGAATGAGCCACATATGGTTCTAGTAATTTGTGCTTTTAAGGATTGTCCATGGAGGTTGTTTGCAAGCATTGGTAGTAAGAGTAATAACTTGGACATTAAAAGTTACAACCATAAGCATGTGTGTTTCCAAGTCAATAGAAATAAAAGGGTGACAACCAAATTTATTGTTGGATGTTTTAGGAAGACTCTTACTAAACACCCTACAACCAAAATCAAAGAAATGGTCACTGAAGTTTATAAAGAGTTTAGAGGTGAAAGTGTTAGTATGTGTAAGAGAGTGAAAGCAATTGTGAAACAAGGAAATAAGAGGTGACCTTATTATTGAGTATGCATTGTTAGAGGATCCATAAAGTACTGTAATGGTTTTATCAAAAGAAAATAGCCATAAATTCAAGGCATTATATACTTGTTTTACTACCTTAAAGAAAGGGTGCAAGGCAGGTTATAGGCTATTAATTAGTGTGGATGGTTTTTTATAAAGACATACTTGAAAAGGAAGTTATTAACAATAATAGGAAGAGATGACAACAATCAATAATTCCCTATTGCATAGGCTATTATTTTATAAGAAGAAAAGGAAACCTGGAGTTAGTTTTTAAGTACGTTAAAGAAGGATTTGGATATAATAGATGGTGACAAATTGACAATAATGTCTGACATAAAAAGGGTAAATACAATTTGTTTTATGTTGTTTGGTTATCATTGTTATTTTCCAAACTAATAATTATTTGGCATACTTTATAGGGACTAATTGTGGCTATAAAGATAGAGCTACTAAAGTTTGAGCACAGGTGGTATGCCATGCATATTTAATTAGATGGCAAAAAAAATGGAGGGGATTAAAGCTGAGGAAACAATTTTGAATTTGTGCAAAAAGCTCTTACTAGCAGTATTTCATGACTAATTGAAGAAATTATACGAGATTGGAAAAGGACATGTTGAAGATTTGCTTAAATACCCCCTTCTAACTAGTGTAAGTCATATTTTTCATATTATCCATCATGTGATGTGGTGGATAATAATATATGCGAATCATTTAAGGGCATCAATCTATAAGCTAGGAGCAAACATATAATTAGCATATTGGAGCAAATCAGAATTGATCTTATGAACATAAATGTAAATAAAAATGGGGAAGTTGCCAAATTGATCATAAACATTAGTCCATCAATAATTGAAAAGCTTGAGAGAATGGTGAGAGCTTGCAAGTGTCATGTTGAACATAATGAAGACAACATCTATAAAGTATCTGAAGGAAAGGACAGGTATAGTCTTAACTTGGTAAAAATATCATGCACATGCAGTTCATGAGAACTATCTAGTGTGCCATGTCCTCATTGGATTTGTGCTATTTTCCATAGCCAAAAAAGATGTTTTAGATTATATATCTTCATTTATTCTAAGGAGACTTACTTAAAATTTATTCTTTCTTCCTACAGCCATTGAAAGGAAGAAATATGTGGCCAATTTTGAAGCCAGAAAAAGAGAGGGAGACCAAAGATGGTAAGGTTACAGGATCCTCAAGAACCAATGAGAAGTGGCAGTATTTCAAGAAAACGATTGGTTAATGAGTCAAACACTAATTCTTGTTCAATGCATTTTTTCAGGTTGTGGGATAAGCTCATGAAGATATATTTAAATGAGTTGTACCTGCCTTGCATTCTCCAATAGTATAATTGTATTTTTAATATTCAGCTATGTATTTAATAATATATTATTCTGTATTATTGAAATTCTAGCACTCCACACAGTTATTTTTTCGTTATCTATTACTTTGTTAGTTTGATTTTTATGATGTTCTATTAAGTAGAAACCATATGAGATGTTAATGTGTTTGAGATGGTTGCTTGAGTGGCATTAATTTGATGTGATATTTGGCCAATTTTGCTTAACATGTGATAGTTACAACTGTATGTAAACCCTTAATTTTGCACCTTTTGGCATGCATTTGAACCTAATAAGTGCTTAGGCTCAGCAAATAGACTTCCAGAAGTCGATATTGCCAAAAACTAATTACTACAAGAAAATCGCAAAATAGCGATGGAACATATTTTATTGCTATTTTTTGATAGATTAACGATACTTAGCGATGACTTTTAGAATAATAGAAATCATAAATTAAAATAATATAGCGACAAAATAGCAACAGATTAACAACAAATTACCAATGGATCAAAAACAGAATAATTCAGTTGCTAAAAATGAGCGCAAAATATTGGCGCCACTTGTTAGCGACAGATTTATGTCAATTCAGCGACAGAATTAGCGATGGGTTATTTTGTCGCTATTTTAGTAGCTAAAATTTATAAATAACTTTCCCATTTAATTTACAGACAAAAACATGTAAAACAGCAATGAAAATTTGTTGTTGTTTTTTAATTCTTTTTTTTTTAATTTTAAATGCATGTAACCCGATTGGATGGCAAAATTTAGAACAACATTTCTTTTGTTTCTCCTTAGTTTTCCCCTTTTATTACTTGGGCTTTTTTCGGCTCAGATTTTCCAAAAACAAAAACCAAAATCATATTTCTCTTCAAATTTCATTAACTTGTTTGAAATTTCGGCAATGGATTTTGGTTAAAAGAGCTTTTGATGGTTATATCGTTGCTGGTCCTCCACCAAATTTGTTGTGTCTCTCTGTCACTTCTGGTGGTTCGAGAACCTCCTCTCATTGTCGGCTAAACTTTTTTTCTCAGATTGTTTGGTTAAAAGAGTTGTTGGTGGGTTGGATGGTTGCTGTTGCTAGGTTTTTGCGAGCTATTGCTGGGTTTTGGTGAGTTGTTGCCAGGTTTTTTTCTCAGATTTTTTGGTTAAAAGAGTTGGGTTTTGGTGAGCTATTGCTGGGTTTTGGGTTTTCTCAGAACCTCCTCTCATTGCCGTCTCTCTCTATCGCTTCTGGTGGTTGGTGAAGCTCATATTCATCGCCAGCTAAACTTGTATAACTTCTTTTTCTCATATTGTTTGCTTTTAATTTTTGTGATTTTATAAGAAAATCCATGTTAATAACATAAATTTGTAAGCTTTTGTTGGGATTTTGGTTGAATTATGTTATGGGTTTTGTGAGAATATGGATATTTTTTATCCGATTTCTTTTGATTTAAGTTATTGGTTTTGTTGGTTGATGGTTGAATTTGATTTTATGAAAGAATAATGGGTATTTTATTGTTTAATTCGATTTGAGTTGTGGATTATTCAATATTTAGGTTTTAATTTTGGAGTGGGCTATGAATTATGTGATAGCTTGCCATTTTCTGGAATATGACAAAGATGGGAAACTTTAAATTGCTAACTATTTTATAATGATTAGGTGTTATCAAATTCTATGCAAATGTAACTTATAATGTAGAAATTCTAAACAAGAAGGAAAAATAATTCTCTATAGTTATGTAGGAAATGTAAAATAAATATGAATAAAATTACAAAAAAGAAAATTACAAACATTAGAAATCCGTTAAAAAGTTAAACTAAGCAAGCAAGAATTGGACAAAGGTTTATTTGATAGTAGAAACATAGGGGGATCCATAAAATATCTGATGCCTCAGTCTTCCATTATGAAATTTGGAAGATTTTAGAAGTTGATTGTGAGGTCATGATTGTTGCATGGAATTTAGCACATATATTGCCTTTGGCATTGCTTTTCTCTCTATTGCTTCAAATTATAATCTTTTTTTGAGGAGAGATTATTCTTTATTCATTGCACTTTTGAACTTTAATTTTGTAAATTATCACGTCGGATCCGTAGCTATATAAGTATTCCCTTCTATTATGTATTTTCAGCTAATTAATTACCCATTCCACACTATCAATACTATGCTATGTTTAGAATTAGGACAAGTTTTGCAGAGCGTAGAGGGTATGAATATGTTTGCATTTTAAATAGCTAGTAGTATTTTGAATTTTTATTTTAAGTATAAAATTGTTAAAGAATTAACATCAACCAAAATATTTTCAATCCATTTCAATAAATATATCAATTTAATTGATTTTCAATGAAATCCCCACACCATAGTGAAACACAAAAATCTTTCTTGTTGAGATATGTAAATTGCAAATCAACTTAACTACAATTAAATGTAGTAAAATAAAAATAAGAAAAAAAACCCTATTATTTTCTTATATTGCTATAGAAAATTTTACCTCAAAACAATTAAATGATTTCTATGTTTGAAATAAATTATGCAAAGGAAAACTTTTAATTGCTAACTATTTTATCATGATTAGGTGTTATCAAATGCTATGCAAATGTAACATATAATATGGAAATTCTGAACAAGAAGGAAAAATAATTCTCTATAGTTATGTAGGAAATGTAAAATAAATATGAAGAAAATTACAGAAAATAAAAAAAGGATAATTGTCATTTATCAAACCTATTTCCCCACTTGGCATGAAGTTCCAGCATAAGTCTGTCTTCCTAAGGTGTCATCTTCCCTCTTTTGAGACTAGGTTGTAGAAAATTAACCCATCATAACCTGCAACTTTTCCCAGTTCTGTTCAAACCTACAACAAACCAAGGTGGTTAAAGGTAGCTCTTTTACAAAACCACCCATCTCTAGATAAGCATACCTATTATTTACCTCCTGCCACCTTCAAACCTAAAACTTTTGCAATAAAATCCCATTGTCGATCTCCAAATAAGTGCACAAAGTTGATCAGGAGAATGTCCTCCTGTTATGGCCATGGACCCTTTCTAATTTTGTCTTGCATCTAGGTGTATATTGATTTGCATATGGGTGAAGCTTTTGCTGTAATATTGATTTATTATAATGACAATGGGTATCATGAGTGTTAGTTTAGCATATAGATTTATTTAATCTTGAATTAATATTTGAGCTGCTAACCTGTTATTTGCATTTGGGTGCTTGGACATCTAGGTGTATCTTACTTATATTTAGTTTTATTTTTTGTTTGGCATATAGATTTATTTAATCTTGAATTGTTATAAGTATCAATTCAAGATGAATTGAGTTTACTTGTGAATTTTTATTCCTAAATCTTATTCATGTAAGTTATAAAATTTCAAGTGAAAAAGATTAATTTAACTCAACTTAACCATAATCTGAAAATTAATTTGTTTTGGCTATATTGATTTTCTTGTTTTCCCTCAAGATTAGACCATACAACTCATGATACAGATTCAAGTGGAAAAGATAAGAATGTAAGAATTTATCAAAACTATTCAGCTATTCCAAATCCCTCTACTTAAATATTGAAGACAATAGTCCAAAAAAAATAAAATAAAAAAAAATATTAAAGACAAATTTCTCAGTTTAGATGAGGTATTAAGGAACTCTAATTTCTAGTCCCTAGTGTTTTTGTAATTGAAAAATATTTACTTCTGTTCCTATTGACAGAGGAATCAATTAAAGTCTTGTTTTATTTTTAATAGTCTTAATTTTTTTTTAATATTTCTCATATTGCCTTGAATTGTTTGTTTAGTGGGGGGACCATGAATAATATATATATGCAAGCAATGTAATGAGGCACTAGCCTATTTCATGAAAATATTTGGATAAACAACAAAGATGTTAGTGCTAATAATTACCAGTAACAACAACTTAATTCAAAAACAAGAATGGGACAAACAGAACAAGAATGTGTAAAAAAAATACCAAATACAACATGGAAAATATTGTCATTTATTAGTGAGTTTTGATCATTTCTTTTTCTTTAAGAAATAACATTTCATGAAAAAAAAAGTTGTGTTGATTTTAGATGAGAATTGAGATTGTGGCAAATCCAATTACATGGTGAATAGAACTGTCTAATATGCTCTAAAATGCATTCCAGATTTCTGCCATTTCCTCTCTGTGCTATGGTGATGAAAATTTGTAATAGAAGTTACATCAAAATTATGAATTTCTTGTAATTCTTAGTGTAAAGTTTGAACTACCCATCATAAGCATCAAGAATAAAAATTTCTCAATTGGAGTAAAATAAAATTAATTGTCATTTGCGAAACCTATTTCTCCATTTGGCGTGAAGTTCCAGCATAAGTCTCTTTTCCTGAGGTGTCATCTCCCCTCTTTTGAGACCAGGTTGTAGATAATTAACCCACTATAACCTATAACTTTTTCCAGTTTTGTTCAAACCTACAACAAAACATTTCTCCCCCAGTCTCTATCAAGTCAATAAAGAAGCATTGGTATTGCCTCTTTAATGAATCAAATCACAATCATATGCAGAAATTTTCCTACCTAAATGCCCAGCCAAAGAATTTGCAATTTCAAAGCATGTGAAATGAATAGTATATTTGGTGTTTATTTCATTAAAAAAAAAATTGCTTGTGGCTATATCATATGATATTAAATATGCAGTTCTTGCATGTCTGCTGATGAAAAAACTTACATTCCATTATATACTATAACAATTGGAATTTTATATAGCTAAACATTTGAAATGGTTGTAGCAATTAGCTAATTGTAATTGGGTCATCATCATTATTAATTTATTAAGTCAATAGTAAAGGCTATAATGATAGATAGAAGCTCTTTCCTAGAATTTCACTTCCCATTTCCTTTCACCAATTCAAGAATTTAAAAGTTGTCAAAAATTCTTAGGTGACCTGTAATTTATTAGGCCTCCATCCATCGTCTGTTTTGCTACAATTAGGTTGGCAGATTCAGTTAAATGGAATGCATCCCAGAAAACACACTTGGTTGTATCCTTATAAACTAGAGATCCTATTACACAAGGAATTATACCCCCATACGATCTCAATAAATGGCAACAAGCTTTGTCTTCATCAATTTAGGTTTATCATTGAAATGAGTATGAATATTGTATGTTAATCAACTTTTTAGTAGCTATAGCAGCAGTTTGTGCTATAATGTCCTGCTTAGTTTTAACAAAGTAACTAATTTGTTTGTGGAGGGTAAGTTGATCGCCCTGTAAATTGCAATATAGATTTTCCTATCATTAAATCTCTCCATTGTATAATTTTTTTGTACTAATTATGGTTTGCTACTTTGGTTTTCTGTTATCCAAAGTAACAAAACAATTTGAAAACTAGAATTTGGTCTTGTTTAGTTATAGAAAATAAATTCTATTTTTAGAAAATTCTTTTAATAAATAGAAAACTGGAATTTGATTTTTAGTTAACAAAATTTTAAAATGAAAAATTTGAAAACAAATTGAAAAAGTTTCAAAAATTATATTATATTATAGAAAAGAAAAGAAAATTCCTATTAAAGAGTATGGAATTATTAAAACCTACTACATAATACAGTTATGGATTCCAATTATGGAAAAAGAGATTTGATTTGAACTTGGCAGTCATGGAACATGAGCCTTAACAAAACATAAGCCTTAACAAAGCTGCATGTGCAGTAGGATCAAATGAAGAATAGAGTTTTAAGGATTATAGGGGCATGATTTCCTATAGAAATCATAAGAAAGCCCTTCCCTTTTACCCCCAAAGCCATATAAAAATAATAGACAGACCACTGTAACTATGGTTCTCATCAATTCCATAATCATAGAAAATCCAAAGTGCAAATATTGCCATTTAAAAAGCAGAGAAGCACTATTATGATATAACTTAAGCAAATTAAAAGGTCTACATAATACAGCTGCTTATGACAAAGACTAGAACTGAAAATGTCCATTGGACTGTAAACTATGTATATTCTAATGCAACATTGCAAATTGGATATAGAAACTTAAAAAAATTATTTTATTGGCTTCAGTTATTTAGTTTGCTACTAGAAATAAAAGCTGTGGACACACACAAACATTTACTCGCTCCTTTCATATTACTTACTTTCTTAATATTTAAAGTTAAAATAGAATTATATATTGTTCACTTCTATTATAACTGAATTTTTAATTTTATTAATTTAGTCACAGTGAATGTTATTGTTACTTGTGATTATTGAGTCCTAAAATGGGCTATGAGGCATGTTCGATAGAATACAATAGATTTTTTTGCATTTTGTATAGTGGAAATCATATATATAGGGGAGATGCTATCAAATTTTCTTGAGCATCTATGAAAATTAGATAGTTTAGTAAAACTTAGATAACCGTTTAGTGTCATTCTCACTGTGATAGTGAGATGTCACTGAATTGTCCAATGTGGACAGTTTGGAAAATATCATCCTTTTCAATTAGGTAACATATTTAATCATAAATTTGTCATTGAAATTTAAATAGTATGACCTATATGTTCTCGGGTGCATAATAAGGTAGGCATAAATATTTTATTTATGTATATTTCAACTAGTGCACTTGGAGAACTGTAGGGACATGCTGTCGAAATTTCGATAGCTTTATGATTAAAATCATGTGCCATTAATTGATTGCATAAGAATGGTTTTCTGAATTGTTAGGTTCTTACCTCTTAAGAAAGGAGATATAAGGATTAATAAAAGATTTAGGTTAAGTATGCGGATTTATGTTTAGATCTACAAAACTTTATGGTTATTACGTTTTGCCAGCAGATTGTAATAATTTGATATTTCACATTTTCAATATTCTATACCTGCAGGAGTGCAAGATGAGTTCAAATCGATAATGGATGTATGTTAGAACAATTGATGGGTATTTAAATCCTAATTTTGTGGAAGGGGTAGATCAGTTTATTAAGTTTGTCTATAACCAACTTGGATATAAGCAAGGAATGCAGATTAAATGTCCATGCAAAAGGATTAAATGTCAGAACTGCAGTTATAAAGATGTGGAAGTTGTGAAGCTATATCTTTTGCGACATAGATTTGTTTTAGATTAATATGTATGGAAATTGCATGGTGAAGAAGAAAATGTTGGGACATCTAATCAGATGAACTTTAATTTTGGTATAGGTGAATCAGTCAATCAGCCAAATTCGTTGGATGCATTTAACAGATTAGTTATGGATGCGGCTGGTCCAGACTTTAATTGGGATGCTATAGAAGAATCTCCTAATCCATCGACTCAAAATTTATATGATATGCTCAGTGCTACTAATGAAAAGTTATGGCCAGGATGTGAGGAACACTCAAAGTTATCTGTTATGGCTCAGTTATTGAACATAAAGTCAGAACACTGCTTATCTGAAAGGTGTTATAACGAAATGTTATCATTTATCTAAGAGATCCTACTAGTAGATAACATGATGGTTGACAATTTCTATTGCACTAAGAAATTAGTCAAAGGACTAGGACTTTTAGTGGAGAAAATTGACTGTTGTAGTAAAGGTTGCATGATACATTGGAAGAGTGATTCTGATATGCTTAATTGCAAGTTCTGTGGTCAACCCAGGTATAAGGCACCTAGAGAGGGTTCTGCAACATGAAAGAAAAATGTTACATATAAGAAGATGTATTACTTTCCTCTAACTCCTAAACTTCAGATATTATATGCCTCAGAATCGATAGCAAAGTACATGGCATGGCACGCCAACCATGATGAGGAAAAAGGCATTATGTGCCATTGTTCAGATAGTGAAGCATGGAAGCATTTCAATCATACTCATTTGTCTTTTGCATCTAAGAGTAGAAATGTAAGACTCATACTATGCACAGATGGATTTCAACCTTTTGGACAATCAGGACAACAATACTCCTTGTGGCCACTAATAGTCACCCCTTATAATCTGCCTTCATGGTTATGTATGAAGGAGGAGTACATGTTCCTTACGATGATTGTTCCAAGACCGAATAACCCTAAAGAAAAGTTAGATGTGTATTTACAACCTTTAATTGAACAATTGAAGTAGTTTTGGGATGTTGGAGTTTAGACATATGATGTGTCAAATAAGTAAAATTTTCAAATGAAAGCTGCTTTGATGTGGACAATAAGCGATTTCCCAGCATATTTGATGTTATGTAGCTAGAGTACTCATAAACGGCTAGCTTCTCCTTATTATCATGATGAAACTGATGTATTCACCCTACCTAAAGGTGGAAAGTAGTCATGGTTTGACAATCATTGTAAGTTCTTACCACCAGATCACTCATTTCAATGTGATAAGACTCATTTTACAAAGGGAACTATGGTTGACAAGTTAGTACTCCTATTATGGTATGGACAATAGATCCTTAAGGAAATCGAGAAGTTGACTTTGAAAAAGGTTACTGAAGTTAGTGCAAATGATCATAATGCTCATATTTGTAAGAGTTATGGTTGGAGGAAGAGAAGCATCTTTTGGGATTTACCTTATTGGAGTTCCCTTCTCATATGTCACAACTTAGATGCGATGCACATCGACAAAAATGTTTTCGAGAATGCGTTCAACACTGTAATGAATATGGATGGGAAAACTAAGGATAATGCTAAAGCTAAAGCTAATATGAAGCTATTGTGTAGGAGACCCGAGCTTGAACATGATGAAGTAACTAAGTTATATCCAAAGGCATGCTATACATTAGACAAAGAGTCGAAAAAAGTCCTATGTGAATGGGTGAAGAGCCTTAGATTTTCAGAGGGATATGTGTCTAATATGGATCAATGTGTTGACATGAGAAAATATAAATTGTTTGGGATGAAAAGTCATGATTGTCATATATTCATGCAGTGACTGTTACCAATTACTTTTTGTGTATTTCTCCTGAAGAAGGTTTAGGAAGCTATTACAGAATTGAGTTTATTTTTCAAAGACCTTACTTCATCCGTGATTCATGTAGAAGACATGGTCAGATTAGAAGAAGAAATTTCAGTCATTCTATGCAAATTAGAGAAGATATTTCCTCCTAGTTTCTTGAACTCTATGGAACATCTTCCAGTTCATTTGCCTTACGAAGTGAAGATTGCAAGTCCAATTCAATATAAATGGATGTATTTATTTGAACGATATGAATATTTTAGGACATTCAACTTATTAATGTTCATCATCTATTCTAGTATTTTAACTACTATTTCTTTTATATACCTGTATAGTTTCCTTTGACACTTGAAAAATAATGTCAAGTATAAATCTAAGGTTGAAGGTTCTATATGCAATGCATATTTAGTGAAAGAAGCTTCATCCTTTTGCTCCTTTTATTTTAAACCTAAAGTGCACACAAGGCATTGAAAAGTGCCACGGAATGATGATGGAGGACTGGTAGAAGGAGAAGAAATAAAAAGGAACATTGCAATCTTTACTCATCTGGGTCATCTATATGGAAAACCAAAAATAAGGCGTTTGACATTGGAGGAGTATTATGCAGCTCGTATATACATTCTGTTGAATTGTGAAGATGTTTCTCCATTTATTGAGTAAGTTAATAGATAAAGCTGCTTCGATGTCTTTCTTATCCCTTATTATCATATTGTATTTTTATATTTAATTATTTTATTTTCTTCTAAGGGTCTACATTAAGGAATTACAAACCTTTCGACCAACAATCACTGATATGGAGATAGATGACATATTAGAACATGAATTTGCTAGTTGGTTTGAATTATATGTAAGTGCTTCTTATTAATTGTTTATAGTTATAAATGATACTTATTACAACAATAATGGCTTATTAATTATAGCATTTTATATTTTATTTGGTAAGCAAACAATCTAATAAATGGCGTCTCGAACCCTTTCATACAGTCTTTAGTAATGGATCATTTATGGGCTGTTACTTGTTATCCTGTGTACTTTGTCAATGGATACAAATTTCACACTGAAGTGCATAGTCATAGACAAGTCACAAATAATAGTGGAGTATGTATTAAGGGACAATCAAGTGATTATTATGGTCAATTAATAGAGGTACTGCAATTGGGGTATCCGGCATTACCAATTAAGAGGACTGTACTATTCAAATGTGATTGGTTTGATCCAAAGCCAAATGTAAGGATGAAAATACATCAAAATTATAACCTTATTGATATCAATATGAGAGGAAGATTTAATAAATATGAACTATTTATCTTGGCAATGCAACCAATTCAAGTATATTATGTCCCATATCCTCGTTGTAAAGGTGTCGACATAGATTGGTAGGCTGTGTGCAAGATTAAAGCTACACCAGTTGTCTAGGTAGCCAAATCTCAAATGAACACCCTTTCATCACATGTTTCACCTTTCTAAGAGGATGTTATGGATGTTAGGGAAGTGTCACTTATGTCTATCAATGAGGTTCAATCACTTAAAGATCCAGTTAGTTCTTATAATGAATTAGACACTGAAGAGGTTAAAATAGAAGATGAAGCACTAGACTCAGAAATAGAAAGGGAAGCAGAATTTGATGAAGAGTTGAATGATGTTGAAGATAGTGAATCGGATGCATAAGATCTTTTAATAATTTGTTTATCTAATGACATGCTACAATTCTATTATTGTAATAATATAAAATATTTTGTTTAAACTCTATTATTGTGATAATATAAAATATTTTGTTTTACTTGTATACAATTATCTTGCTTGTGTGTGAGTATATAAATGTAATAGGCAAAATACTTTTTTTTTAATCATTTAATTTCATATGATTCAGGTATGGATAGAGGTTGTGGGAGAGGTAATTTTCCTATTAAGGGGCACGGCAGAGGTGCTGCACCTAGTAGGGGATGTGGTAGAGGTGCTACAGATCCAAGTCCATTACATCCTAAGCTTTAGTCTTTGACTCTATTAGTACATCCC
This sequence comes from Reutealis trisperma, assembly GCA_947687605.1. Lineage (NCBI taxonomy): Eukaryota > Viridiplantae > Streptophyta > Magnoliopsida > Malpighiales > Euphorbiaceae > Reutealis > Reutealis trisperma. Next base: position 321,737 of record CANTUT010000735.1, on the reverse strand, counting down.
CATATTGATGCTCCTTTGAGTTTGTGTCACATCCCAACCTTAGAGATATGACGGTCCTAGAACATGGGGAGACATAAGGTCACCCACGCCCATAGAACCCACTTACACGTAAACAAATCACGCCTAGGATCTTACGAAACCTCTTACATTAACTCATTTAAAACATTTAGATGAATACCATATATTTGCGAAAGACTTAAAGTAAATCATTACATACAAAATCCATCAGGAAAAATATATATGTCAATAAGTATCAATCAACATTCCTGAAGCATCTAATGACAAGACTTTATAAAAATAGTATTATTGATAACTTAGACAAGGAATTCCCCAAGCGAAGTAGAATGCTTAAGCCATCACCTTGCCTCCTCACATTTGCTCACCTAAAACCACACAAGGAAAAAAGGGTGAGATAGATGATCTCAATGAGTAAACGAAAAGGCACATACATTATCACATATTCCTTTGAAAGGAAACACATAGCTTATACACATAGTTCATGATTTATAATTCATGAACCAAGTTGCAATTTAGCAAGGGTTCAATTTGGCAAGTTTGCAGAAATCACACTTATAACACATAATGAGTGAAGGCTATTGCTCTATCACTCGAACACATTGAGGAGAGGTGGCCTTATACCAAATTCCAACTCCTATCACATAGAAGGCGTGAAGTTGATTAGGCCCCACGGCTAGAACCTCCCTTTTCTAGCTGATGTGGATACACTAACCCTATCCATCGGGTTAAGACCATGTGCACAAGTTTCGATGATTACCTGCATCGGCACGAGGATTCTGCATAAAGGGTAAAAGGTACCATAGCTAGAGCTAATGGTAATCACAATTAACAATATCACATAAGTCAACAATAACATGTCTTTCAATAACATTAGTGGTTTAGCTTTTAAACAATGATACAATGATAGTGTTGTTCTAGAAAGAATACAAGTTAGGGTGTTATTCACGAAAAATTTTCATTTGATAAACAAAATAATTTTGGACCAAATGTCCCTTGGCAACCCAAGCTTATCAAATAATTCATGGAATAATATTTAGAATAGAAAGAACTTAGGTTTCAAGATCACAAAGGCTCACATAACCATAGATCACATTCTTATAACACAATATGATGTTGTTCACATTTATAGCATGAATGTGGCATTTGCCCACATTTGAAGAATGAATACGATGTTTACTCACCTTAGGGTTCCTTTGCTCCTAGTATACGTAGTCCCTTTGCACTTCTAAAGCTCCTCAAACTCTAACATAATATTTGATTTAATACTTATATTTATTTACTCATGATGCTCCTATCCCATAACTACCCCATGTACATATAGCAAACACATACACTTAGAGTCCACATATAGGTGTACTTGTCACTTGCACATAACACGTTGACTTTGAAAGTCTTGCATACTTAGGCCATATAGGCCATATATCACATTACAATCACGTTAATACCTTTTTAAGGTCATTACAATATTATTACCTCAATATCATTTCACTTTAACAATTATCTTAATTCACTTTACACTTCCATACATGTCATCTTAACAATTTACCTTTCAAGCGTCATGCTTAACTCTTATGATCCCTTTCACTTCATCAACTCATAACCATATGTTCATCATCAAGTCATCATAACATCTAGTTCCAAATTTCCCAATCACATTTGCATTCTAATCATAATATAAGGTTAAGATACCTTAAGTATACCTTAAGTATACCAAAATGCATTTAAGCTTATCTAGGATCATACCTTCAACTTAACATGCAATTTTATCATTTGTTATACATACATACATGTCAACAATCATCAAAACACATCCCATAAAATTTATAAACATTAGGACAAAAGATTCATGCAGGCCAAATGCATCATCAAGGTAAAAACCAAATTCTTCTTCTTTTCGTACTTTTCGTCTATTTCAGAAATATGTAAAAACATGGTTTGAACCAAAATTTTTCATGTAAACATAACAAAAATCATTTTAGAATATAAATTCATAAGAATCAGCCACTATTGGGGTTATTTATACACCAAAAATTCAACTTTTGAATCATAGAGCACAAAACCATAAGTTTTCTTGTTTTCGGTATATTCCGGTCATTTCAGAAATATGTAAATAGGTTGTTTGAAACATTATTTTTCATTCAATCATAGAAAATATCAGTTTAGAACACCTTCCTTCATGAATCGGTAGCCATAGATAGGGTTTATACAAAAAAATTCCGAGTTCAAAGGCTTAGGTGAAAAATCATGAATTTCCGCGCTTTCCGCGCATTTCGTTCATTTCAGCGATAAACAGACACATGATTCAAATCATTATTTTTCATCTAAACAAAACAAATATCATATTAGAATACTTATTCACACAAATCGGCAGCCATATGACCATGCAAGAATAAAATTTTCTAACTTCCAAGTTCTAACATGAAAACCTTGAATTCCTTTATTTTTCGAAACTTTTCGGTCATCGCAGAAATATGCAAAAATATTGTTTAATCCAATATTTTTCATCAAAAAAAATCAAAAATAAGTTTAGAATACAACCATGCACAAATTGCCCCCCCTCCCCCCTATGTTGTTTATGCATAAAAATTGTGATTTTAAGTTATAAAATTCACTTTTGGAGAAATCTTGCGGAAAGAATCGTGTTTTCGGTAAAAAATCAATTTTCTCTCCCAAAAACTCACCCAAACAAAATTAAATCTGTAAAAATTAGTAATCAAACAGTTCAAAATAGTTTTCTCATAATTTATTTCATAGAAATCAATTTAGAAATCGAAGAGAATAAAAAACTTACGATTATGGTCACAAAATCGTGAAACGGAAAGGTGTTTTCAATATTTCAGTAGAGAGAAATATTTTGAGAGAATTTTCTGCCAAGATACAGAAGGAATAAGAGAATGGCTGCTGGAAACCCTTGTTTGGCCGAATTTTAGAAAATATATTAGGGTTGGAGTGGAATTTCCACTAATACCCGTAATGAATTAGGTTAGTAGGATTTTGGTGTAGTGGGCTTTTGGGTATTTGGGCTTTTCCTTTAAATTTTTGGCTGAATAAGAATTAAAATAAAAAGAATATTTTTCTTATTAATTCTGGAACATTTCCCTCAAAAATATTTATTTTAAAATATTTTAAAAATACCCATAAAATTATTTTATGCTTAAAAATTGTCTTATGCATGAAAATTTGTTTTTTTTTTAAATAAATTCTTTTATGCAAATGCACTTCATATTATTTAGTTCACAATAGCAACACATATTATGCATATTAAAATTAATTTAATATGTCACATACTCATCAATCACTTAGATCACAAATTTTCATACAAGCACACACTTAACCTTATTAGTTCTAAATCAAGCAATTTATCACGAAAATTTCTAGGGTGAGTGTGGGTTGTTACATTCTCTCCCCTTAAAGAAATTCATCCTCAAATTTAAACCCTTACCTAGTTTCTCTTGAAAAGCTGAGGATGCTTCTGTCACATCTCCTCCTCCGCTTCCCAAGTGCACTCATCTATCCCATGATTTCACCACTAAACCTTAATCATGGGTATCTCCTTATTTCTTAACTTCTTTACTTGTTGATCCACTATAGCTATCGGTGACTCCTCATAGGATAGTTGCTCATCTAACGTAATGTCTAGAGGTAAAAAAATGTGTGATGGATCTGACACATATTTCCTTAACATTAAGATGTGGAACACTGGGTGCATATGCGCCAAAGTTGGAGATAGAGCAAGTCTATAAGACACTTCTCCAACCTTATCTAAGATTTTGAAAGGACCAATTAAATGAGGTGATAATTTCCCTTTCTTACCAAAACTCATAACTCCTTTCATTGGCGAGACCTTTAAGAATACGTGATCTCCCACGGTGAATTGGACTTCCTTTCGCTTAGGGTCCGTGTAACTCTTTTGCCGACTGAATGCTGTCTTCAGTCGATCTTGAATTATTGGTACTTTCTCAATGGTCTCTTTAAGCAATTCGGGCATTTCTATATGCTTATCTCCAGGCTCAATCCAACAAATTGGAGAAAGACATCTTCTCCGATACAATGCTTCGTATGGCGCCATGCCAATAGACAAATGATAGCTATTATTGTAGGCAAATTCAATCAAGGGTAAATACTTATCCCAGCTACCACCAAAGTCCAAGACACACATTCTTAGCATGTCCTCGAGTGTCTGAATCGTTCTTTCAAACTAGCCATCCGTTTGAGGGTGAAACGTTATACAAAAATCTAGTTGTGTTCCTAACACTTCTTGTAACTTTTGCCAGAACCTTGAGGTGAATTGAGTCCCTCGATCTAATATGATAGAAATTGGCACTCTATGTAATTTCATGATCTCATCTACATATAACTGCGTATATTGAGCTATAGAATATGTGATCTTAACTCCTAGAAAATTAGTAGACTTTGTCAATCTATCTACTATGACCCATATAGAGTCATGTCCTTTGGAGGTTCTAGGCAAACCAACAACGAAGTCCATAGTGATGCGCTCCCACTTCCATTCAAGTAGTCTAATCTCTTATAGTAATCCTAACGGTCGCTGATGTTCATACTTGACTTGCTGGCAAGTCAGGCAGGATGCTACAAACTTAGCTACATCTTTCTTTAATCTAGGCCACCAATAATTAGCTTTCACATCATGGTACATCTTGGTAGTTCCAGGATGAGCACAGTAAGGTGTCTGATGTGCCTCCTTCAATATCCTTTCCTTTATTCCATCCACATCAGGCATGCATACTCTATTCTTGCACTTTAAAATTCCATTGACTATCTCAAACTCAGAGTTCTTTCCTTCTTTCATCTCATCCTTCAACTTCATCATGTATGGGTCCCTATCTTGAGAATCCCTTATTTCTTCCATTAACTTAGATCTTACTTGAAAATGAGCCAATAAAAATCTTGATCCTCCAATCTCCAGTTTCAATCCTTGATTAAACAATTCCTTTAGTTCCTTCACGATTGGCCTCTTTCTCACATCCACATGGGCTAAGCTTCCCATCAACTTTTGACTTAAGGCATCTGCCACCATATTCGCCTTCCTGAAATGATAGAGAAACTGACAATCATAATCCTTTAATAATTCAATCCATCTCCTTTGTCTTAGATTGAGGTCTCTTTGGCTCAAGATGCACTGAAGACTCTAATGATTCGTGTAGATCTCACACTTCGTTCCATACAGGTAATGTCTCCAGATCTTTAGAGCGAACACTACTACAGCTAATTCTAAATCGTGAGTAGGGTAATTCACTTCATGTCTCTTTAGTTGTCATGATGCATAGGCAATGACTTTACCATTTTACATCAAAACACACCCAAGTCCTACTCTCGAAGCGTCACAATAGACAGTGAATCCTTCTTCTCCGTCTAGTATTGTCAAAACCGGAGCCGATGCCAAACTCACACTTAGATAACTTAGCATAAAGTTGATGATCACGTATCATTTTAAGTATGATCCTCAGATGTTCCTCATATTCCTCTTTATTCTTTGAGTAAATCAGGATGTCATCGATGAATACGATCACAAACTTGTCAAGGAATGGCTTGAATACTCAATTCATCAAGTCCATGAAAGCAGCAAGAGCATTCGTCAAACCAAATGGCAAAACCATGAACTCGTAGTGTCCATATCTAGTACGAAAGGCAGTCTTGCAGATATCTTCTCCTTGGATCTTTAGTTGATGATAGCCCAACCTTAAGTTAATTTTAGAGAAGTGACCAGCTCCTTGCAGTTGATCAAAAAGATCATCGATCCTCGGTAATGGGTATCTATTCATCACAGTGACTCTGTTAAGTTGACGATAGTCGATGCACGTTCAGAACGAGCCATCTTCTTCTTTATGAACAATACTAGAGCACCCCATAGCGAACTGCTTAGTCGAATGAAGCCCTTATCGAGTAGATCATGCAATTGCGTCTTTAACTCCTTCAGCTCCATTGGTGCCATACGATATGGCGGTATCGATATCGGTTGTATACCAGGTTGCAATTTGATATTGAACTCGATCTCATTATCAGGGGGTAATCCAGGTAAATCTTCTGAAAAGACATCCATGAACTCGTCCACCACTGGAATGCTCTCGTCTCAAATGGCAGCTTCTTTGCCAGTGTAGATTACGTGGGCTAGATACGCTTGGTATCCTTTCCTTAACATCCGCCTCGCTCCTAAGGCCGATATCAAGTTTAGAGGATTCTCATTCCTATCTCCTTGGTACACAAACTCCTTCCCATCTCTAGTTCGAAACTCGACAAGTTTCTTCCTATAGTCGATACAAGCTCCATGCTCATACAACCAGTCCATCCCTAATATCACATTGAATTCTAGTACATCCAATTCTAGCAACACTACTAGAAGTGTTTGTCCATTAATGTCTACATCACAGCCCTTATACTTGTACTTTACTTCCATCACTTCCCCTAAAGGAGTTGCTATTACTAATGGTTCACTCATCAATTCTTTATCCAAATACTTAGCAAAACTAGGCAATACAAAAGAATGGGTAGCACCAGAATCAATTAAACATTTTGTGCTAGAACTTTGGATGGGGATGATACCTATGATGGTGGTGTGCGAATCGCGAGCCTCTTGCGGATTTAACACGAAGATTCGACCTTTGCCCTTATTTTCTTTCATCAGTGCATTCCCAACCATTGGCCCCTTGTCCTTGACTCCTTGTCCTTGCATTTGGAATGACTTAGACTGTGGTCTCACCGTGGTCCCATTCCCTTAACTCCTCATCTGAGGGCAGTCCTTTATGAAGTGCCCCATTTGCCCACACCTAAGGTAAGCACCAATATCTTTTCGGCAGACTCCAAAATGTTTCTTCCCACATTTGCCGCAAATGGGGATCTCTTACTTAGTTTGACCATTTCGTGGTCCAGATGATGAAAACTCCTTCTTTTGTTCTCCTTCATTTCTATGTTGTCCTTTATGACCTTTGTTCTTATGCCTTCCCTTTTAGTCTCATTTAGCTCGTTCGGCTCTCTCTGCCTTATATCTTTTCTCCATGACCTTGGCCTTGTCTGCGAGCTTGGCTAAGGTTGGAAACTCTGTTGCTGCCAACGAATTGAATAGAGGTGTGATCAGTCCTCTAAGGAAGCAATTGATGCGACTTACTTCGGTAGGAATGATGTTGACAGTGAATCGACTAAGTCGATTAAACTCCTTAGCATAATCTGACACGGACATTCCTGGCCTTTGCTTTAGTTGCTTGAACTGCAATGCCCTATCTTGCCTTTCTCCTTTTGGCAAGAACTGATCCATTATTTCTTGCTTAAACTTTGCCCACATAGGTGGGTCAGCTCCGTAAAGTCGTTCTTCGATACTCCTCTCATACCAGTACCAAGCTTCTTTCTTGAGTTGGAGTCCTCCCAACTCAATCACTCAAGCATCTAAGCAAGATAAACAATGGACTAGCTTATCCATCTCATCCAAAAATTCATGAGGGTCATCTCGTTCCTAACCATAAAAGTTAGGTGATTGCAGCTTCTTAAACTTTGCCATGGTCATTCCCTCATCAGGTAGCCATTTCCTCTCTCTCCGATCAGGTGTCGCTACCGCAAGTGGCGTAACTCCATTCCTTTCTTGAGTTGGCGGTGCTTCTCACCTTTGAGCTCGTAGCTCATCTAGTTCCTTGTGCAAATCTCTCATTTCTTTGCACATGGCGTGCACTTCTTACGAAGATGTTTGCTCACTAAAGCCCATAGTCAGTGCCCTTGAGTTGGATCTTTCTTTTGACCGTATAGGTGCAGAGGCAGCATTCGATGTAGTGTCTGATATAACATCATTGTTAGCCCTAATGGATTGGGCGACTGTGCGAACCTTCTTCTTGGGGGGCATTCTGTCTATCATAACAAAGGAATTTAGTACTAATCCCCTATCCTAACCCATTTAATCTCCCCCTTATCCTAGCACACATTATCATGCATTTACCATGTCACATCACTAAGCACATGTCATGTATGAAATGCATATCACATAGTTTTGCACATATTACATATCATAATCATGTAGTATATATCTCATAATATCACACTATAGCATAATAACGAAGGAAATCATCTCATCCTAGGTAACTAGGCAATTAAGGAAAATCATTCATATCATATAAAGTGCTATGCCATTACGTCAATCATCATTTCTACTTGACCTAGTTATCGTGTCCACCTCCAGAGTAATCAAGAGCGACATGGCCACTACTACCACATCGGTAGCAAAGAAGATCTTTATCTTGATGGTGATTAGCTGAAGATGCAGACCTCACTGGCGAGTAATCTCCTTTATGCTCAATAATCCCTAAACTGAATTGCTCCATATCCTTTCTTAGTGCATGAATCATTACCTTAAGACATCGATTTTCCTCGTTCAAGTATGAATAGTTATCCTCCAATTTCTGAACCTTACTATATACCAAATCAGGATCGAAGCGCTCCTCGGGGTCCTCCTTTTCATCAGGGGTCTTCTCTTTCATAGGGCGAATCACAGTTACAACTTTCTCGAGCATCTTTGGCCAAGTCCTCTCACAAGTCACACGGGGTGCTCTGGGTCACGGTCGTCGAGCAAGCGTAATCTTCTTGATCATCTGTTAGAACAATCGCAAGGCAAGCAAACAATAACAAGGATTACTAAAATCTACTAGGATTTTGCAAAACCAAGCTAGCGATAGACTGCAAGTGACATGACAAGAAAAATTCCTATGCTCCAGGATTTTACTTAAGCAACTCATATAAAACAAGCCTAAACTAGACTTTTAAAACTATGGCTCTGATACCACCTTTGTCACATCCCAACCTTACAGATATGACGGTCTTAGAACATGGGGAGACATAAGGTCACCCACGCTTATAGAACCCACTTACATATAAACAAATCACGCTTGGGATCTTAACAAACCTCTTACATTAACTCATTTAAAACATTTAGATGAATACCATATATTTGCAGAAGACTTAAAGTAAATCATTACATACAAAATCCATCAGGAAAAATATATATGTCAATAAGTATCAATCAACATTCCCGAAGCATCTAATGACAAGACTTCATAAAAATAGTATTATTGATAACTTAGATAAGGAGTTCCCCAAGCGAAGTAGAATGCTTGAGCCATTACCTTGCCTCCTCACATTTGCTCACCTAAAACCACACAAGGAGAAAGGGGTGAGATAGATGATCTCAATGAGTAAACGAAAAGGTACATACATTATCACATATTCCTTTGAAAGGAAACACATAGCTTATACACATAGTTCATGATTTATAATTCATGAATCAGGTTGCAATTTAGCAAGGGTTCAATTTGGCAAGTTTGCAGAAATCACACTTATAACACATAGTGAGTGAAGGCTATTGCTCTATCACTCCAACATATTGAGGAGAGGTGGCCTTATAATAAATTTTAACTCCTATCACATTGAAGGCGTGAAGCTGATCAGGCCCCACAGCTAGAACTGCCCTTTTCTAGTTGAGGTGGATACACTACCCCTAACCATTGGGTTAAGACCGTGTGCACAGGTTCCGATGATTACCCGTATTGGCATAAGGATTCTGCATAAAGGGTAAAAGGTACCATAGCTAGAGCGTACCATAGCTAGAGCTAATGGTAATCACAATTAACAATATCACATAAGGCAACAATAACATGTATTTCAATAACATTAGTGGTTTAGCTTTTAAACAATGATACAATGATAGTGTAGTTCCAGAAAGAATACAAGTTAAGGTGTTATTCACAAAAAATTCTCATTTGATAAACAAAATAGTTTTGGACCAAATGTCCCTTGGCAACCCAAGCTTGTCAAAGAATTCATGTAATAATATTTAGAATAGAAAGAACTTGGGTTTCAAGATCACAAAGCCTCACATAACCATAGATCACATTCTTATAACACAACATGATGTTGTTCACATTTATAACATGAATGTGGCATTTGCCCACATTTGAAGAATGAATACGATGTTTACTCACCTTGGGGTTCCTTTGCTCCTAGTATACGTAGTCCCTTTACACTTGTAAAGCTCCTCAAACTCTAACATAATATTTGATTTAATACTTAGTATTTATTTACTCATGATGCTCTTATCCCATAACTACCCCATGTACATATAGCAAACATATACACTTAGAGTCCACATATAGGTGTACTCATCACTTGCACATAACATGTTGACTTTGAAAGTCTTGCATACTTAAGCCTTATAGGCTCTCTTGATATCACATTACAATCATGTTAATACCTTTTTAAGGTCATCAAAATATTATCACCTCAATATCATTTCACTTTAACAATTATCTTAATTCACTTTACACTTCCATACATGTCATCTTAACAATTTACCTTTCAAGCGTCATGCTTAACTCCTATGATCCCTTTCACTTCATCAACTTATAACCATATGTTCATCATCAAGTCATCATAACATCTAGTTCCAAATTTCCCAATCACATTTGCATTCTAATCACAAGAAAAGGTTAAGATACCTTAAGTATACCAAAATGCATTTAAGCTTATCTAGGATCATACCTTCAACTTAACATGCAATTTTATCATTTGTTATACATACATACATGTCAATAATCATCAAAACACATCACATAAAATTTATAAACATTGAGACAAAAAGATTCATGTAGGCCGAATGCATCATCAAGGTAAAAACCAAATTCTTCTTCTTTTCGTACTTTCCATCTATTTCATAAATATGTAAAAACATGGTTTGAACCAAGATTTTTCATGTAAACAGAACAAAAATCATTTTAGAATATAAATTCATAAGAATCAGCCACTATTGGTGTTATTTATACACCAAAAATTCAACTTTTGAATCATAGAGCACAAAACCATAAGTTTTCTTGCTTTCGGTATTTTCTGGTCATTTCAGAAATATGTAAACAAGTTGTTTAAACCATTATTTTTCATTTAATCATAGAAAATATCAGTTTAGAACACCTTCCTTCATGAATCAGCAGCCATAGATAGGATTTATACAAAAAAATTCCAAGTTCAAAGGCTTAGGTGAAAAATCATGAGTTTCCGCGCTTTTCGCGCATTTCGTTCATTTCAGTGATAAACAGACACATGATTCAAATCATTATTTTTCATCTAAACAAAACAAATATCATATTAGAATACTTATTCATACAAATTGGCAGCCATGTGACCATGCAAGAATAAAATTTTCTAACTTCCAAGTTCTAACACGAAAACCTTGAATTCCTTTGTTTTTCAAAACTTTTCGGTCATCGCAGAAATATGTAAAAATATTATTTAATCCAATATTTTTCATCAAAATAAATCAAAAATCAGTTTATAATACAACCATGCACAAATCGCCCCGCCCCCCCCCCCCCCCCCTATGATGTTTATGTGTAAAAATTGTGATTTTAAGTTATAGAATTCACTTTTAGAGAAATCTTGCGAAGAGAATCGTGTTTTCGGTAGAAAATAAATTTTCTCTCCCAAAAACTCACCCGAAAAAAATTAAATTTGTAAAAATTAGTAATCAAACAGTTCAAAATAGTTTTCCCATAATTTATTTCATAGAAATCAGTTTAGAAATCGAAGAGAATAAAAAACTTACGATTATGGTCACAAAATCGCAAAATGGAAAGGTGTTTTTAATATTTCGGTAGAGAGAAATATTTTGAGAGAATTTTCTGCCAAGATACAGAAGGAATAAGAGAATGGCTGCTGGAAACCCTAGTTTGGCCGAATTTTAGAATATATATTAGGGTTGAAGTGGAATTTCCACTAATACCCTTAATGAATTAGATTAGGAGGATTTTGGTGTAGTGGGCTTTTGGGTATTTGGGCTTTTCCTTTAAATTTTTGGCTGAATAAGAATTAAAATAAAAAGAATATTTTTCTTATTAATTTTGGAACATTTCCCTCAAAAATATTTATTTTAAAATATTTTAAAAATACCCATAAAATTATTTTATGCTTAAAAATTGTCTTATGCATGAAAATTCATTTTATTTAAAATAAATTCTTTTATGCAAATGCACTTCGTGTAAATCATTTAGTTCACAATAGCAACACATATTATGCATATTAAATTTTATTTAATATGCCACATACTCATCAATCACTTAGATCACAAATTTTCACACAAGCACACACTTAACCTTATTAGTTCGAAATCAAGCAATTTATCACGAAAATTCCTAGGGTGGGTGTGGGTTGTTATAGTTTGTCAGCACTTCCTTCTAGTTTGATAGCACCTCCTTTTATTAGGCCTCCTTGACCACTTAATACTGATTCTCCTCCAAGTTATCTGGCAGCAAGCCCTTCATCATCATCATCATGTATTCCTAATCCTGATGAGACACTTAGTGAGGTAGCACCCACTCCTATAAGAAGTTATACTGCATTAGCATCAACTTCGAGGCCGGTCATAGCTCTTTGCAGGGTGCTTATGCTTATGCACCTATTGAAATTTATGAGAAGAGTCGTGATGGAAAGATCATTGTCACTATTTTAAATTCAAATGAGTTAAGTATAAGTTCATTTATAATTTTTTTTAATACCAATTTATTATTTCACTAATAGTATATATTAATTATTTATAATTTATGTATTATAGCTTGTTTCCATCTAGCGAGTGTGCAAAGATGATCATTAGGATCTTCAAGGAAAGGATATATCCAAAAGGCTATTCTTGGAAAGAAGTGCCAAAGGAAGTTGAGGATTATTACTGGGAAGAATTTAAGGTAATTAATATAAACATTAAATGTTTTAATTATAATTTAATTATTTGTTTGAATTTTTCCTCTAATTTGATTATTTGGCCATAGAAATTTGATTATTTGTTAGAAATTTACTTGTAATTTAATAATCAAACTGAAAATTATTATGATAGATTTGTGTTATGGCGGAAGGGCTTATTACTTGAAATATGATAATGTATTATGTTGATGATATTGAAGTATTTGGGCAATAATTATATTGTTTTTTCAACTGTTAACAAGAGGATAATTCCAGTATATAGGGAAAGTTTTGATGAAATTTCTATAGATTTTTAACATTTGTATATGTAATTATGCTGAATTTTGTATTAATTGATCTAATTATCTTATATATATTTGTTTAAGTTAAACATTAGTAAATCACTTGTATAAATTATAGTTGTTAATACGAGAAATTTCATATATATATAAGGGAGGTTTTTGTCAAAGTTTATATATATATACCTTTAATTTGATTATTTGGCCATAGAAATTTGATTATTTGTTAGAAATTTACTTATAATTTAATAATCAAAACTTATAATTATTATGATAGATTTGTGTTATGGCTGAAGGGCTTATTATTTGGAGGCCCGGGTTGGGCAATTTATATGATAATGTATTATGTTAATGATATATAAGTGTTTGGGCAATAATTATATTGTTTTCTCAACTATTAATGGGAGGATAATTCTAATATATAGGGAAAGTTTTACAAAAATTTCTATAGATTTTTAACATTCGTATCTGTAATTACACTGAATTTTGCGTGAATTGATCTAATTATCTTATATATATTTGTTTAAGTTAAACATTAGTAAATCATTTGTATAAATTCCAGTTGTTGATACGAGAAATTTCATATATATTAGGGAGGTTTTTGTCAAAGTTATAAATTTTAATTCCATTATTAATATGAGAAATTTCATATATATAGCGAAGGTTTTTGTCAAAGTTTATATATATATATATATATATGTATATATATATATATATATATGTATATATATATATATATATACATATATATATATATATATATACATATATATATATATATACATATATATATATATATACATATATATATATATATACATATATATATATATATATATATATATATATATATATATATATATATATATATATATATATATATAAATTTTAACACTTTGTTGCAAAAAAACTTTGTTTGGGACAAGGCTATAAATTTAAATGTAAAAATTGCTTGGAAGAAGAAGTGTGCATTGCGATATTCTGATATAGTTAGTAATGTAAAGAGGTCTGGTAAAAAGCCTAAATTTCTTGAAGAAGATGTCTATAAGAAGTTGTGCAAGGAATGGAAGAAAGATCATAGGATAACAAAGTCTACTACGGCATCTAAGAATTGCCGTTTTGAATTAAGGGGTGACGATAGTGAGCCATCTTGTCATACAGGCGGTTCTATCTCCGACGAGGAGCATCGCTGAAGATTGGTTAGTATATATTCTAATTTACTATATAAGTACAAATTTTGTAAATGTCCCTATTTGTGAAAAATATAAAATTTAAATACTTTGTAATATTTTAAAGGCTTCTACATTGGGATGAGATCCACTGCCAATGGAGATTTTCATCCGCACTCATACTAGGAAGGCCGATGGAAGTCTTGTTGATTCTCACTCGAAGGCAGTTCGTGTAAGTCCAAAATTTTATTTGTTAGTCTAATTCATTTGTGGAATTTTTTTATATAACTAAATTTTTTTCTAATGATGGAAATAATTCAAAATTTTCAAAACTTTATAATTTATTTTATTATAATATTTCAGCTTGTAATTTTAAAAAATAATAAAAATTATGTGCAACTATTTTATATGACTAAAATTTGTTAATTGAATTATTTAATAGGATGAGATTGCAAGATTGCGCGTAGAGATGTCTCAACCAACACTAGGATCCAATCAGCTAGCTGTTGTTGATGAGTTAGAGCTATACTTGAGAGCTATTAGAGGGGAGAACAAGAAGAAGAGGATTTACAAAGTTGGTTCTTATGCATCGTCATATTATGGACATTCAGGTGGTAGCTCATCTTCTGCTACTTACCCAAGATCTGTCCCTCCTCCTACTTCTTCCCAACCAAGCAATGAACAGGATATGATTCAATTGATTTCAAGTCCAGGAGTTTAAGAAGTAATTCAACAACAATTACAAAGGATGGTGTCGAAGAGAGAACAAGAGTTGACAGAACACCTTCATCGCTTAGAGAGTTTTATGATTGCAAGAGGCTTGGATCCTGTTTCATCTATCCAGAATGATCCTATGAGTAATGATGATACTGCTGTTGATGATGATAATACTGCGACAGATAATCATGCATCTGATGATCCATCTCATACTGATGAGCAGCATGATTAGGAGGATGATTTAGGACTCTATTATTAGTATTTTTCTGTTTATATTATTACTCTTTTATGATTTATTATTTATGGTTGCTACTTTTTTATGATTTATAACTTATGTTAATATTTTATTACTAATTAAATTTTTAATATTCATATTAATATTGTTAACATTGCTGAAACATATTAGTATATAAATATAAATATGAATATAACTTATATAAATATATATAATAACATAATCATAAATAAAAAAATAAATGAAAAACATTTGTGACGGATTTTTATGATGAAAACTAGTTTTAAGTAAAATTTTGCAATGGATTTTTTCACTAAATTTGCGATGAAAAATAAATGATAAATTTTTAAATAAAAAATTGTGATAGAATATATGGATAATTATGATAGAATAAATTAATTTTTAATTATAAATTACGATGAAATTCCTACAGAATATTTCATCGCAATTAAATAGCAACAGATTGCTTTAATTCAGTGATGGATTTTATTGAAAATTAGTTCTAAACTCCAACAGATCTGCTATGGATTAGCAATGGATTAGCGATGGATTTGCAATGAAAATTCTGTCGCTAAAATTTGTGACAGAATTTAGAGTGAAAATTTTCATCGTAGATTACCGACGGAGTTTTATTTTCGTCACAAAAAAATTAATGACTAGGGTTATAGTGATGGAATTTGTTCGTCGCAATTCTGTCGCTATAATCATTTAGCGATGGAAAATTTCGTTGCTAAATAGCGATTTTCTGGTAGTGTAATGAAACCCTAAAAATAGGGAAACAGAGCTCTGAGAATCAAAATATATCCCTTTCACCTTTGAATCAGCCTTAGATCATCCAAAATTGAATAATGAACACAATGCAATTAGAATCATGAAAAATGAATGAGAAATAAGGGAGAATGGACAAAAATAAATTTTTTCTTCACTTTTTTACTACAATCCCACATCAAAAGATTACAAACTCTTCCCCTAACATTTCTACTATAAATATAAGCTCCCTAACTCAGTTTTCCACACTTTTTCAATCATTAACTTATTTAATTAGCCTTTGCATCAAATGAACCATCTCAAAAACTTGATCCAGTAAGGAATGAGCTTTTTAGTTTAAAGATTTCTTTTATTTATTTTTGTTTTTATTTTTTTGCTTCGCTATTGCTCTTTACTTTTCAAAGAAAGCTGGGCTGTGACATTTTGAGCTAACACATCAATTCAAAGGCTTGTTGCCATCCGAGAAAAGCCACCACCCTCCATTCGAGGCAAGCTGTAGCCGGCCATTCGAGGTAAGTCTCATTTCCTTTTCTCTTTCCATTTCTTTATGTATTTAGTTATTTCATTTTATTGTTTTCCTCATTAGAATTTATTTATTTTTTCCCTCATTGCGATTCTCTTTTCTTCCCCCAAGGCGCCTTTCCTTTTCTTAATAGATTCACTTAGGATAGTTAATTAAAATTTGAACTAAGTAACTTAACTTATGTGAGGCCTCGCCCGAGCACCAGTCCGATTTGCTAAAAGGAATCAAAATGCTCTTTGGGAGAAACATTACAATTGGAACCTGCTATAAGTTCAGAAAATTGTATTTGTAAATTGTAATTTGTAAAAAGAGTTGCTGCTTTAATTTTGTTTATTTTAGTTGGGAAAATTAAAGGAAAAATCCAATTTGATTAACTCCAAAATTATACCATTTATCCCAAAGAAAAGAAATAGTTCTCAAATGACCAAAGAGGGCTTGGGGACTACGTTTTTGTTAAAACAATACAAAAAATTAGTTTGGCTTAAATACAAAATAGCTTTTGTAAAAAAGTTTTTATGTATGCATGAACATATATAATATGATGCATGAAACAAATATTATTCATGCAATGCATGGCAAATATTAAATAATGGCATTTATAAAATATGGAAAATAAAGGAAAACTATTTAAAATTATTACAAGTCAAAATGTCAAAATCAGATATCTTTCCTCTAGCCCTTATGGGTTATAGAAAAAGCACACATTTCTCAAATATAATCTAAACAACTAAAGTAAGAAAAAGTAATAAAATGATTGTAAGAGAACTAAAGTTTCGACTTTCATTTAAGAAAAGCAATCTTGACTCTAAACTATGTAACAACCCATACCCTTGCTAGGAGTTTTGTAACAAATTGCTTGATTTTAAAGCTTTTGTGATAAAATGTGTGCTTTTAGGAATTTCATGTGCTATGTGATTTATAAACAAGTGGTATGTTAGATTAGTTCTAATAAGCATAATATAAATTTTGAATATGAAATAGGTGATTTATGTGAAGTGCAAATGCACAAAATGATTTATTGCATACAAAGTGAATTTTCATGCACAAAGTTATTTTTAAGCATAAAATAATTTTATGAGTATTTTTAAAATATTTTAAATTAAATATTTTTGGGCCATTTTTAATGAAAACAATAAGGAAAATATTTTATTTTTAATACATTTAAATCACTCTATAAATTGGATTAAAAACCCAACTCACCAAAAGTCCAAGACACCTAAGCACTCCTAACCTAGCTCATTAGTAGCAATATTGTAATTTTGCACCAAAAACCCTAAACCTAAGCTAAATTTCAACCTTCATTGGTTGTAGTAGCCTCCATTATGTTTTTCATTAGGTTTTATATAATTTTTCTCTCAAAAATTCCCTTTTGGTTGAAAAACACAATGTGCTTCCAAACCTTGTGATTTTGTGATATTCCTTGTAAGTTTTCCTCTCCTTTCAAGTTAATTTTTGAATTTTATGAAACTAATCATGAGTAATCCATATGGGGTTGTATATTTATTATTTTTCTATGTATTATATTCAACCTAGGTTGTTTTTTTTTTTTTTTTTTTTTGAAGGAGAAACTAATTTCCAACCATGAGCATATCTCTCTCATCTCAAAACCATCAAAGGTGATATCTAAAATCTAAAAGTTAGAATTTTCATACACATGAACATAGGGGGCGATTTGTGCATTTTAATGTTCTAAATTGATTTTTGTTATGTTTACATGAAAATATTGGTTTGAATAATACATTTATATATTACTGTAATGATCAGAAAGTATGAAAAATAAGAAAACCCATGGTTTCCATAGTTATACTGATTTGGCCTACAATGGGCTTTTGATCCCAAGGCCTATAATTTTTGTAAGGTATATTTTAGTGATTATTGATATGTATATATGTAAACCCTCAATTTTGCACCTTCATCATCCAACTGCAACCTTAGCACTGGTTGAGTTTAATACGCTACGCGAAGCCATTACGGTGGTTTCGCTAACTACATTGCCACTAGAAATCCAATTTTTTCAAACTCCATACCAACTATCAATCTCTAAAAAAGTAATCTCAAAAAATGTGCCAAGGTGACACATGGCTGCTGCGAAACAGTAGTGCAACGCTGCATTAGACCTGTGCAGTGCCGCATGCCTTGCTTGCAGCATGCCGTATAAGTCTGATGTAGCGCTGCACAGGCCTGGTGTAATGTTGCACCAGGTTTTGCAAACTTCTGACCCCCTATGGGCCCCACTTATGCAGAAAATAACCTTTTTACCCCTTTCAGTCCAATTTTCAGCCTTTTTTAGCCCTACCCCTCATGGTCTTTTCACATTTTCATTACCTAAACTACCCTCACCTAGTTTTCCTATAAATACCCCCCTTCATCCTTCATTCCAAGACACCTCTTGAATTAGTATTGATGGTTATCTATTAATTCCTCTCTTCTTCTCCCTCTAACCACTCTCTTATTAATTAATTAATCTTTTTAATTAATTAATTACCTCACCCTAACCAAGTTAATTAACCTTTTTAATTAACTAAAACTCTTTTTCAATTAGTCACTTAATTAATTAACTAATCTTTTTAATTAATTAATTAATCACTCTTTTTTCAAAAATCATTCATTTTTCCAAAATCAAATTAATCATTTTCCTCAATCCACCTTTCACCCAAATTAATTAATTAATCTTTTTAATTAATTAATCTGTCCATCCTTTTCATCATACTAATTAGTTAATTAATCATTTTAATTAATTAATTAATCTTCCAATCCATCCAATCACCTAGTCCCAATAAAACGGAACTTCGGTCTGATAAAACTATCTACCCACTAAACGCAAAGGTATTAGCCTTTTTCCTCATTCTCAACACACCTAAACCAAAATCCATCTGATCAACTCTTAAACCCCTCCATTTAGTCATAGAACGAACTACGTGGCTTTTGATCCCCATTCAATGGGGTACGTAGGTACATTTAGAATCTAAATCCAAATCTCTATCAATCTCTTTTTCCCTTTTTAATTTGTGGATATTTTATTTTCTCCTTGCACTTATGTCATATTCATGCATCTAATTGACAATTATCATCTTATAATATTTTTCATCCATGAAATTAATTTTAAGTCAAATTAAACTTAAGAACCAAATTTAAGTTATTTAAAACAAAAAATCTAATCCCCAAACTCAATCTGGTTTGAGGCTAGTGATTTTATCCTTAGATAAATTAATTGAAAATTAATGAATTGGAGTAAACTAGGTTTTTTCCTTAATTTTCCTATTTAAAAATAAATTAGGGTGGTAACCCATAAAATCATTTTCAAAATCAACCACATCCAAACCCGAGGGTTCCATCGTGAGACTAAACCTGAATGAGCATCCCAGTTCTCTCTAGTGGACCAAGCTGGTGCTCGGGCGAGGTCTCACAATATATAAATGGTACATGATTTAATTACATGATGATTGAAGGAGTAACTCTTAGAAATTCCTATAAGTGATTCGGCCATGCCTAGGGTTTCCTAAACCCTAATTGACATGTTTGGCTAATATGTGTACATGGTTAAGTGGCATGTGAATTGAGTTCTATGATATGTTAATTGTGAAATAATGATCCTAATTTGCCTATAGGATTTATTATATGATTTGTTCCAAATGAGACAAGCGTGACTTTTAAAGGTTTACTTGTTAAGTTAATATGTGTGGAAAGTATTAAGTGTACGAAGTTGGAAGTTATATGATTCATTGTGTTTGGCTTTAGAAAAGTCTTGATATGAACTATTATGTGAATCCATGTGAGCCTAAGAAGGCAAAGTGTGCAAGACTTAAAAGTCAATATGCTATGTACAAGTGATCAGTGCACTTCTAAATGCAACTCCAAGTATATGTGAAATAATATATGTGCATGGGTAGCTATGGATAGGATAACATGATGTTAAGCCAAATGCTAAGTATTGAATTGTAATATTATGTTAGAGCTTGAGGATTGTTAGAAGTGCAAGGGTTATGAGCATTAGGAGCTAAGGAACCATAAGGTGAGTAAACATTATGTTCATGTTACAAGTATAAGTTATCATGATATGTGAACCTTTGAGATTCTTGAAACCTGAGTTCCTTTCTATCATATGATTATATGATTTCTTTGTTAAACTTTGGTTGCTAAAGATAATTGGTCCAAAACTATTATTGTGTATTCAATGATAAGAAAAGGGCCTTTGTGATTATTGCTTTACCTTACATTCTGTCTAGAACCACACTGTTGTTTATCTTTTGTTAAATAAGCTAAATTTCTATTACTAATATTATACAAGTGATTGCATTCTTCCATGCTATTATTACAAGTAATTGCGATTAGCTTTGGCTATGGTACCTATGAACACTTTTATGTAGAAATCCTCGTATTGATGTAGGAAATCATCAGAACCTACACACATGGTCTTAACCTGATGGATAGGGGCAGAATATCCACCTCAGCTAAAAGGGGCAGTTCTAGCCGTAGAGCCTGATCAGTTTCACTATTCTTTATAAGACAGGAGTTGGAATTTGGTATGATGCCACCTCTCCTTTATAAGTTTGAGTGAATAAGACAAAAACCATCACTCTATAAGTTATAAGTTATAAGTTTGATTTTGATTTCTGTGAACATTGTTAAATCGCAAACTATGAACTATGAATTATAAACTATGAACGATGAACCTTTCTAAAGAACAAGTGTTATTGTATAAGTTGTATTGTTTACTCATTGAGATCATCTATCTCACCCCTTTCCTTGTGTGGTTTAAAGTGAGCATTATAAGGAGGCAAGGTGATAGCTCAAGCAATCTACTCTGCTTGGGATATTTTTTTGTCCAAGTCATTTTACATGCCATGATATGGAGAGTCACTCTTAGATGCTCTGGGAGTTTTGTTTTTAGAACATGATTTATTTGATAATTTATTTGGAGCCTTAAATGTTCTGTTCTTATGGATTGTATTTAAAGTATTTTTAAACTATTCTTTCGCTAGTTAAGGATTTCATTTATTATTGATTATTTAAGTTAATGCATGTGATTAGGTATGATCCTAGGTAGTGTTTAATCGTGTATGAGAGGGTTCTATGGTCATGGGTGACCTTATGTCTCCTTATGTTCTAGGACCATCATATCTCCAAAATTAGGATGTGACAAACAAGGTGAAGAAGGTGATAGAGAGAAGAAGTTGTTAATTTTAGCGAAGTTGATGCCTTAGAGATGGCATGCATGTGTATCCCTTTGAATGGGAAACAAACCCTATATAGTTCTTCCTTCTCGTGAAGGAGTGGTTTTTAAGTCATTACCTTTGTTATCTTATTTTGATTGATTTTAAGGGCTTAGAAAATTTTTAGTTAGGTCAGATTTCAATAAACAGAAATTAGATCTCTTTAGATTTAGATCTTGAAATTAGAAGAAAACAAAAAGGAAAGAACTTTTATCTTAGGCTTTCAGCGGCGAAGAACATAAAGAACGAGCTTAGCACCAGATTTAAGTTCCAACTTGATTTGGAGATGACATGAGCACTCCTTTTAAAAGAAAGACTTTTGAATAGCGGAAACTCTTCTGAGAGGGACTTGAATCACACCCTAACTTGAGTACCATGAATTCCTTTTGAAAGGAAAAGCTTAAATCACACCTTTTCTTGATTAGGAGGCTTAAAGATAGGGTTTGAGGTGATTAGGAGGCTTATGAATAGGGTTTTATGTGATGGAGGAGGTTTTGGAATATGGTTTTAAAGATTAGGAGGTTTAGAAATAGGGTTTCACTATAAGAAATTCAATAAAACACGACACAAAAAATTCATTATAAAAAGTGCTATTTTCATCACCAAAAATTTATGGTGACGAGAAAATTTCATCACAACAATTGTCATGGCAAGCTCGTTATATAAAGTTTATGGGACAATTATTGTATTCATCACTAAAAGATTCACCTTTAATGACAATAACCACATTCATCCTAAAATTTTAAGCTTTTTAGTGACATTAAAATCGTCATTATTATTAACCAAATGTTGTTACTTGTTGCAATGCTTCATCACCAAAAAGTACACCATTAATGACAATAAAAGCATTCATCATAATTTTTTATTCCTTTAGTGATGCTAAAATCATCATAATTAGCATCCAAATTTTATCATATATTATAGTAAATTGTCACTAAAAGGTCCACATTTAATGACGATAATAGTTATCATCATAAATATATTTTTTTAGTGATGCTAAAATCATCTTAATTAACATATAAATTCCATCACTTGTTATAGTATGTCATCATCAAAAAGTCTTCATTTAATGATGATAATAGTCATCGTCATAGATTTGTATATCTGTAGCAATGCTAAAATTGTCACAATGGGCATCCAATTTTTGTCATTTACTATAGTATTTCATCATTAAAAAAATATACTTTGAATGATAACAATATCATTTTTCATCAATATTTAAATATTTAGTGACAACAAAATCTATCGTCATCAAAGTTTATTACGTTTAGTGACACTAATAGCATCATAATTGAGGTTGTATTTTTATCACTTACTACTATATTTCGTCATTAAATATTCTATTTTTAATGAACTATTCAATCGTTAGTAAATATTAAATTATTATGACAAAAACACAATTCTCATTATATTTTCTCTACTATTAATGACAAAATAATTGTCACAATTAATCATTTAATTTTTTAATGTTGAGGCACACATCATCATTGTAAGTTCTCTTTTTTTGACGAAATTTCAATTATCACAAAACAAATACAAATGATGATGATAGTAGCATGATTCAGTGGATTAGTTGTTCTTTCAGTAGATATAGGATTTGATCGAGCAAATAATCCTTTCCAAGTTAAAGGATTTGATGAATAAGATGGCATACATTTTGAACTTTGGCTGAAGGATGAAATTTTTTAAGTATTCTTTGAGTTAATTAATTTCTTAGATCATAGTATCAAACTACTAGGAGCTATTATACAACCTGCGTGAGAACACACCAATTTAGTCATTGTATAGTGTAATAAAACAAATAAATTAAGGATCAAGTAAAAAGGTAATGATCAATAAGAAATAAATAACATCAATAAATGAAAATAAAATTTAATTTAAATATATAATAAAAGTTGTGAATATCAATTACCTATAAGATTATTTGGGAATATATATTATTAATAATCTATGTTAATAATACAAACAAACTCAAAAAATACAAACAATTTAAAGAAGCTAATTCGTTAATAATATATATATTATTAATTAATATATATTAAATAAAATAAATAATTAGACCTTTATTTTATTATTTAAATTACCAACAGATGCATATCTAATTTGTTCAATACTAAGATTCTTATCATATCAAACTTTAGAAAAATGTACAAGATTTTATGATAAATTTGCTAGATAAGATTTTACTAATTCTCTACAACTATACACCGACCGGAGAAGCTAAACATATAGAAGTATTACTAACCAATTTATATTAAGTTCAAATAAAAATTGCTAACCAATCTATATAGATAGGGTGTCATAGTGTGGAATTGCCACACCACAAAACCAAATATAAGAATGAAACTAAATAACATGACATATATACAGAGTATAAAGAAGCCAAATCAAACTCGCAATAAGTAATTATTTTCATTATAATAGTAATCAATAATTATTATTACCATACAGATAATTGGCTCTTCAATTGTACCTTTTAATTTATTAACATTAAGATAAGTTATATATTTAAAAAATATTAATAATTAACGGGTTGTAACCTAATTAATTAACGGAATGATATTGCTAGAAATGTAAATTTTTGAATTTATTTAAATATTTTATGTACAATAAAGTTTTTTTAATTATATATTAATATATAATTATCTGAATATCATATATAAATTGAAGAAAAATTGTAATTTTATTCCTAGTTAATGAATTGCAGTCTTATGAATATCTACATGCACTTTACTGCATTTGTTTAAAATAAAAAATATGATTTCATAACAATTTGAAAAACAAAAACGAATCTCTTATTTTTATCAATGGACAACAATTGAATTTCGACTTTCAAAATCCATTAAATTTTTTCAAATTGATTAAATTTCAATATAAACAAAAAAAAATATTAGAAAAATTATATTTGATTTACTTTTAATTTTTTAGATTTTGTTGGAGAATTTAATCTCATAACTTCACAATTACGAAAACAATTTCAATTTGATTAGGGATAACCGAATCTATGACTTATTATGAAATATATATGCGCAAGTAAATATTATGACTTCAACCTTTTTTAGTACAATTTATATTTGATCAATTATATTAAAGGTTAGTGTTGACCTAAGTTATTTCAAAATTTAGTCAATTTCTATTTTGATATTGCCAATCAAATTGAAAACTATCTAATGTTTGTTTAAGTATTACTTTTGCATATTATAACTTGTTTAATTGATTGGATTTGAAATAAAATTGATATCTCCCTAAAATGATTGCTTAGCTTCTGAGTCGCAACAATTATGCCACAATCGCAACTGTGACCAAGATCTTCATAAGGCAATTAATTCAAAATTCATACAAAGCGAATCACGATCTCCTTCACGACCATGACTATGGGTGTGATATTGAATTTGTGACTGCTAAATATTAGTCGCAATTGCGACTTTCATACTGAATTCAAATGCTGCAACGGACATATAAAGGAGCCAGCTAATAAAAGCCACGTGTCACTAGCCGTTATGAAATCTAGAGATCACGATCGTGAAATTCTGATAGCGACCACGACTTTGGTCAAAATGCAGATTTGAAACAAGATTATAAAGCTATCATGAAATCATTGATTTCATACTATTTTGTAATGGGAATTTGAAGAAGAAAATCATATAAATACCTTTTCAAACATCCTCACAAGAAGAATAACATCTATTAAAAGCTAAATCTTTGCAATTTCAAATCTCATATCTTAATCTTTTATTGTTATTATTTGATTATTATAACAGCATTGATTGCTCAAGTAAGGTTGAGTGTTAGCCTTGAAAACACAAAGTATTGGGTTGAGAGTAAGCCATTAGAAAACTCTTATATAGATTTAAATGTGAGCCTAAGGGAAACACTTGAAAGGATTATGTGTGAGCCATTGAAATACATTATAAGTTTGGAGTGAGCTTGAAACTCCTTGTAAGTATCAATTAGTAGTAGAATACCCAATTGAGATTGGGGACTGGATGTAACATTCGTTAATACCCAAACCACTATAAAATTGATTGTGTTCATTCTCTTTCCCTATCTCCTTTCTATCTAAATTTTTAATTTCCCACCAATTCAACCCCCCTTCTTGGTGCATAAGGGCAAACAAGTGGTATCAGAGCTTTGGTCTCATTCTTCAAACTTAATTATGTGAGAAAATATCAAAATGGCCAATGAAGGGATGCATCATCTCAAGCCATACTTTGATGGTACTGACTATGCATATTAGAAGTATAGAATGGAGGAATATCTTGATAGTGATCTCATTGATGTATAGGATTGCATAATTCTTCCTAGTGCACTCTCAAGAGAAGAATGTGGTAGAGTTCAACATTGTTCAAGTACGTTTAGCATTTGGAAATCTTTACAAAACTACCATAAAGGAATTAAGCAAGTCAAGGCTAAAAAGATTCAGTTGTACACAACTGAATGTGAGCTCTTCAAGATGAAACCCAATGAAAGCGTCATTGACATGACAAATACGATTCTAGCCCTATCACCAATATGAAGAAATTGGCTAAAATATACTCCTTGGATAGTATAAACCACAAGATTCTCAAAACTCTCCCAAAGAAAGACTATAGAACTAGAATTGCTGGCATAAAAGAAGCTAATGAGGATCTTGGAAAGGTTTCTACCGATGTCCTTATTGGAAAACTCCTTACCAAAGATATGTCTCTATTGATAAAGAAGGAAGAGAATCAAGAGAAGGAAAAAAAAAAAAAAAGAAAAGAAATCCTTAGCCCTCAAATCCTCCCTCAAAAAGCAAAAAAAGAATGCGAGAGCTCAAATGATTCGGAGGAAAGTGAAGATGATGATGATGAAGAACTTGCTATGCTCTCAAAAGGGGCCAAGGACATCATCAAGAGAAGAAAGAAAGAAAAGAGGTCCTTTAGAAGATCATCATCAAATTACAACTCCAACTCAAGCAAGGAAAAAAAGAATGACATTACTTGCTATGAATGTGGCAAGAAAGGTTATATAAAAATAGAATGTCACAACATCAAGCAGAAAAAGAAATGGGATAAGGAGAAGAAGAAGAAGAAGGGTTTCAAAGCAACATGGGATGATGACTCCTCAAGTGATGAAGAGGAGGAGGATATTGCAAACTTATGTTTCATGACCTTAGAGGATTCAACAAATGAGGTAAGCTCTAACTCTCAATCTTGTGATGATATTGGTAATGATATGCATGATGATGATGAGGATGAACTAATTAAAGCTATGAATTTAAAATGCAAAAAGTATAAATCAAAAATGAATTTTTTTAAAGAAAAGCATTCTAAGTTGGAGGAGAATTTTAAAGAATTAGAAAAACTTGTTTTAAGCTTGAAAACCTCCAATGTTAGTCTAAAAAGTTCATTGGAGAAAATGATTTCTAAAACCTCATCTTTTAATTCTTTATATGAAGAAAACAATGCCTTGAAAATTGAGGTTGAAGAATTAAGAAACTCAATCTCAAAATTTCACAAAGTGAAAGAAGCTTTGGATACACTAATTGTATCTCAAAGACCACCCTTAGTGAGGCATGGTCTTGGCTTTGATTGTTCATCATCTTCCACATCCTTTCCCACTATGTTCATAAATGTTGTAACTCCTCAAACCTTTAGCATTGAGGTAATTAACAAGGAAGTTAAAACACACACTAAACCTCTAAGTCTCAAAAGGACTCAAAAGGTTACATTAGATTCAAGAGCTAAGCCTCAAAGAGTTAATCATGCATTCATATATCAAAAAAGGCATGCTCAAAGGCACTCACAATCACAACATAACACTTGTTCATATATGTATTCATGTGATAATGTTGTGAAGAGACCAAAATTTCATAACAATATGGGAAATCTAAAAGAACTTTCAAGTCTAAACTCAAGTGCCTCTATTGTATGAAGAATGGTCATAAAAATTTATTTTATTATATAAGGAAGGCTCAACTCAAGCTTGAGGATTCTTCCAAGCCTAACCCTTAAGGACCCAAACATATTTGGGTACCTAAAACAAGATGATTAATCTTTTCTTATAGGTGTGTCTCAAATCCACTACCAAGGAAAACAAATGGCATGTAGATAGTGGATGTTCAAGACACATGATCGAAAATTCAAACCTTTTTACAAATTTGAAAGAAAAGAGAGGTAGGAACATCACATTTAGTAATAATGCCAAAGGTAAGATAGTTGGCATTGGTACCATTAGTAAGGACAATCATTCTCTTATTGAAAATATTCTTTTAGTTAATGGTTTAAAATTCAACTTGCTAAGTGTAAGCCAATTATGTGACAAAGATAATAAGGTCATCTTTGACTCTAAAGCATATATTGTCACCACTTTAGCTAATGACAATGTAGTGTTTAAGGGTGAAAGGGAAGGCAATACCTACATGATTGATGTTGATGATTTGGCTAAGCAAGATGTCAATTGTTTCATATCTATTAGCAATGAATCTTGGCTATTGCATAAAAGGCTTAGACATGCAAGCATGGAGCTTATTCATAGCCTTTGCAAGGATGAGCCTATTAAAGGACTTCCAAAGATTAAATTCTCAAAGGATAAGACATGTGGACCTTGTTAAATGGGAAAGCAACACAAATCATCCTATAAATAAAAAAATATCATAAGTACTTCTAGACCCCATTAACTTATTCATATAGATTTGTTTAGACCTAGTAGAGTTGCTAGTTTAAGTGGAATGATATATGCCTATGTGCTTGTTGATGATTACTCTAGATTTACTTGGGTTAGTTTCTTGACTAGTAAAAGTGATGCTTTTGATGCATTTAAAAATTTTGCAAAAAAAGTTCAAAATGAAAAAGACTATTTCATTTCCAAAATTAGAAGTGACCATGGAAAAGAATTTGAAAATGAATTTTTTGAAAATTTTTGCAATGAACATGGAATTTCACATAATTTTTCTTCTCCTAGAACACCTTAACTAAATGGTGTTGTAGAAAGGAAAAATAGAACTTTAATTGAAATGGCTAGAACTATGCTTAATGAGTATGGTTTACCAACTTACTTTTGGGTGGAAGCCATTAATACTTCTTGCTACATTTCAAAGAGTTTTTAAAAGACCCATATTGAATAAAACTTCTTATGAGTTATGGAATGGAAGAAAGTCCAAGATTTCATATCTAAGAGTATTTGGTTGCAAGTGCTTTATATTAAATACCAAGGATAATCTCGGAAAATTTGCCTCTAAAACCAATGAAGGCATTTTTCTAGGATACTCTACCTCTAGTAAAGCTTATAAAATCTTTAACAAAAAGAATATTGTAGTTAAAGAATCTATGATGTTATATTTGATGATTCTAGTAAACTTGATCTTGGGAAAAGTAGTGTTCTTGATGATCTTGTAGGTGAATTTGAAAAGCTTGGAATGGATCAAGATAAGACTCCAAAGAAAGTTGAAGATCAAGTAGAAAACCAACAAAATCATGAGACTCAATAAAATACAGAAGAGGAAGATGTTCAAGGACTTCCTAAGGAGTGGAGATATTCCAAGAATCATCCCGAAGAGCAAATCATTGGTGATACATCTAAAGGTGTAAGTACTAGATCTTATTTTAAAGCCTTAGATAATAATCTTACATTTTTTTCTCAAATTGAGCCAAGGACTATTAATGAGGCTCTTAATGATGAGAGTTGGGTGATTGCTATGCAAGAGGAACTCAACCAATTTAAGAGAAACAAAGTTTGGAAACTTGTCCCTAAACCCAAAAATCATCCCATTATTGGATGTAAATGGGTTTACAGAAACAAGTTAGATGAGCAAGGCTTCATTACTAGAAATAAGGATAGATTGATTGCCAAAGGATACAACCAAGAGGAAGGCATTGATTATGATGAAACTTTTGCTTTGGTAGCAAGATTAGAGGCTATTATAATTTTGCTTGCATATGCATGTCATATGGATTTTAAACTTTTTCAAATGGATGTTGAAAGTGCTTTCTTAAATGGATTTATTGAGGAAGAAGTTTATGTTGAGCAACCTCTAGGTTTTGAACATCATGAACTTCCTAATCATGTTTTTAAATTAACCAAGGACTTGTATGGTTTGAAACAAGCTCCTAGAGCTTGGTATGAAAGGCTAAGTACATTTCTTTTAAAAAATGATTTTGTTAAGGACAAGGTTGATACAACACTTTTTGTAAAATAGCACAAAAATGATACTCTAATAGTTCAAATTTATGTTGATGATATTGTATTTGGTGCTACTAATGAACATCTTTGTGAAGAATTTGCCAAGTGTATGATTAGGGAATTTGAGATGAGTATGATAGGTGAGCTCAAGTTCTTCCTAGGACTACAAATCAAATAATACAAAGATGGTATCTTCATGAACCAATCCAAGTATACAAAGGAGCTTCTTAAGAAGTTTAGCATGGATGGTTGCAAAAATAGCAAGACTCCAATGAGCACATCAACTGAACTTGACAAAGATGAAAAGGGTAAGCCAATAAATGAGAATAAATATAGAGATATGATTGGTTCTCTTCTCTACCTTACGACATTTAGACCCGATATAATGTATAGTGTTTGTCTATATGCACGTTTTCAATCCTGTCCTAAAGAATCTCATTTGCATGCTATTAAAAGAATTTTAAAATATTTACAAGGCACACTGTATTTAGGGCCATGGTATCCTAAAAACTCATCTTTTTCAATAATTGGATTTTCGAATGCTAGTTATGCAGGTAGTTTATTTGATAGAAAAAGCACTTTCAGAACTTCCCATTTTTTTGGTGAATGTATAGTTTCATGGTTTAGTAAGAAACAAGTTTCAGTTGCCTTGTCCACTGCTGAAGCGGAATATGTGGTGACGGGTTGCTGTTGTACTCAAGTTCTTTGGATAAAACAACAACTCAAGGACTATGGTCAAGTGATTGATCACATTCCCATCAAATGTGACATACAAGTGCTATAAATCTTTCAAAAAATCCCATCCAACATTCTAGAAGTAAACATATAGACATTAGGCATCATTTTTTGGGAGATCATGTGCAAAATGGTGATGTTGTATTAGAATTTATTGATACAACTAACCAACTTGCTAATATTTTCACAAAACCTTTAAATGAAGAAAGATTAAATTTCATAAAAAAGGAAATTAGCATACTTGATGGGAGCTCATTGCCTTAGATTTTCAAAATTACATAAATTTTTTCATATAAATCAAAATTTTATGCATTTTATGATATTCTTATTCATATCTTATTTTGATATTTAATCTTGAATTGAGGTGACTCTTAATTCAATTAAAATTAATTTTTTTAACTTTGTGCAATGTTCTTGATTTTTGGTTGCATAT
This sequence comes from Reutealis trisperma, assembly GCA_947687605.1. NCBI lineage: Eukaryota > Viridiplantae > Streptophyta > Magnoliopsida > Malpighiales > Euphorbiaceae > Reutealis > Reutealis trisperma. The sequence goes on along the minus strand of CANTUT010000735.1, from coordinate 290,771 downwards.
TGGATGCTTTATGGTTGACTTTTAGTATATTTGATTAAATTTGCTTGAATTTCTTTCTCATTATTAGTTGATATCTTAGTTTATAAAATATATTTGTATTACATTTATTTTGATCTTGAGTTATAATGTCAATTGCATTGCATATATCTTTCCTCAAAAGTTTTCAAAAATTTCTGATTTTTCTAAATTTGCTGTTGCTACAGATAAATTACGGTCGCAAATTTCAAACTTATAGCCATTGCTAATCAGCCTTCAGAGTCTTGCCTGTAATTGTAGAATTGTGGACGCGATTTTTGAATTTTTCAAAAATCACGGTCACGGCTATGTAGTAGCCGTCGCGACTTAGTGACTGACAGCATTTAAAACTAGCCATTTTTCAACGTACAAATTTGAATTTAATGCAAATTTATCCATTTTCTGACCTTTTTTAACCTTATTTTAGCTTACAGAAAACCCACTACTTTAGTTTTACATATTCCCTAACACTCTAAACTATTTTCTAGCTAAAATTCTACTACTCTCCAAGTCTCCTCTGAACTTTTCTTTTAAATCTTTCTCACACTCCTACTCTTCTTCATAAATGGCCTCTAGAAGACCATCTAGAAAAGGGAAAGAAATGCAATCCTCTCCACAACCCTCTCTTCTTGAACTTATTAGGGGAATTACAGAAGAAGGAAAACAAAATTTCCTTAGGATCCAAGATAAAACCATCCTACTAACCAAAATACCAAGTCTTGTATGTCTCAAAACCTTAGGAATTGAGGATAGCATTATTGGCTACCTCAAAATCTAGATTAGAGGAAATTTATTTTTGTTGATGATAAGGGGTATGATGAATTGACTAGGGAATTTCTTGCCACTCTTGTTGTATATAAAAAGCTTCATCCTACCCATGGCCACTATGCTATTGATTTTTGATTTTTTGAAAAACTTTATGAGCTTTCACTATAAGATCTTGCCAATATTTTTGGTCTTCAAACCAAAGGTACCTACACCATAAATGATTTTGCCCTTGAACTAAACCCTTTTTGGACCAAAATTTCCATTGAACCAAAATTCGATCCAAAATCCACACTTGCCAAACACATCAAAACACTTTCCATTTGGGTTCTACATAGAATTGTCACCCTCACAATAAATGCTAGAAGAGATGGCAATAAAAAGGTTTCTCAAAGAGATCTTTTCTTTCTTTATGGTCTTGTAAAAGGAAAGAGTATTCAAACCACTCGATTCCTTATTGATCATTTCCTCCATCTCTCCTCCACCAAAAAAGGTGCAATTCTACTTTCTTCCCACATCACAACTATAGCAAAACATGTTGGGGCTCTTACTCCACCTAACAAAGCCATTCTCCAAAAACCAATTAAAAAATCCCTTATAGATTTCCAATACATGATCAATGCAAAGGCATTGAGAGAAAAAGAAGGGCAATATGAATATACTTTTGGAGATGTTGGGATTCAAGAAAGACTTACAAAAAGATCAAGAGTTGTGATTGGAGAATATAGCCAAGTTAAGGAAGAAGAACCTCAAGTTGCCCCCATTGTTCCTACACCTCAAACTTAAAATGAAACAAATAGACTTCTTCAAAAAGTCTTGAAGAGACAATCTCTCTTAGGCCATATTCACCAAGATATCTTTGATATGCAAGATCATATGGGTCACCCTCAATGTAACCTCCAAGACTGGCAATTTAGTGAAGAAGAGGAAGAGTTACATAAGGAGGAAACTTAAGAAGAAGAAGAGGAATCAAAAAATGGAGGAGATGAATCTTAAATTCTTTTTTTGTATTATTTTTATGCATTTATTTTGGCAATTTTAATATCATGATATTAATTGAATGCAATTATATGTTTTCTTCAATTTAGTCTTGTTTAGCTTTTATCTATTCATTTTCATACTATTCATTCCTTTTTGATATTGCTAAAGGGGAAAAAAATTTTATAATAACTTAAATATAAAATAAATAAGGTAATTTACTATTTAGTCCTTAGGTTTTGGCCTAATTCACACTTGTATCCTTGTATTTTAAAAAACCCATTAAGTCATCCCTGTGTTTTGAACTCGTTAACAATGTACTCCTTCCATACAAAATTACTCTTTTCTGTTAGTCAATTGTAATGAATATCTAATTATAAAATATTTTATTTAAATCCTAAAATGCCCCTAAGTTAGTGTATATACCCATCTGTTCCCTCACAATGCAACACCTAATTTCCATCTTTTTCATAGCTTCTCACCAAAATCTCCCTCTAAAGCTTCTCTCAAAGGTCTAGAAAATTAATTAAACTAATTTTACTTGATCTCTCAAAGATTTAAGGTAAGTTTTCTTCTTTATTGTTCATTATATAATTTGATTTTTATTTTTTTTGTTTTCCTTGAATGTGAAGTTCACAAGTTCTTGATTAAAATGAATCCAAAATATAGAAATCAAGTTTAATTAACATAGAGTTGAAACATGTAGGTACAAATATGTCTTGCTCAAGTCATACTGACAGTGCATGGGAAGGAAGATACTTAAACAAAATGTGCAATTGTGGGAAGCGAGCTGGTATCAGAATTTTAGAGTCGGCAAAGAATAAACATAAGCTATATTATTATTGCGTTGATGGCAACTGTGGTTCTTTCCTTGGATGGTGTATGCCCGCTGATAGGTTCAAATCGATTTCAACAAGGGAAACAATATCATCTCAGCCGCTGCCCAGGGTGTCTCAATCTGAGGTTGCAGAAGTGAAAGATGAACTAATGAGTTTGAAGTATGAAAACATGATGATTATTCAAAAAATTGAAGGTTTAGATGCTAGGCTTAGAAGCTTGAAGATGTATATTATGATGGCTATGATCTGCATTTTCTTTATTTTCCTTATTGTTGTTGTTGTTTTAATAGGAAAGATGGATTGTAGTAAGTAGGTGGGAAATTTTTTGCTGTGAATATGGGTAATATGGGGGTTTTTTGGGTGGAATTTTGTGTATGGAAAGTTAGAAAATATGTCTTTCACCTGTATATAAAAGCCCCCAGTGCTATAAATTAATGTGGGTAAAGGATAAGATGAAGTCAGTGATTCATAGTAAATTACTCTTAATATGCTAGTAAGTTAGTATATATGTTGGTTAGGTTGTAAGTTGAAGTATAAGTTTGGTATTAGTATGAAGTAAAAAAAATTAGATTATGCTTTAACTTTCCTTTTTATATTAGTTATTATGTTGTTAGACAAAATGCCAAGATAGTGATAGCATTGTCTTTATGTGGAAAATTTGATTTGGGTTTTAATTTTGGTTAATAATGGGTTGTTTAGGTGGGATGGTTTTTGTATTGAGGAGGGAATGAAATATTTTCCATCTTTATTTAGTTGTAGAATGACATGTTATTATCTAACCTCATCTCTCCACTATAAGCCTCTTTTTAGGTATAGTTGCTTGTCTTTTATTTATGCAATGAGTATATGTGTTATTTACTGTGTTTATGAAGTTGGTACGTGTAAAATATAATGCAAAATTCACTTAATTGTTACTGATTCCAAATTTTAGGGATTAGACAATTTAAAAAATCAAATTATAAGGGACTTAATAGTTTATAAAATCAAATTATAAGGATCAAATAGTTTTATTTCTAAAATGTGAAGGACCAAATAGTCATATAAATCAAATTATAAAGACGAATATGTTTATTATTTTCACTTAAAAGTCAATATATGTACTTGTATATCTATATTGATATACTGATAAACAGCTTTCAAAGGAAAGAAATTTAATTTATTTTCCAAAATTTCCTATGAATACATAAACTGACATGCACACTATGAACTTCAAGTTTAAACAAAATTCCTTTAATATTATAAAATTTAGTATATCCACCTATCATAAATATGAATCAAGTGTTTACAAAAAATTCAATTACACTTGATTCAATCCTATGATCAGCTATTGACTATGAACAAATATCAACTGATATGATCACATAATTTCCAATAAATGCCTATATGTGATCTGCATAAGTTAATCCTCATGTTTATCCTTATATATCAATTTTGTGCTATATGTAAAATACATCAAATAGTGCTAATCCTAAATACCCAAAGTTAAACATCTTCTAGATTAAACAAACAAAAATATATGCAACTCAAAAATCATCTTCAAATGCTGTTTTGATCACTCTATCATTGCTGTCCAACCGCTCCACTAGGTCCTGCTTCATTTCTTGTCCTTGTATTTCTTGAATTCCTTTGTTGATTAATTTGTTATAAAAGATAAGAATTTGTAAAAAATACAACATTAATTAATAAAATAGATATATCAATTATGAAAGGATAATTGCTTGAAAATAATACCACCCTTGCCACTGGTGCCCTTTCACATCCTCTCTTGTTATGCCCAAGGTTACCACAATTTTTACATCTAACTATTCTATTCCTCTTCCTGCTCCTACTAGGATCAGGTTCCCCTTCCTGTCTCCTTCTTCTAGTCTTTGGCCTTCAAACACCTCTCTTTAATGATGGGGGTAGTAATTTTGAAGTCCCTTCTATTGTATCAAATGTCCCTATTGGCATAGGATGGATTATGCCATTAAATACTTTCTTATAACTATCTATGCTATAATAAGAATGACAGTAATCTTCAATCTTTCCCCTTTTATATCCAATGCATAACAAAGCATGTTTGTAGGGTAAACCAGATACCTCCCACCAATTACAACTGCATTTATGTTTTTCTAAATCAACAGTGAAAATTAATGGACCTTCTGTGACCTCAAACTCATCATTCTTACAAGGTAACAGTCTACACAACCTAGATTGTTTAATCAAAAGGTTTAGAGATTTCAGTGTTCTTGGACATATCCTTCCATCCCAAATACTTGATTTAGCATACCTCTGTTGTAATCTGACCATACATTTCCTCCTAACTGCTTCAACCATCTTTATAATTGGCATAAATCTTAGCTTTCCAACCCAACTATTAAAGCTTTCAATCATATTATTAGTGATGTGATCACTCTTTGCTTTCTCCCAAAATGCATGTCTTGTCCACTAAGATAAAGGTATCTTTAATAACCATTCATATGGTTGTCCATCCCTCTTAGGCTTCATATTATGCATGGCTGTCCAAAATTCTTTGCTATGTGTAGCCCTTGCAGCTGCCCAAAAGTCATTCTTCAATGCCAAACCTGGGAACTGTTTCTTGAAGTTCATAAATAAGTGTTTGTAACAAAATATGGGCCAGCATCTGGAAATATAATTTTGATTGCATCTATAAGTCCCTAAAAAAACATAATCAAAGTGAATAGTTAAATTATTGTTATAAGAAAAGCAAATATATATATATATATATATATATATATATATATATATATATATATATATATATATATATATATATATATATATATATAAAATATCTAAAGTAGAGTTACCTTCTGCCTATCTGACATAAATGTCAGTGGCTTTTCATTTGTTCCCCCTTTTATACATTGATGCAAACAATCTAAAAAGAATGTCTAACTTTCAATGCATTCGGGTTCAACTATCCCAAATGCTAGAGGCAAGATCCCTCTATTTTCATCTAATGAAATTGTAGATAAAAAACACCCTCCATAAGGACCCTTTAGATGATAGCCATCTAACCCTATGAAAGGTCTACATCCTTCTTTGAAAGCTTCTCTCATTGCTCCAAAACATATGAATAATTTACGAAAAACAAAAAGGTCATCTTCATTCTGCCTTTCTTGTGTACCAATCTTCACAAAGGTGTCTGGATTGTACTTTTTCAGGTGCTCAATATAAGCTGGTAGTTGTGCAAAACTCTCACTGTGTAACCCTTCATTTTCTTCCTTGGCTTTGTTCTTTGCCCTGAGTAATTGCCACTTATTAGGATTAATGCCCCAATTTTTAAACAACTCATATTGCATGAGTTCATAACTCATATCAGGATCAGCTCTTAACTGATATGCAAGCTTACTCTGAATCCACCTTGTAGTTGCACAATTGGTTTTGTTTACAAGCAATCGCCTACATGAATGCTCATCTTTAAGTGTCTTCACCATAAATGTACTTTCATCTGCCATTATAGAAGCATGAATCCTCCAACTACATTCCTCACCTTGACAAACTGTAGTCACCCTTAAAGAATCATTTTTCAACAACTTCAATTTGTACCCCCCTTTCACTCCATAATCTCTAAGTGCAACTTTAAAAGTTTTCACACTTTCAAAAACTTGTTCTACCTTAAATTTAACTTCTGAATTCTCCATTTGAACAAATTATTTTTTGTACATACCTTTGAATGGATCAATTTTTTTCTTCTTCTTCATCCTTTTATCTGTTATAGCATCATCCTCATCATCACTGCTACTAGATATATCCTCTAAATTATCTAACCCAAAACTACTTAATCCATCATTCTCATCATCTATTAACTTATTAATGTGATCATCATCAACATTAATATGTAAATCCTCTGATTCCCTATCTGAACTACTGCTATCACTACTCTCTGTAACACCACTTCCTTCATTTGCAATGTATTCTTCATCTTCACTATCAGAAAAATCATATGCATCCTCAACTGCATTTGGAATGTCTCTCACATCTACATCATTTGTTTTGGTTTTTCTTCTCCTACTATAAGTTTTTGTTGCATGTAAATTACTCTCTTGTGTCTCAAACACTATGCTATCACCCTTGCCACCTCTCCCTTTCCCACTGCCATTTCCACCTCTCATATCACCTCCACTATCAAATCTCCCTCTACCCCTGCTAGCTATTTTCATACCTCTACCACTAGCTACCCCTTCCCTTAATCCAATTGTATTCATACCCCTGCCACTACCTGCCCCTCTACCCCTGCCTCTGCCCCTTAAACCAACACTCTTACCTTTCCTTCTACCCCTGTCATTATTAGATTCACCCCTGCCAATACCATTGCCACCACTAGAATCCATCTCATCATCACCATCATTGAAATAAGATTCCCAAATCCTTGCTCCTAGAATGAATTTTGTTTTGTCAACTTTATTGTTCTTCTCCCCTGCAACCGGATTAATAGGTGCAGGTTGGCTACCATGTACTAGCTCAACTCTTTCATCCCTAACACTTCTTTCACTAAATTCTTGTGTGCTAGCTACATTTTTTGCAACTACTTCATCCACAATAGGAACACTTTCACATCCTAAATTAACTACATCTTCCTCTTGTCTAAGATACACATCATTAGTTAGTAACAACACATTTTCATTCTCTGGTGGCAATGTATTTGATGCATGTGGATAACTCTCAAACACCTCCAAACTAACTTCAGCAATCTCTTTATACCTCTCAAACGTGTCCATTATATCCCTATCATTTGTAAGAGGAATCCCTGGACCAAAAACTACACTTACAAACTCTGTCCTAATTTTGAAAAGCTTGTATATGTCATTAATCATATCAATGAAACTATACCTATCTGGGTCTACATTATCCATTATACCTTCCTCATCTAGATATTTGAATTTGAGAGTATAATATTCATGTATAGTCATTTGCATTAACAAAACATTTCATTAAATACCTTGTGTGTAATATTGATAATACATTCACACTTAACAAAACAGAAATATTAATGCCCACACAACTACTCTTTTTAACACAACACAATCATAAACATAACCCCTCATAAAACCCTAAATTCACATTAATAACATCTGCCATATTAAAAACCCCTTTACTAAAATCAAAAGCACATAATTTCATACTAAAAACCATCAATTATTCAATTTTCAAACTTTCAAAATGCATGTCAATTTGAAAAGCCTGTACGCTAGAAAACCCTAAAATTAATTCCTTTCTCATATAACACAAAAATTGGTTAATTAAGCAAACAAAATTATCAACAAATCGAAAATAAATCAATTATCCAACACCAATTTTATATAAACGAAAGAAAACAGAACTTCGCATATAATACCACACTTACCTCATGATTATACTGATTATATCCTAATAATCACTTCATAAAGTTCTTCAAATAGTGCTACATTCCTACTTGCTCAAATCCAAAAACAATTTTACCAAACTATAAGGAGAAGAGAAGAAGAAACAGAGCATGTGATGAAAGAAGTGAATTCAAAATGGGTCTTTGCAAAAAATAATTTTTTGCTATTTTTTAATATATATTTAAGTGCCCTTTTTAGTCATTGCACAAAACTCTAACGGAAAAAGTGGAAAAATTTGGATGGAAGGGCTTAACTATTAACGCTTTTAAAAAATAAGGATGTTTTAATTAGTTTTTTAAAATAGAAGGACCGAAGTGTGAATTATCTCAAAACATAGGGACTAAATAGTAAATTACCCAAACAAATATGTTAAAAGGGAAGAATATGTTGAGAGGAAGAAATAGATATGTAATATGTTTATGTTTAAAGATTCAAACAAAATTTTATCTATTTTTTTATATGTTTATCTTGCATCAATTGAGCGGGAGTGCTCTCAAATCAATTTAATTTTAAGTTATTTTATTTTATATTTAAATTCAATTTGATTGTCAAAATAAAAAAGGAGGAGATTGTTCACCTAAGTTATTTCAAAACTTAGTCAATCTCTATTTTGATACTGCCAATCAAATTGAAAGTTATCTAATGTTTGTTTAATTGTTGATTTTTGCAGAATATAACTTGTTTAATTGATTGGATTTGAAAGAAGATTGATATCTCCCTAAAATGATTGCTTACCTTATGAGTCGTGACCATTATGCCACAATCACAACCACAACCAAGATCTTCAGAAAGCAATTAATTCAAAAGTCATATAGAGCGAATCACGAGCTCCTTCGCGATCACGACTATAGGCACGATATTGAATTCATGACCACTAAATATTAGTTGTGATCGCGACTTTTATACTGAATTCAAATGTTGCAACGGATATATAAAGGAGCCAGCTAATAAAAGCCATGTGTCACTAGCCATTGTGGAATATGGAGATTTGCGACCGCGAAAATACAATCGCGACCGTGAAATTCTGGTAGCAACCGTGACTTTGGTCAAAACGCATATTTGAAAAAAGATTTTAAAGTTGTCATGAAATCATTAATTTCATACTATTTCTAATGGGAATTTGAAGAAGAAAATCATATAAATACCTTTTCAAACATCCTAACAAGATGAATAACATCTATTAAGAGCTAAATATTTGCAATTTTAAATCTCATATCTTAATCTTTTATTGTTATTATTTGATTGTTGTAAGAGCATTAATTGCTCAAGTGAGGTTGAGTGTTAGCCTTGAAAACACAAAGTATTGGGTTGAGACTAAACCATTAGAAAACTCTTGTATAGGTTTAAGTATGAGTCTAATGGAAACACTTGAAAGGGTTGTGTGTGAGCCATTGAAACACATTGTAAGTTTGGAGTAAGCTTGAAACTCCTTGTAAGTATCAATTAGTAGTAGAATACCTAATTGAGATTGGAGAGTGGACGTAGGGTTTATTAATACCCGAGCCACTATAAAATCGATTGTGTTCATTCTCTTTTCCTATCTCCTTTCTATCTAAATTTTTAATTTTTCACCAATTCAACTCCCCTTCTTAGTGTATAAGGCAAACAACTAGTATACCGTAAAGTCTTTTTAAATTAATACTCGATAAATTAATAATATCTATTAAATAATATTTTTTTTTGAAAATTTTACATAACCTCTTAGTCCCATTCATATCATAAATTAATAATTCAATAAAATTATATATCATATTTTCTTAAAATATGAGTCTATTATTATTTTTCTAAATATCAGTTACATTGAAAATATTAATATAATTAAATTGTACTTGTAAATCAAGTAGATATGAATTGGTATATATTTCTCAGACTTTTAGTTTCATTTTATTAATAGAATAATTTATATTTTATAAAATAAAATAATTTTTAATTGATTAAATGAGTGTTACTTTGAATTGTATGTATACTCGATAAATTAAGAAATAATTAATTTATTGATTAATTAATATTTTTTTTAAATTAATAGAATTTATATGGTCCCAAGATTATTAATTTATAGAGGTTTTCATATAGTTTTTAATGAAAATTTTAAAGGCAGAGTGATGAAAGTCAAAATTCAATACTTCTTCCCTTGCTAGTCAGCGGCTTTGATCAACAAACTATAGCATTAATAGGATTAAATTGTGGTTGCAAGTGGTTTTAATTGGTAAAAAGTAGCTAGCACTTTTTATTTGTTTGGAGATTTTATTTTCAAGTATTGGGCTATAGATTAATGGAATATTATCTGTTAATTTTTTTTTTTTTTTTATAATAAGTGCATCGGAGGATTTGGATTTGAGTTTATTGTCTATCACTAAGTTACACCTATAATTACATAATATTTGTTGTTGGTTAATAGGTTATATATGTCTAATGTAACATTCGGACTATATATGTTTATGAGGTCTGTGCTCCAATAGATTTATACAGTGATCGTGTAATAAATTGAATTAATTCAATAATTTTATTTTTTTAGAAATTTATGAAATTTATTCTATTTAATAAAAAAAATGAATATGTTGATGTGAAAGAAAATATTTATGAGAATTGTAATGAATTTTAGTAAACTAAAATTTTAATCAATTTTACAAATTTATTTATTTATTATAGTATACTATAAAATATTAATTTAAGAACCTGATAGCTAAGAAACTATTAAGATACCATCTAATAAAAGCTAATTGATAAAGTTTTTCTTTTTTGACATCTGTAAGTGTAATGTTTCATATGAATATAAAATTATTTATAATTTTATATTTTTTATTCTGTTATATAGAATTAATTAATAGTTAGTGTGTAAACGAAATTGATAAAATGGTAATAAAGCATTGATGCGAGACTAGTTACCCGATCATTCCACGACAATTTGACAGCTTGTCGATTACAAATTCTGGGATTAATATGATATGTCGTTTGTTTTATGCATAGATTTAAGGAAAGAACCAAGTTGAAAACTACGTAGTTTTTGAAGAATTGGATTTCTGTAACTATATAATCAATAAAATTGTTATGAATTTTTATTTCATTAATATAGGTAGCTTTAAAAGATTTATTTTGCATCACAATTAATTTTATTGTCTTATTATGATTTAAAAAGTTATGCATTTTTATTTTATACTGTATAATACATTTCATGGTGATTCTTTTGATTATAAATTAATTTTATTTTGTCAATAAATCTTCTTCATACACATTGTTATGACTTTTTATTTTACCATCTTATTATAATTCAAATAGTTATGAATTCTTATTTGATCATTATATAATACATTTCATAATAATTCTTTTCATTATAAATTGATTTTATTTTATTAATATACCTTTTGATTGCAGCTTATTACGAATTTTGATTTCGTCACCTTATTATCAATTTCAATAATTACGAATTTAATTTTGTCACTATATAACAATTTAATGATGATTTTTTTTGTTATAAATTGATTTTATTTGGTCAATATACCTTACAGATGCAACTTATTACGAATTTTGATTTTGTCACCTTATCATTAATTTCAATAATTACAAATTTAGTTTCGTAACTATATAGCACATTTGATGATGATTATTTTCGTTATAAATTTATTTTATTTTGTCAAGATAACTTTTTGATGCTTCTTGTTATGAATTTTGATTTCGTCACATTATTATTGATTTCAATAGTTACAAATTTAATTTTCATCACTATCTAGCACATTTGATGATGATTCTTTTCATTGTGAATGAATCATATTTTATTAATATATTTTCTTGATGCAGCTTGTTATGAATATTTATTTTGTCATATTATAGACTGATATTATTGTACATTATAAATCATCATAAAATAATTTCAATTCGTCATAAAAAATTCTTAATAAAATTAGTTATGAATTAGCCAATTTGTCACGATAAGTTTTTAATTTGTGATGAATATGTTCCTCATAAATTAGTATTATTTGTCACATAAAAGATTCCCTCCAAATTTTTGGAGGGAAGGGTTGCCTCCAAATACAAGTATGACAATTTTCAAATTTTCATTGCTAAATTTATTATTTAGTGATAATTAGATAATATAATATGACAAAATTTTTATTGGTCATGAAAAAAAAAACAATCAGTGGTAAATTGAATTTTTCATCATATTAATTAGTTTTTGTGATGAAATTACTTGCATTATAAAAAATTTTGTCATATAATATGTAATTTTTTATAGTCTTTTGATGATTAAAAGGCTTATAAATAGGGTTTATAAAGCTTTAGAAAGAGTATGGAAGTATATCATTGTGTGTGGAGGTTGTTAGGATGTGCAAAATATTTATAGGGGGTTTGGGGGCTTAAAACAGTGAATTTTTAGTGTGGGATCAGGAAAAACTCACTGTGGCAACTGGATTAGGGGTTGCGGCAATCGTAGAGCCTTCTATAGTAGCTGCAGGGACACCTTTAGCAATCTTAGCAAGGGCTATGGCTGCCGCAGCCAACTGTGAGTTGCCGCTATTTTGTCATAGTTTTATCTTATTTTTAGTTCCTTTAATTGTTAATTTATAGTCTATTTTTATGATTTTATGGTGCTTTTAATATGTTTGTTAAGCTGTTTTCAATTGCATTAATAATTGAAGAAATGGAAGATATTTGAGCTAAATCAAAAAATTCAGCGGAATGTTGCATGCTGGACAGCTTGTCACAGTATGGCGGGATAGGATGTCAGCGTGTAGCAGCAAGCTAGCATACCATAGCACGCTGGCCAACCTTAGTGCCTTGCAGCAAGGCCTAACGAGCTGCAATAGTGTGCTAACTGTCATCGCGACCCTGCTGTGCCCAGCTGCAAACTCCCTACACCTAGCTGCACTATTTTTGAGTTGTAATAGAATTTTATCCAAGTTTTTGAGGGATTCTTAACCCTAGGTCATTTTGGAAAGTATAAATAGAAGGAGAGACATTTATTTTACAGGGAAGCTGACTTGAGAAAGAGGCCAGACGATGTTCATTTTAATTTTTCTAGTTTAAAATCATTTCTTCTTCTATTTCTTATCTAGTTTTCAAATTTCTACTTAGATTAGGATAAAATTCAGTTTCTTGGGAACTTTATTGTATTAGATTAGGATAAAATTCAGTTTCTTGGGAACTTTATTGTAACGATTCAAGTGATTGAATAAGATCAAACGGGTTTATTTGCAAGGTTTGAATCTTATTTCTTTTATTACTTTCTTTTGGATTATTAAATTAATAGAATTGATTTAATGGATTCCTTTGAATATAATGAAATTGAGATGATTTCGTTATTTATCATGAACTAATTTCATCCTTGTCTAGGGTTTGTATGAATTGTTCATGATATGCTATTGAATTAAATCCCTTTTGATTAAGCTTTATTTTCTTAATTGAATTGATTGATTGTTATGAACAATTGCTTAGCTACCAATTGTTTGACCTAGGGATTGAATAAAGGAAGAGTTGAAGTTTAAAATTTCAAATTTTATTCTTTTAGGATCTTAAAACGAATTAGAAATATAAGTTTTAAGATTAGGTTTGAGTTTTTGATATATAATTTGGTAGATTGACATTTATGAATGTGATTGCTAATAGATGGATTTCTACTTTTGAGTTGTTAGAAACAAGGCCCTTAGCATAATCCATTGGGTAGATTCTTGAACATAAAGGATTGATAAATGGATTACAAACCCTAACATCTTTCATCCGTTGTATAAAAACCCTTGCATTTGCATTAAATATTCATTTTAATTTTCTGCTTTAGAATCGTTATAATTTTCTTGTCCCACTCATTCAAATTCTTTTCATTTAATTTGCTTTGAATCGAGATAAATATTTCCATTTGCAATTCCTTAAGAGATACGACCATAGGTGCTTTCGATATACTACGATTGCCCCATATACTTACGGGTCGCTTTTGGAGAGTATATTTTGACGCGAACAAGTTTTTGGAGTCATCACCAGGGAATTGCAAGGCAAATTTGTTTGTTTCACTATAATTATTTTTGTTTCTACTTTTTGTTTATATTTGTTTTTCAAGATTTTTAAGCAAGGGAGAAGATCACTGGAAGGAGAGATTGTCCCTTTTGTTGATAATGTTCACAGGGTAGGTGGAAGGAGATTTGACCCAATTGAAGAAGAAATTAGTTAAGAAGTACAAGAAGAAATGGCACAAGAATGCTGACCCATGAAGGAGTATGCTGAGCTAATCATAGGCACCACAACATCATACATTAAACTCGATGCAGCTATATGGAATTATGAGCTAAAGAACAAACATTATAGCATGCTCCCATCATTTTATGGAGTGTCGAATGAAGACCCCTTGAACTTCATCTGAGACTTTTATGCTACCATCTAGACCTTCCCTCTCAAGGTTTGACAGAAGATTAGCTGCAGATGAGATGTTTTCCCTACACTCTGAAAGACAGTGCTAAGTCATGATTGATGACACTTACTCCTAACTCATTGACCACTTGGGAGGAGGTGTACAATAAATTTATGGGAAAGTTCTACTTTCACCAGAAGATAGCTGAACTAAGATTGAAGATTGCAACCTTTACACAAATTGAAGGATAACCTTTTCATGAGGCACAGGAGATGTTCAAGATGTTGCAAATCCAGTGCCCACATCATCATTATCCACTGCAGTTGCTCAACCAATTTTTCTATGATGGGCTTACCTTTCAGAGCCAAAATATAGTTGACAACGCAACTGGAGGGGCAATGGGAGAAATAACTATTGAAGAGACATGTGACCTATTTGAAATGCTTAGTGATAACTCTCAGCAGAAAAGCGTGAGAGGGAGAAGAGTTGGAGTATAAGAAGGAGCTCTTAGGAAAGCTGTGGCTATGCAAATAGCCAAACTCATGAGGCAAGTTAAGCTCCTAACAATGAAAGGGAACACACCAGTTCAAAACCAAGAGGTATATGGTATTTATGGTATTTATGGGCATGGTGCTAATATTTGTCCTTCTAGTTTTGATGTTTATGCAGGAGAACTGGAGCAAGCACAAGCTTTGGATGGTTACCAACCCCAGTCAAGAAATGACCCCTTCTTTAACACTTACAACCAAGGTTAGAGGAACCATCTAAATTTTTCTTGGAGGAACAACAATCAACAGCAGCAACAACCTCAGGTTCAAATGATCCAAAGAGGATACCGATTTCAAGGAGCAACATCAAATCAAAATTAGCAAAAGAAGCCATCCTTGGAAGATAGCTTGAATGCTTTCATTTAGGCTAGCACTCGAATTCAGGAGGCTAATGACCAAAGATTTGACTCTTTGGAAGTAGCAGTGAGAAATGTGGAGACTCAAGTTGGTTAAATTGCAAATCAGGTGCAATCAAATCAAAAAAGGAAACTTCCTAGCCAACCGGAACAATCTAAGTCCATCACGGTTCTTTGGAATGGTAAGCAAATAAATGATAATGTTGGTGAAGTTTCTAACTATGCAGTAGAGGAAGAGGAAAAGTTGGAGGGACCCTCTTTATTTTAGTTACACAAAGTAGACGATCCTTATCAACTTCCTATTCCATTTCTAGGCTGTTTAAAAAATGGTAAGCAAGACAAGCAATTTGATCAGCTTTTCACAATTCTATCCAAGGTAAGTATCAATTTATTATTGCTTGATGTGATTAAGAATATGCCTGTGTATGGAAAATTTTTTAAGAAAATGAATTCTAAGAAAAGGAGGCTAGAGATGGAGGAGAAAATAGTAGTGTTTGAGGTGATTCATGCTGTACTCCAGCAAAAATTACCCTGGTAGTTTTGTCATTAACTTTAGTATGGGTAGTGGTGAATAGGCTAAAGGTATGTTAGATTTAGGTTTTAGTTTAATTTGATGCCATATGCCTTATTTAAGCAGTTGAATTTAGGGGAGCTAAAACCCACGAAAATGAGCTTGCAATTAGGTGATAAGTCATTGAGATTTCCTAAGGGAATTATAGAAGATGTGCTAGTGCAAGTAGGAGGGTTGATAGTTCCTGTTGATTTTGTGGTGTTGGATATGAGATACAAGTTGTCTAATAGGTCAAAATTGCATATCTTGTTGGGCAGACATTTATAGCAACTACTGATACTTTGATTGATGTTAAAAATGGGAAATTGACTATGATTGTTTTGGGCCAAACTGTTGAATTTTCCATTTTTAATAGTTTATCTGTTCCTACCACATCACTTATTGAGGAATGCTCTTCTATTGAATACTTTAATACTACTGTCAAAGATGTTTACTTGCAGGAATCCTATGATAAAAAAAATACTGCAGGTGTCTAAGTTGGTTGAGCTCCAAAAAGAAGTATATGGGAGCTCTCAAATGTTCAAGGAAAAGGTCAAACCTCTTCGTGATAAAAGCCATGTCTGGAAGTCCCTTGAACTAGATATGAAAGTACTACTCTACAACTCATGGTGGTGTCATGATCTAGGTAAATCTAAACCCTACTAGAGTGATCCTTTTATTGTGAATGTGGTACATCCCTCTGGAGCAGTAGATTTGTTTAACTTTCGTAGAGATAAAATTTTAGAGTCAATGGTCAAAGAGTTAAACCACATTTTGAGGGAGTGGAAAAATTTAAGGAATTTAAGGTTCCTTAATATCTTCCAAAATGTCTAGCTAAGACGATATTAAAGAAGCACTCAATGGGAGGTAGCCCATCATTGTCTTTCAAATTTCATTTTCAAAATCTATTTTGTTTTTAATAAAGTCCTGTCTTGGAAACTATTTGTGTCGAGTCATTTTTATGGCATAATTGTTAGAATAATTTAATTGTCTTGTGCTTTAAGGAAAATTTTTCAAGCAATCTCAAGTACTAATGTTTCAAATGTTTTGCACTTGTCATAATCTTAAATATTTTTGTTTACCTCTAATTCATTGCGACGCATGCTAGACTCTACCATACCTTGGTCAACTTTTAAGCCTAAACACTATTTTTCTTTGTTGTAATTAAGTGTCCCATTACAACATTGATTGAGCATCTCTAAAGCTTGCCTAGGCATACTTGTCGAGACCACATTATAATTTCAATTCTGGCATTAAAATGATTAAGGCATTAGGATTCACCCTTTTAGCTTAAATGGCCAACCTTGAATGTTACTTCCATTAGCAAAGCCACTTCGAGCTTTGACTTTTTCTTTGGAAACACGTAGTTTTATCCTAACCTTTCACTTTAATTTTCATCTGTTTATCCCTCCTTAAGAATTTGAGTATTTAGAGATCATTTCATTGAAGTTGAATGTATTAACATTGCTTGAGGTCAAGCAAAGATTTTAAGTGTGGGGTGAGGGAATTTTTATTGCCTTGGGGGACATGTACTTGAGTAAACTATGATGCAATAAACTTCATTTTTTCTTTAAAAAAAAATTTTTTTTGAAAGAAAATAATGGAAAATGAATGAATGATGAAGTCTAACATGAATTTAAACATATTGTTACATTGCAATTGTTAATTTAAAGAATTTGGTAAGATGTTGCAACAAACGTTTGGGTAGCTTTTGGGGAAGTTTTTTGTCTTTGAGCTAGTTATTTGATCTTGTATGCTCATATGCTCAATGGCTAAACTTGTTTTTCCCTTTTCATACCTTTACCCTATCCCCTTTTCATACGTTTACCCTAGCCCCATTACAACCAAATGAAAGACCTTTTCATTGATGCCTTGAATTAAATTAGTGGTGGAGATTGGATCAATATGCAAGTTTATGGTAGTTTGCCTTGAAGTATGGTTTGAATAATTTTCTATATAAATTGAGAGAAACACTTAGTGAGAGAGTAGTCTATCTTATTAGTCATGTTTAGAGGTAACTGATTTCTGAATAGAGGAGACATGTGCAAACTTTTGAATTTCTTTTACTAAGGCTATTGTTGAATGAGTACTGGGATTGATAGATGATTAATGAATTCCTATTCTATGCCATGATTATTGCTTAAGGACAAGCAAATTTTTTAAGTGTGGGGTAGTTGTTTTGTCATAGTTTTATCTTATTTTTGGTTCCTTTAATTGTTAATTTATAGTTTATTTTTATGATTTTATAATGCTTTTAATGTGTTTGTTAAGTTGCTTTCAGTTGCATTAATAATTGAAGAAATGAAAGATATTTGGACTAAATCAGAAAATTCAGCGGAACATTGCACGCTAGACAGCTTGTCACAGCATAGTAGGATAGGATGTCATCGCGCGGCATAAAACTAGCACACTAGTTGGCCTCAGTGCCTCAAAGCAAGGCCCAGCGAGCTGTAGTAGTGTGTTGATTATCATCGTGACCCCACTGCACCCAGCAGCAAACTCCGTACACCCAGCTGCACTATTTTTGAGCTATAACCAAATTTTATCCAAGTTTTTGGGGGATTCTTAACCCTAGTTCATTTTGGATAGTATAAATAGAAGGAGAAACATTTATTTTAAGGGGGAGCCAACTTGAGAAAAAGGCCAGACGATGTTCATTTCAATTTTTCCAATTTGACATCATTTCTTCTTCTATTTCTCATCTAATTTTTAGATTTCTACTTAGATTAGGATAAAATTTAGTTTCTTAGGAACTCTATTATAATGATTCAAGTGATTAAATCAAAACAAATGGGTTTATTTACAAGGTTTGAATCTTATTTCTTCATTACTTTCTTTTGGATTATTAAATTAATAGAATTGATTTAACGAATTCCTTTGAATATAATGAACTTGAGATGATTACTTTGTTTACCATGAACTAATTTCATCCTTGTCTAGAGTTTGTATGAAGTGTTCATGATATGCTATTGAATTAAATCCCTTTTGATTAAGCTTTATTTTCTTAATTGAATCGATTGATTGTTATGATCAATTGCTTAGCTACCAATTATTTAACCTAGGGATTGAATAAAGGAATGAGAGTTGAAGTTTAAAATTTCATATTTTATTCTTTTAGGATCTTAAAACGAATTAGAAATATAAGTTTTGAGATTAGGTTTGAGTTTAATTTGGTAGATTGACATTTATGAATGTGATTGCTAATAGACGGATTTCCACTTTTAAGTTGTTAGAAACAAGGGCCTTAACATAATCAATTGGGTAGATTCTTTACCATAAAGGATTGATAAATGGATTGTAAACCCTAGACATCTTTCATCCATTGCATAAAAACCCTTGCATTTGCATTAAATATTCATTTTAATTTTCTGCTTTAGAATCATTATAATTTTCTTATCTAAATCATTCAACTTCTTTTCATTTAATTTGCTTTGAATCGAGACAAATATTTCCATTTGCAATTACTAGAGAGATATGACCTTAGATACTTTCGATATACTATGATTGCCTCATATGCTTGCGGGTCACTTTTGGACATAATATTTTGAGGCGATCAACCATAGCTCTTTTTCGGCCCATTCTCATCCGTTTTTTATCCGATTTGGGCCCAATTTGATTCTATGAGTTTGTAATTAAGTGTTGGCCATTTAAAGATGCAATTTTAAGGAATTTTTTTTTTAACAGGGTGCTACCCCACACCTTGCAAGGGGCACTACCCCCTTGACTCCTGCCTGCTAACCGACTAACAGGATAGTCGTACTGGCTCTATATAGCATGCTAATCTTAGCAGGTGTCAAGCTGCAGCCAAATCCCAAAGGTGCAAATTTGAGGGTTCACAACTACACCTTCATCAAAATTGGCTTTGAGCAAAAGGCAATTCTGATGACAATGAACCCTGAGAAGAGATGCCATGTCAAACTCTAGGCTTATGCTCGTGCCATGTCAGATTTTTAGCTTATGTGTTCTTATGCCATGTCAGACTCTGGGCTTATGCCATGTCAGATTTTAGGCTTGTGATATGTGCTTATGTTTGTCATGCATAAGGACATTCATGCTTTATGCAAATTGAACCTTATGAAGGATAAACATGGTATAAGAATATAAACCTTTTGGGAGGGGGCCCCTAGGATAAATGAGGTTTTGTTAATGGCTATTGGTTTGACCTTAATGTTGGATTTGAGAACAGTCTTGGTGAATTTCAATTAAGGCTATCTATCCAGCTTAAATGTTAGTAGTAAAAATGGTTTTCGTGAAATTTCTATCAAGGCTAGCTGTCCAGCCTAAATATTGGTAGTAAAAATTGTTTGGTGAATTTCAATCAAGGCCATCTGTCCAACCTTAATGTTGGAGGTAAAGATGGTTTAGTGAATTTCAATGATGGCTTAGTGAATTTCAATCAAGGCTATCTGTCTAGCCTTAATGTTAGAGGTAAAGATGATTCGATAAATTTCAATGATGGTTTAGTGAATTTCAATCAAGGCTATTTGTCTAGCCTAGACTTTAATATTTAGAGATTTGGTCCACCTAGGAGGGGGAGATTTAGAAATTCAAACTGATTTAGCAAAGCCACCTGTTTAACCCTACTACTGGGGAGATTACGATCAAAGTTATCTGTTTAGCTTTGATGTTTGGGAGGATTGAGATCAAAGCTATCTGTTCAGCTTTGGTGCTTAGGAGGATTAGGATTAAAGCTATTTATTCAGCTTTGGTGCTTAGAAGGATTAGGATCAAAGTTATCTGTTCAACTTTGATGTTGGGAGGATTAGGATTAAAGCTATTTGTTTGGCTTTGGTGTTAGAAGGAATTAGGATAAAAGCTATCTATTCAGCTTTAGTGCTTGAGAGGATTAGGATCAAAGCTATCTGTTTGGGTGTTTGGGAGTATTGGGATTAAAGATATCTATTCGGCCTTAATGTTATGGGATTTAGGAAAGGTTATATCTCTAAAAGACGAGGGTGTGGGAATGTCAGTATAGTGGCTCAACTCAGTTTGCCCATGGAATGTTACAGCTAAGGATCAGTCCTTATAAGGAAAGGTCTTGGCTAAGGATTAGTCATTAGGAGCATAGGTCAGATAGGTCCTTAGAAGGATAGATTGGTTTTGAGATGTTAGGTCAAGTTCCAGATTAGGTCAAGAACTGTCACTTGAAAATTCAAGTTGCATGATTTGAACAAAGACGATCGACCCAATACAATGTCTAGGATAGTGGATTCATTAGTTGAGCCAGCTTGATAAAGAGACCTTGAGCTTAAGGGAGTCTACGAGAATTGCCAGAAGAGGCAGCTTAGCCAAGAAACTTAGGCTTTAATGATAATGGGCCTTAGTTCTGCTAATAAGCCCAAGTCTTGAGATTTTGCTAAAGAATTTGATAATAATATACCCAGGATGCATAATCTTTGGAAGGATAGGATGATTGATAACTTGAAGAGATAGTAGGCCTTGATCAAGGAGGCATAAAATGCGTTTTGAAGGAGATAGGTATGATGCTACCTCGTGAGTTGATTCAACAAGTTAGACACAGACTGGGAGGTGAGACTAAACTCTGATTGATGTGGTAATGGTAGAATGAGACACAAGAGTCTAAAAACTCTAAGAAAAATGGTGAAAACACTTAACAGTGTATAAATTTAGGGAAACATGACTCTGTGAAAGGTAAGACTAACAGAATATGTGAAAGGTAAAACTAACAGAATGACTATCTTTGGACAAGATAGGACTAACATATTAGATAGTGAATCCAATTAGAATGAAACAAAGCTCCATCTTGAATTGTTGCTTCGAGTTGGTTCCATCTTTTGGTTAAGCTGCCTTTGTGGGTTTTCAACTTAGCAATTCCTTTAATTACTTATTCTAAGCTGGCCCTCTGAGTTTCTCTCTCTCTCTTTGTTTTTTTTTTTATTTTTTTCTCGAATTTTTTTTTTGAATTTTTTGTTTGTCCTTTTTTTTCTCTCTTCTCTCTCTCTTTTTTCTTTTTTTGGTTGGTAAGGCTATTTGTTCCATTTTGCTTGGAAAGGTCTAATTCTATTTAGATCATGGATTGGATTTCTAATTTTCTTTCCCTTTTTAGTTAGCAAGGCTATCTATTTTGCTTTACTTGAAAAGATGATTAAGGATTACCCCCAACCTATAGGGAGGATGGGAGCTTTGGTGTTCTGTAGAATACTAAAAAAAAAAAGTGGTGTCAGCTTTGAGAGAAAGTGACATAGATGTTCGCTTAGAGAATCTAAATATTTTCTAAGGAACTGCAATTTTGGTGAAGGCTATCTTTAATGATAATTTGTTGTGGCCTTACATGAATTCTTGACTCTTTGCATGTGATTCCTTATTGGTGCAAAAATTCATTGTTTCATTCAAATAAAGAAAGGGATTTGAAAAAAATTCACACTTTATTAAATAACCCCATCTTTCTTTATTACAATAAGAATGACTTCAGCAGACTCAATAGGATGACTCTGACAAATATACTAGAAAAAGATTACTCTGATAGACAGACTTAAAAAATATGACTCTGATAGTCAAACTTAAAAAGATGACTCTGACTTAAACAATGACTCGAACTTTAATGACATTGACTCTGACTGGTATCCTTCTTATCTTGTTGACACACTAGGTTGCTTAAAAGGTTAATGGATAAAAGAGGCTTTTATTGACAATAAGGTTTTGAACTGATTATAGACAAGTCAAGTTTAGCTAGATCCAAACTCTTCAATGTTGGGTTCAAGTTCTTCCTCAATGTCCAAGTCAATGGTGGCAGTCTTTGATTTGCTTTAAAGGTGATCTTCAACGTTGGATGCAGTTATGATCAAAGCTTTGAAAGTGAGCAGGTATTGTGTTAACAAGGGATCTCGGTAGTTTGGAAGCAAATTCTTGATAAGGATATCCACTTGTTCTTGCTTGATTGGCCTATTTACCATTAGAGCAGCTTTGGCCTTCCACCGTGTAAGGAACACAGAGAAGGTCTCATTTAAAAGCTATTTGGTGCTTTCTAAATCCCTTCTTGTAATGTCCACTTCAATATTATAATGGTATTATTTAATAAATGCCTTGCAAATGTCTTCCCAAGTTTGTCTTTGG
The DNA here is from genome assembly GCA_947687605.1 of Reutealis trisperma. NCBI lineage: Eukaryota > Viridiplantae > Streptophyta > Magnoliopsida > Malpighiales > Euphorbiaceae > Reutealis > Reutealis trisperma. Next base: position 267,943 of record CANTUT010000735.1, on the reverse strand, counting down.
GTGTCATCCAAGTTAATAAACTAACTTAAGGCAGCATCAGTAAGGGTTTGCTGAAAGAGTTGAGTAAGGAGCTTGTTATTGATACCAAAGGATGAATTGCCTCCATGTACATCTTTAAATGGATCTTGGGGTAAGTAGTACCATCAAAGTTGTCCAAATTTCGTATCTTGGACTTTGGTGGTAACCAAGCATTGGGGAAGAGGCTTAATGAATTTGCACCAAATATGCCTTCCCTCTTCTTTAGAATTTTTTACCGACTTTTCAAGGGCTTCCAATTTGAGTAAGAAGACCTCAAACCTAGGATTACATATGGCTTCCCTCCCTTAGGAAGGATCCATAGGAAAGTAGGTGATTTGTGGTTGTTTAGCTGGTGCTAGATAGGAAAGAGTGTTTGTTTGGAGGATATTAAGTGAGGGAAGTAATGGTGGGAGAATGGTTTCAAAGGTTGGCTTGGTGGGGGAAGTAGAAGCATGGGCCTAAACTGTTCTTAGATTTGGGTCCAAGTTGAGTGGATCTTGAAATACGAGACTTGGGGTTTAGTTTATGCCAGCCTGACTTAGCATGTTTTAGACATCATTTCCCTTTGGGCTTGCAATTGGGCCTGAATTTAGGCTGCTTGTCTTTTGAACATCTCTTCTTGTTACTCCAACATTTTGGCCAGAATCTTATCCATGACATCTTTATCAAATCCAGTAGATATCTTAGCAACCTTTGAAAGGAAAACGAAACTAGGTCAGTATCTAGTTGAAAAAAATGGTTATGGGGTATGATGAACTAAGGACCTTGGGTTTAATGGTAATGGATGATGGTGTCTTATGGTTAGGTTGATGGTATATGGGTAAAGATGAGGGTAGAGGTGTGTGATGTTAGCTAGGTTGGTATTTAGTTAGAGAAACTAGGTCATATTTTAACTTTGAGTATTTAGCTAGGTCAAAATTTAACTTTGAGTAGCTAGGTCAGATTTTAGTTTTGAGTAGCAAGATCAAAATTTAGCTTTAGGTGGCTAGGTTAGATTTTAGCTTTGAGTGGCTAGGTCAGAATTTAGCTTTGAGTAGTTAGGTTAGATTTTAGCTTTGAGTATATAAGTTAGAATTTAGCTTTGAGTAGTTAGGTCAGAATTTAGCTTTGGGCGGCTAGTTTAGATTTTAGCTTTGAGTGGCTAGATCATAATTTAGCTTTGAGTAGCTAGGTTAGAATTTAGATTTGGGTGGCTAGGTTAGATTTTAGCCTTAAAGAACCAAAGAGTAGTTTGGAAGGGTAGGTCAAAGTTTAGCCTTAAGTAATTGGGATTATAATTTATGAATGGTTTACCGTGGGCTTAAGAACAGCGTGACCATAGGTTTTGCAATTGGGTTATGGATGTACCATGGATTTGGATGTTAAGTAGAGCATGGGTTTGGAGACAATTGTATAATGGGTTTGATTAGACTGGATCATAAGCTTAGATGGGCAATGGGTTTGGATAGTACTGTAAAAGATGAAACCAAGTCAGCATTTAGTTTGGATAAGGATAGTGGATAATAATGAAGCTAGGTCAGTGTTTAGCTTTGGTAAGGATGGTTAAGGATAATGCTAGGTCAGTGTTTAGCTTGGGTAAGAATTGTGAAAGATGAAAGCTAGGCCAGTGTTTATCTTGGGTAAGAATTTAGTGTTTAGCTTAGGTGAGAATTATGAAAGATGAAAGCTAGGTCAGTATTTAACTTAGGTAAGAATTATGAACGATGAAGCTAGGTTGGTGTTTATCTTGTATAACAATTGTAAAGAATATAGCTAGGTTAGTATTTAGCTTGGATAAGGATCGTGGATAAGGATAGGGGTACCATAGATGGGTTTATTTTTACAATGAGTTTGATATGGGTTTGGATTTTTTGCAATGGCCTAAGGTGGGGCTTGAGTTTTGGGTTTTGACCATGGATTTAGGTGGACCATAATTTTTGGGCCTTGACCATATGTTTAGGTGGACCATAGGCTTTGGGCATTGACCATGTGTTAAATGGACCATAGGTTTTGGGTTTTAACCATGGGTTTAGGTTGGACCATGGGCTTTAGGTGTTGACCATGGATTTAAGTGGACTATAAGTTTTGGATTTTAACCATGGGTTTAGGTGGACCATGGGCTTTGGGTGTTGAATATAGGTTTAGGTGGACCATTGGTTTTAGGTATTGAACATGGATTTAGGTGGACCATGGATTTTAGGTTTTGACCATAGGTTTAGGTGGACCATGGGCTTTGGTGTAGGTGGACCATGGGCTTTAGGTGTTGACCATGGGTTTAGGTGGACCATGAGTTTGGGATGTGAAGATGTTTGGATAGGTTTTTGACTCTTCACAAGGTTCAAGCTATGTATACATGTATGTATGAATGAATGAAAAAGGCTTATAAGGTATATAAAAAGTTTATAAGGATATACCAAGTTTAGTATTATAATGCATACAATCCTAAAGGAAGGTTCTGATGAGTCATTACATGAAAGGGTAAGGATGACTTGAAAAGGAATTCGTCACATTAGAGATGCGATATACCTAACCAAGGAGTCTCGCGTGAGTCCAACAGTACTAGCATTCTCGTTATACCTCTAAAAAGATTAGAGGATATGTTGTGGGCTGGATGATTTCACTATCAGTAAGCAGACCTAAGGAAGGTTATCCATTCGATATTACTTTCTATCCTTTGTTTTCTTAACAAACTAGGGTTTTGGACAAGGAGCCTAATGTAGTGATGGATGAAAAACTATTTTGTACTAAAAAGCCAAACTTTTTTTTTTTTTTACCAAGAGTAGTCCACTTTCATCTTTTATTTTGAAAAAAAAAAAAAGATTTTGGAGTCCCCAATGGAGTTGCCAACTTTGAGGCCTCTTCCAAGCACTGGCCCAATCCGCTAAAGGGAATCAAAATGCTCTTTGAGAAAAACATCACAATTAGAACCTACTATGAGTTTAGAAAATTGTATTTTGTAAATTGTAATTTGCAAAAGGAGTCATCACTTTAATTTTATTTATTTTAGTTAGGAAAATTAAAGGAAAAATCCAATTTGATTGATTCCAAAATTATACCATTTATCCCAAGGAAAAGCACTAGTCCTCGAATGACCAAAGAGGACTTGGGGACATGGTTTTAGTTAAAACAATACAAAAAATTAGTTTGGCTTAAATACAAAATAAATTTTATAAAAAAGAAATTTTTATGTATGCATGAACAGATATAATATGATGTATGAAACAAATATTATTCGTGCAATGCATAGAAAATGTTAAATAATGACAACTACAAAATACGGAAAATAAAGGAAAACTACTCAAAATTATTACAAGTCAAAATGTCAAAATCAGGGGATCTTTCCTCTAGCCCTTATGGGTTCTAGGAAAAGCACACATTCCCCAAATATAATCTAAACAACTAAAGTAATAAAAAGTAATAAAATGATTATAAGTGAACTAAAGTTTCAACTTTCATTTAAAAAAAAAACAATCTCGACCCTAAACTAGGTGAAGAAGGTGATAGAGAGAAGAAGTTGTTAATTTTAGTGGAGTTAATGCTTTAGAGATAGTATGTCTGCACATCTATTTGAATAGAAATCAAACCCCACGTAATTCTTCCTTCTTGTGAAGGAGGGATTTTTAACTCATTGCCTTTGTTATTATGTTTTAATTGATTTTAAGGGCTTAGGGATTTGTTAATTAGGTCAGATCTTAATTAAGAAAAATTAAATCTTTTCAGATTTAAATCTTGAAATTAGAAGAAAAGAAAAAGAAAAGAACTTTTACCTTAGGTTTTTAGCAACGAGGAACATAGGGAACGAACTTGGCACTAGATCTAAATTCCACCTTGATTTAGGGATGACACGAGCACTCTTTTTGAAAGAAAGACTCTTGAATAGCACAAACTCTTCTTAGAGGGACTTGAATCATACCATAACTTGAGTACCACGAATTTCTTTTGGAAGGAAGAGCTTAAACCATACCTTTTCTTGATTAGGAGGCTTAGAGATAGGGTTTGAGATGATTAAGAGGCTTATGAATAGGTTTTATGTGATGGAGGAGGTTTTGGAATGGGGTTTTAGAGATTAAGAGGTTTAGAAAGAGGGTTTTGATGATTAGGAAGCTTAGAAATAGGATTTAGAAAGCTTTAGAGGGAGTATGAAAGTATGTCATTGTGTGTGAAAGTTGTTAGGAGATGCAAGGTATTTATAGGAGAAGTTTAGGGGCTTAAAATAGTGAATTTTTTATATAGGATCAGGGAAAATGCACTGCGCCAACTGGATTAGGGGCTACAGCAACCATAGTGCCCGATGCGGCAGCTAATGGGCTACTGCAGGGACACCTGCGACAATCGTAATAGTCGCTACAGCTACTGCAGCCAGCTGTGAGCTGCAGCAGCCTACAGGTTGCCACACCTCATTTGTTGGCCCGTTCTCATCTATTTTTTATCCAATTTAGGCTCAATTTGATTCTATGGGTTCATAATTAAGTGTTAGTTGTCTAAAGGTGCAATTTTAAGGAAATTTATTTTTCAATAGGGTACTGCTTCCTTGACCCCTACCTACTAACCAGCTAGCAAGATCGCCGTACTAGCTTTGCATAGCGCACATCTTAGTATAGTAGATGTCAAGCTGCGACTGTGAACCCTCAAATTTGCACCTTATGATCTGGCTATAGCTTGACACCTACTAAGAATAGGGCGCTATGCATACGGTGGTCCCGTTAGCCGGTTAGCGGGCAAGGGTCAAGGGGGCAACACCCCTTGCGAGGTGCGGGATAGAGTCCCGTTGAAAAATAAATTTCCTAAATCTTTCACCTCCAATCGACCATCTTTTAGTTACAAACCCACAAGATCAAACCGAGCTCGAATCAGAACTAAAATGGATCCGAAATGGACAAAAAAGTAGGAACAGGTCGAATCAGTCGGCCAGCGCATGAGAGGCACGTCACTGCTATGGGCGGACGTGTCACCGTCAGGGCGGCACACCTTTCGTGCCACTGTATGGGTGGCATATCTGCCGTGCTGCCTTAGGTGGCACGAAATTTGTGCTGGCAGCTAGGTGGCATGATTAACGTGTCACCCGAACTCCTAGCACGTCGCCAGTGTTGCCCGTGCCACCGGCGACATGCTAACACCACCGCTCGTACCGCCGGCACCCCCCTTAGCAGCTTTATAAATAGAGCCTCCTTCAAGCTCATTTGGGAGGGGGGGAATTCCAAGGACAGAAATTCTCTCTGATACATTTCATCATGCTATTTCGCTAATATTTTGTTATTAAGATTCAAATTTCCAAGGGTTTCGAATCCAAGGTGGAGCTTAGATCCGAAGTTAAGCTCACCCTGTTCATCTGAAAATCAAGGAAAGTGGTATAATCTTCTTTCTAATTTCAAAATTCTAAATTCAGATCTAGAATTCTCTTTAGGTCTAAAATAGAAAAGATCTAAAATTTATTAATTTAAGAATCAGAATTAAATTAATAAACAAACCAACACTTTTTTAGAACCCTTTCTTCATAATAAGGAAGAACTGTGTGGGGTTTGATTCCTATTCGATAGGACACGCAGGCTGCCATTCTGAAGGGTATAAACTCCAAAATCTTTTTAACAATATTTTCCTTTTTTTTTTACTTTGATTTATTTGTACTCACATCTTATTTCAATTCTGCATCTTTCATGTCTTTAACTTAATTGAGGAATGTGTACTTTTCCTAGCACCCATAAGGGCTAGAGGAAAGATCCTCTTTCTTTTCTTTCTTTTTGATTTGTAATAATTAAGTAGGATTTATTCTTTTACTTATTTATTGCCTTTTCATTTCATTTGATCATATATATCTGTTTCATTCATCATTTTATTCCTGTTCATACATACACGAAAATTCTTTTTTCAAGAGTTATTTTGCACTTTTTTAGCCAAACTAAAGAAAATTATATTTTCTCAACTATGTAATTACCAAAACCTGATCCCCAAACCCTCTTTAGTCACTCCCGGATTAGTGCTTTTTCTATTGGGATAAATCAAATATTTTATGGAGTTAATCATGTTGGGTTTTCTTTAATTTTCCCAATTAAAATAAGTAAATTAAAGTGGCGACTCATTTTTCAACTTTCAAAATACAAAAATCAATTTTCTGAACTCACAGTGAGTTCCAATCATGGAGTTTTTCCCGAAGAGCATTTCAATTCCTCGGCAGATCAGATCAATGCTCGGGCGAGGCCTCACAGCGGCCAGATCCCAAAGGTGCAAATTTAAGGATTCACACTTAATAATCAGTCAATCAAAATATGATAGAGTAGTTTGGCGAAATAAACCCTTTCATAAGAAGGGAGGACTACATAGGTTCTAATTCCCATACAAAGGGATATACAGGCATGCTTGGTTAAAGGAGCGAATCTAATTAAAGTAAAGCAACATCTCCCCCATCATCTTCTTTACATAGTTAGGACTTTCTTTATCTTATTTGCATTACTTTAGGATTTAGTTTGGGGAATGTGTGACTTTTCTAAAACCTATAAAGGTTAGAGGAAGTATCCCCTATTTTGGGTTTTCATTGAAAATTTAATATTTTCCTTTTACTTTCTTGTTCTCTTAATTACTATATTATTGAATGAATGAATTTCATACATTAATTAAACTATTCATGAATTATACAAATTGTTCATGAAATCAGTTCTAGTCATTTTGTATTAAATTTGCCAAACTAATCTTTTTCTAAATAAACCAAAAATCTAGTCCTCAAATCCTCTTTGATAATCGAGGACTACTGCACTTTTTCTATTGGAATAAAATTGGAGTCATTTAATCAGGTTTTTACCTTAACTTTTTTTCAAATAAAAATAAAATTAAAGTGATGACTCTAATATCTTTTCAAAATCAACCTATCTGAACCTGAGGGTTCTATTGTATTTTTAAACCCAAATGAGCATTTCGATCCCTATTTAGCGAATCGGATGAGTGCTCGTGCAAGGCCTCACATTGTCATGTGATAGTTTTGTCATTTAGCAAGTTGTCAAACTTACTACTAGTATTGATAGGCCTCACATTGTCATGTGATAGTTTTGTCATTTAGCAAGTTGTCAGACTTACTACCGGTATTGATAGCCATGTGCATCACCCATGTCCTAGTGCTAGTCACGTGCCCTCGAATTCGGGTAGTGACACTTGAGATTGCTAGTGATGCAAACGGCTAAGCAAGGGATAATCGCTGCAAATGGTCCCTTGAATGGTGATGGTAGTACACCTACGGATAGTAAGGGTTGGACTATTTAAAGTAAAAATTTTCAAAAAATGAAAGAAAAATGGGAAAAGAGAAAAAAAAATAATAATCAACAAATAAAATGGACTCACCTGGGCTTAGGCAATAGTGAAGCTTAAGCAGTTGGTTGGAGAGGTAGAAAAGGAGACTTGATTAATCTGTGAAGGCAAATGGGCATGAGAAGATGAGAAGGATTTTTTGAGATTTGATGTGCAAGTATTAAATGGATTACTAAAGGAGTTCAATTTAGAGAAGGAAGTGTTTAGAGAAAAATCAAAATTTTTTTAACTTGAGAAAAGATTTTGTGAGGAATTGGAAGTTGATTGAGATGAGAATTTTAAATTAAATAGAAAATTTAATTTTGTTAGGGAATTTGGGTAAAGAAGATCTTAAGATGAAATTATGGTGAATGGATTGATGGTAAAAATGGAAAAGGGTTTGTTATATTTGGACAAGGAAATCTAGAGGGAGTTTGACATGGGAAAGGATTTGAAAAGCTAGAGGATTGTGTGGGCTATGAGCTTGAAGAAGAACAATGGGATTTCATGTCTTCCCTTTGCCACTCTAAGTCATAAGGGTGAAATTTCACTTGGGCCCTCATGATGGAGGAAAAAGATTAAAGCCCTACTAAACTAAAATCCAAGCATAAATGTAAACATATGCTTGACTTAAACACAACCTAGCATCTGCGAAAGGCAATTGTTAGACCCATATTTATAGTGAGTTGAAAATTCTTGGGCTAATTAATAATTAATTAATTTAGATGCATGAGTTGAGGGTTTAGAGCTCATAAAATTGTACATATCAGACCTTTGGGAGAAATTCTCAACTAATTCTAGAGGTTTCTAAAGGAGAAAGTGGTAAAAAGGAATTGTGAAGTACTAGAACATGAATTTAACAACTCAAATTAAAAATAGCCCATTAGAATGGAACATGAGGAATTAGTGCAATTTAAGACAAAAGAAAGGGAGTGAGGATCAATAGAGGAAGTGGAGCTAAAATGTAGGAAGATTAACTACCTACCAACACCATAAAAGAAAAAAGACTTTACAACAAATGGAAGATAGACAATAACTATCAATCAACAACAATCACCAAATTCAAGCTTCTCAAACTAATTATCTCAAGTTTCCAAAACTTTTACTTTCAATTTCCTATCAAATTTTCTAGCCTTTTGACTTTTGTCATTTATTTTTCAAAGTCTGTTTAAATTACAAAATTATTGTATTTAATGTACTCAAACTTACATTAATACAAGTCAAAAAGTTGCAAATTCACATTTTTCTTTATTTCTTGTGTAACAATTGGTGAAGTTGTATTAGTGAATCTAAGTTCCTTTAAACAAAAAAAGGGCATCAGCAATCTTTTGAAGAAGTCAGGTACAATTGACACCCTAAAAGTCTTTAGTATGCCTCACAATCATTTAAACAAAAAAGGGCATCAACAAGTATATATTTGATATATTTTTTTAGTTTGTTCACAAAAAAGACCTATAAAATGGTATATGTTTAATATAAGTTATATTATATATATGGTATATATTAATGTGAGGCCTCGTCAGAGCACCAGTCCGATCCGCTAAAGGGAATCAAAATGCTCATTTGGGAAAGAACTCATGAGGAAGCCCTCGAGCTTATTTTTTATAGATTTGAAAATTATTTCTTAGAGTCGCCACCTTAATTTATTTTTATTTGGAAAAATATAAGGAAAAAACCCATTTAACTCTAATTATTACCCAAAGGAAAAAGATCACTAGCCTTAAAACAAAAGAGGATTCAGGGACTAGGTTTTCAGTTTATTTTAATAAAATAAGTTTGGCCAAATAATATAAGAGTGACTTAAAATATATTTCAGGAACACTTAAAATGCATGAACAATTTATAATATGCATGATCATTCAATCTATAAGGTTTATACACAATTAGAATTCAAAATAAAAGAAAGTCAATATTACAATGAAATCCAAACTCAGGGGATTCCTCCTTTAGCCCTTCTGGGTTTTAGGGAAGTCACACATTCCCCAAACTAATCCTAATAATAAAGCAAAGAAACAAACACAAAAGTTAGTAAAGAAGGTGATAGGAGAATAGTTGATTAATTTTAATTGGATTCAATGCCTGAACCAAGCATGCCTACGTATCTCTTTAAATGGGAATTAGAACCCACGTATTTCTTCCTTCTTGCAAAGAGGTTAGTTTAGCCTGACCACTTTATCATGTTTTAATTAATTGATTAAAAGAAGGTTGAGTTAATTAATTAACTTAATTGATTATCGAGTTGATTAACTAGCAACCTAAATGAATCAATTTAATTGGCTAACTAAAAGAGGCAAAGAAACTAAAAGAAAATTAAAGCAAAAGAGATCTTACCTCAGAAGGCGGGCAGTGGCTGGCTTTGGATGGCGGGCGGCGGCTAGCCTTCAATGGCAGGCAGCAGTTGGCCTTGAATGGCGGGTGATAGCTAGCCTCAAATGTCGAGCGATGGCTAACCTTAGGCGGCAACTAGCCTTGGATGATAGGAGGCGACTAGCCTTGGATGGTGGGTGGCAGCTAGCCTTGGTGCGAGGCGGCTAGCCTTGGACTAGAGAAATGAGCCTTATGCAATAAACTTGCCTCGAACAGGCTTACGGTGGAAAGCCTTAAACTAGTTGGGTAGGAATCAAGGAGAAACCCCCTAACTCACTTTAAAAAGCAATGAGCAAATGCAAAGTGATTTTCTTGAAGTAATGCTTTTCAAGCTCTAGAAGTTGGTCCTTTGAAGTGTGGAGAGGCCCTTTATATATAGGAGGAAGTTTAAAGCATAGAAAACACAAATTTCCAATATGGGATTGCAAAAAATTAGATTTTCGCCAGAGTTGCTGCAAAGGGCTTTGCAGCACCACACAGCCCTTTGTGATTCCATAGAGGGATTTGTGGCAGTGCTGTAAAGCTCTGTAGCAATAGGCCCCACTTTCGCCAGTTTTGCCCGTTCTTACTCATTTCTCATTCATTTTTCACAATTCCAGTTGTGTTTTACTCGTTACTCAGTCCCAGATGATTTGAAAGGGTTAAAATGCCAAAAAGAAATATTTTGATTTTATCATTTTGAGAGTTTTTGACTTTTGAAAGTTTGTTTACCGAGTCTAAGTGCTTCTAAGGTTCAAACACATACTTGAAGGTATAAAATTAAGGGTTCACAATTATGTATATATTTGACATATGTCTAATATATGTTTAATATTTAATATATACAAGTTGCAAATTTGGAAAAATTAAAAAGAAAAACAAACAAAAAATGATTTATGTTAAGTATACGTGTTATGTTGTATATATTTTTTTTAGAAAATGAAAATAACCTTAAATTGAGCATAAAGCTAATGGAATGACATAGAATTTACACAACTTAAACAAAATACAATAGTTATATAGCACCTTTCTTCTTTCTCTCTTAGGGTTTTCTCTCTTCTTTTTCTTACACTACTGTCAAGAGCTTTTTAGGGTTACACTTGGTGACAATAGTCACCAGTGGGAATACCCATTTTTACTGTTTTTTCTATGTTTTCTTTTGTCCTTTAATCCAATAATGCTGATAATTTAGGTTTTTTGTGCCTTCTTGCCTTCCTATTTAGTTAGGTTCTTACTATACTGATCACTTCCAGCCATGGTGTCGGCTCTAATTATGGCAATCTCATACACACCACCGTGTCCTCTATCCTATGAAGGCAATGAATTCTCGTCGGTAGGTGGGGGGAAGTATGACTAGCAGTGGCTTTGGATGCTCAGCTTGGACTTGGTTATGGGTTTTGATTTGAGTGTGCTGAGTAGCAAGGTCAAGGGTGGGTGCCTCTCTACCTTTAGATGGTGGCCGGTTGTTATTAGAAGAGGGAGGATCCACTATCTACCCACTATGTTTTGTGCATTGTAGTGAAAGGTAATTTCTCAAAATCTTTAATGCTTCTCTTCTTCGGTGTGCTCAACCAATGTGTTCCTAGTACAGTTGCCAGTACTAATGCAATGGCCAATGATGGTAATAGAAGTTTCTAGAAAATGAACCAAAATCAAGGGTGTAAGTGAAATAGGATTTTCTTCTCAAGCTTTAGGCCTGATTTCAGTATGTGCTTTAAGTCTAAGACATAAAACCTAAATATTGGATAAATTAAATTAGTTATTTCTTATTTGGGCTCTACCTATTTGGTGTCCATTCATTGTACTGAACTTGGGCTATTTGCCTTATTAATGGTAGTCTTATTTCTTTGGCCAAAAATACAAAATACAATAGTTCAACAAATAATTTCTCCTTAAGAAGTGACATGTGTCGTCTCTTCTACATAAAGAACTGCAAAATTCTTATTAAACTATTATTATTAGTCATCATAATTTCAATAAAAAATATAAATTTAAAATATTTTATAATATAATTACTCAATAAAATATAATTATTGAATAAATTCTTTTTAGCTGTAGGTGTATAATTAAAATATCATTAAATTGAAATGCAAAAACTCCAACACTAAAGAATTGCTATAAGGATTTAATTTATTTAAGGGAAAACATTTAGCAGTATGTGTATCGAATTAGTTGAATAATGCAATTCAGAGTTGAATTTAAAGTATATAATTGTAACTCTATCACTAGGTGTCACTTGAATGGGAATTAGAGGACATTAAAGACTACCATTAGTGAAACCAACATAATTATTTGTATCTACTACTATATTACAAGAACTTAATCAGCATTAAATCTGGATATTTAAATTCCAATTACTAGAAACAAATCACATGAAATTAGCATTAGCATTTAATATTGCCATTAATAATTTCCTTTGTTAATTTGATTGTCACTATTTATAGGATAAATTACTATTTATTTCTTAGGTTTTAGCCTAATTCACACTTATGTTCCTACTTTTTAAAAAATCAATTAAGTTATCCTTGTAGTTTGAACGTATTAAAAATGTACTCCTTCCATCCAAAGATACACTCTTTTTCTGTTAGTCAGTTGTGAAATGAATATTTAATTATAAAATATTTTATTTAAACCCTAAAATACCCCTTAACTAGTATATATTCCCAACAATTTGTTCCTTCCCAATGCAACACCCAATTTCCCTCTTCTTTCTTCCCTCTTTTTCATAGCTACTAGCCAAAATCTCCCTCTAAAGTTGCTGTCAAAGGTCCAAAAAATTAATTAAGCTAACTTTACTTAATCTCTCAAAGATGTAAGGTAAGTTTTCTTCTTTATTATTCATTATGTAATTTGATTTTTTTTTTTTTTTTTTTGGTTTTTCCTGAATGTGAAGCTCATGAGTACTTGATGAAATTGAATCCAAAATATAGAAATCAAGTTTAATTAACACAAATTTCAAACATGTAATGCAAATATGTCTTGCTTATGTCATACCAATAGTGCATGGGAAGGGAGATACCTAAACAAGTTTTGCGGTTGCTAGAGGTGAGCTAGAATTAAAATTTCTGAGTCTAATTATAATAAGAAAAAGCTTTATTACTATTGCCAAGATGGTGTTTGTGGCTCATTTTTAGGATGGCACAAAGCAGCTAACACCTTCAAGGAGAATTCATCTATGCCCACCATACTATCAGTTTACCATTTCAAGTGTTGCTCTGGGTGATTTAAAAGATGAATTTCTAAGTATAAAGGAAGATAACAAAAAATTGGTTAGGAAAATTGAAGGGATAGATGGTATGCTAAGGTACATGAAAATTGTCATCTCATTATGTCTGATTAGTATATTATTCCTTTTATAATAGTTATTATGTTGTTGGATAAAATTCCAAGATAATAATGGCATTTTCTTTAGAAGGAGAATTTGATTTGGGTTTTAATTTTGGTTAATAATGGTTTATTTAGGTAAGCCGGTTTTTGTATTAAGGAGGGAATGAAATGGTAGAAAGTTTATTTAGTTGTAGAATGCCAAGTTGTTTTTTACATTTTGTAGGCATTATCTAACATCACCTCCCTACTGTAAACCTCTTTTCTAAGTTATATAAAGTTGCTTGTCTTTTATTTATACAATTAGCGTGTGTGTTATTTATCATGTTTATGAAATTTGTATGCGTGTTATTAATTGTGAATTGAAAATGAATGGAAAATTTCTGTGTAAAAGATAATGCAAAATTTACTTAATTGTTACTGATTCCAAATTTAAGGAATTAAACAGTTTATAAAATAAAATTATAAGGACTTAACAATTTATAAAATCAAATTACAAGCACTAAATAGTTTTATTTCTAAAATGTAAGGGATAAATGGTCAGATAATTCAAATTATAAGGGCAAATATGTTCATTATTTTCACTTAAAAGTTAATACATGTACATGTATATCTATACTAATATACTAATAAACAACTTTCAAAGGAAAAAAACTTATTTATTTTCCAAAATTTCCTGTGAATACATGAATAGAATACGTGCACTCTATGTACTTAAAGCTTAAACAAAACGACTTTAGTATTATAAAATTTAGTATATCCACCTATCATAAATATGAATCAAGTGTTTACAAAAAAAAAATACAATTACACTTAATTCAATCTTATGATCAGCTGCGGACTATGAACAACTATTAAGTGATATGATCACATATTTCTCTAATATGCGACTAAGTTAAACCCATATATATTAGCCCAACTACTATATGCAAAAGGTAGCAAAATATATCTAAACTACAAAAGTTAAACATTTGGTTCATCCCTAAAATAAAAACAGTTTCTACATAATAAGGAACTACACAAAAAGCTTCTACAAATGCTATAATGATCTAAGTCTACTGTCTAGCTATTGCTCTAGCTACTCCACTTGCCTTCTTTCTTTGATTTTAATTCCTTTGCTACTAACTCATCTGTTAACATTAAGATAATGATTAGCAATCAATATATACAATGTCAATACAATTGTTAATTGCTCAAACTATTTGTTAAATACTTATCCTTGCCACTGGTGCCCTTTCATATCTTTTTTTATTATAGCCAAGATTACTATAGTTTTTGCATTTAACTATCCTATTCCTCTTCCTACTTATGCTTGGTTTTGGTTCCCCATCTTGTCTCCTCCTTCCAATTCTTGGCCTTCCAACACTTCTCTTCAATTGTGGTGGCAGTAATTTTGAAGTCCCTTCAACTGGCTCAAAAGTCCCCATTTGCATAGGATGGATTATACCATATAGACTTTCTTATAACTATCTATACTGTAATAGGAATGGAAGTAATCCTCCATTTTGCCCTTATATAATCAATGCATAACAAAGCATATTTACATGGTAAACCAAACATATCCCATCAACTACAACTACATTTGCATTTTCCTAAATCAACTATGATTACGAAAGTTAAAGGACCTTTTATAACCTCAAACTCATCATTCCTACCCGGCAATAGTTTACATAACCTAGACTGTTTGACTAATAAATTAAGAGATTTCAATGCTCTTTGACATATTTTCACATCCCAAACATGTGATTTGGCATACCTGTGTTGCGGTCTAACCATACACTTCCTCCCTATTGCTTCCAGCATCTTTACAATGGGCATATATCTCAACTTCCTAACTAACTATTAAAGCTTTTAGTCATATTGTTAGTGATGTGATCACTCTTTGCTTTATCCTAAAAAGCATGTTTTGCCTACTAAGAGAGAGATATCTTTAGTAGCCATTCATATGGCATCCCATCTTTCTTAGGCTTCATGTTTTCCATTGCTGTCTAAAACTCCTTGTTATGTGTAGCCTTACAGCTGCTCAAAAAATTTTCTTCAATCCCAATCCAGGGAATTGTTTTTAAAGTTTATGAATAAATTTCTACAACAAAAATTATGGCTAGCCTCTGGAAATATATTTTTTATAGCCTCTATAAATCCCTGCAAAAGACAAATATTGGACCATTGAGAAAATTATGTCACTTGAAGATGTATATAAAATATATATGCCGAATACATTTACCTTTTACCTATTTGACATAAATGTCAATGGCTCATCTATTCCTCTTCTTATGCATTGATGCAGATAATCTAAAAATAATGTCCAACTCTCAATGCATTCTGATTCAAAAATCATAAATGCTAGATGTAAAATCCCACTATTCCCATCCAATGAAATAACTGACATAAAACAACCACCATAAGGTCCTTTGAGATGGCAGCCATCTAAACCAATGAAAGGTCTACACCCTTATCTAAAACCTTCTCTCATTACCCTAAAAATAGATGAAAAGTTTGCTGAAAACCATTAGATCATCTTCATTCTATCTATCTTAATAACCAATCTTCACAAAAGTATTAGGATTGTACTTTTCAAATGTTCAATGTAACCTGGCAATTGAGCAAAACTCTGACTGTGTAAACCCTCACTTTCTTCTCTAGCTTTGTTCTTTACCCATAATAATTGCCATTTGTCAAGATTAATGCCACAATGTTTTGACTACTCATATTGCATTAAATCATAGCTCATATCAAGATTAGCTCTTAATTGTTCCACATGTTTCTTTTGAATCCACTTTGTGTTTGCAAAATTGTTCTTTTTCATAAGCAACCTTTTATATTTATGCTCATCCTTAAGTGTCTTAACCATGAAAGTGCTATCATCTACCATAACAGAGTTATAGATCCTCTAACTACAACCATTACAAGTATAAATGGCAGTAACTCTCATTGAATCATTTTTTAAAAATTTCAACTTATACCCCCCGTTCACACTATAATCTCTAAGAGCATCCCTAAATGCTTGTACACTTTCAAATACTTGCTCTACCTCAAATATTAATTTTGTATTCTCTTTACTTACAAAATCATTGTCATACATTCCTTTAAAAGGATCTATTTTTTTTTTTCTTCCTCTTCTTCCTTTTATCCATCAATCCCTCAACAGCATCATCACTATTGCTTGATATATTAAGTGAAATATTTGACCCTACACTGTTTAATCCATCATCTTCATCATCTATTAATTTATCTGTATCATCATCATTAATATTAATGTCACATTCCCATTTCGGAGATATGATAGTCCTAGAATATGGGGAAACATAAGGTTATCCACACCCATAGAACCCTCTTATGCATATATAAATACTGCTTAGGATCATACCAAAACCTCACGCATTAACTTAATTATCTAATAATAAGGAAAACTTTGACTAGCGAAATCCTAATATTAAAATACTTTAAATATAATCCATATGGAAGAACATTTAAGACTACAAATACATTAAATAAATAATATATTCCAAATATAAACTCCCAAAATAAGGACTCCTGGAGCATCTAAAAGAGACTCTTTATATCACAGTATGATAATAAACTAGGACTAGGTCCCCCAAGCGGAGTAGATTGCTTGAGCTATCACCTTACCTCCTCATAATGCTCACTTGGAAACCACAAAAGAAAAGGGGTGAGATAGATGATCTCAATGAGTAAACAATATAGCTTATACAATAATACATATCCCTTAAAAGGGGCTCATAGCATATAACTCATAGGTCATGATTCATAATTCATGATTCGTAGTTCATGGTTCATTATTTGCAATTTAACAAGGTTCACAAAAATCACACTTATAACTCATAACACATAGAGTGAAGGTTGCTGCCTTGTCAGCTCATAACATAATATAGAGTGAAGGTTGCTGCCTTGTCCACTCATAACATAATATAGAGTGAAGGCTGCTGCCTTATCCATTCATAATACAATATAAAGTGAAGGTTGTTGCCTTATTCACTCATAACATAATATAGAGTAAAGGCTACTGCCTTGTACACTCGTAACATATAGAGAGTGAAGGCTACTGCCTTATCCACTCATAACATAAAGGAGAGGTAACAATAGTATTGAAGAATAAAATCACATGTAAAATGGTAGTAATAGAAGTTTAGCTTATTGAACAAAAGATAAACAATAGAGTGTTTCTAGAAAGAAAGTAAGGTAAGGTAACAATCACAAAGGTTCTTTATTATCATTGGATATTCAAAAATGATTTTAGACCAATTGTCCTTTGGCAACTTAGGCTTAACAAAGAAATCATATAATTGTATTTGAAAATAGAAAAGAACTTGGGTTTCAAGAATGTCAAAGGTTCACATATCATGATGGCTTGTACTTGTAATAATAACATAATGTTTACTCACCTTATGGTTCCTTAACTCCTAATTCCTATAGCCCTTGAACTTCTAATAATTCTCAAGTCTAACATAACATTATAATTCAATACTTAGAATTTGCTTAATCATCATGCTATCCTATCCCATAACTATCCCATGCACATATAACATTCACTATATACTTGGAGTTACACTTAGAAGTGCACTCATCACTTGCACATAACATGTTGACTTTCAAGTCTTGTACACTTAGCCTTCTTAGGTTCACATGATATCATATTATAACTCATACTATGACTTTTCTAAAGTCAAACACAATATATCATGATCATAATATCAATTCCGTTTAACATTCAATTTAGTACATTTAACACTTTACATATACATTCACTTAACAAGTAACCTTGAAGGGTCATGCTTATCTCTTTTGAACAAATCATACCATCCATCTTATAGTCAATTTAAGATCATTAATTCATTATTAACACCTTATAAGACCTATTTCAATTGTCACTTAATCATATACATATTTTAATCATAACATAGTAATAGGGTTAGGAAACCCTACATGTACCTAATCATCTCTAGACTTATCTACAGTTGTTCCTTCAATCAACATGCAATTAAATCATTTATCATTCTCATATATATATATATATATATATATATATATATATATATATATATATATATATATATATATATATATATATATATATATATATATATATATATATATATATATATATATATATATATATATATATATATATATATATATATAATCATTAAAATGTATCATATAAAAATTATAGACATTGGGATTAAAATCTCTATATAGGCCAAATACACCTATCAAGGAAAAACATGAATTTTCTTACTTTTCGCGCTTTCCGTTCATTACAGTAATATGCCAAAACATGATTTAAACCAATATTTTTCATGTAAACATAACAAAAATCATTTTAGAATATACTAGTGCTCCAATTGGCACCCTTATATATATATATATATATATATATATATATATATATATATATATATATATATATATATATATATATATATATATATATATATATATATATATATATATATATGCATAAAATTTTTCAACTTTGGGTTTTAGAGTGAAAATAATGAATTATCTTGCTTTTTGTACTTTTCGATCATTATAGTAATATATAGAAATATGATTTAAATCAATATTTTTCATCTAAACATAACAAAAATCAATTTAGAACATAACAATATACAAATCGGCAGTGCCCACACCCCCCCCCCCCCCCCCGCCCCATGTATTTATGCATGAAAATTCTAATTTTGAGTTTTAAAGTTCACCTTTGGAGGATTCACATGGGAAAGCTTGTGTTTTCAGTAGAAAAATCGATTTCTCTTTCAAAATTTCACCTAGGCCAAATTGAATCAAAAGAAAAATAGTAAATACATAGCCCAAAATAGTTTTCTAATGATTAATTTCATAAAAATCAAATAGTAAATTGAAAGAAGAGAAAAACCTACGAAAACGATCGCGAAATTGCAAGGTTTGAAAACACCTTGTGAATCTCGGTTGAGAGAATATTTTTGAGAGAATTTTTCTATAAAAATTACAAAGAATAATAAAATGGTGGCTGTCTAGCAATGGCTGGCCGAAATTTTGCTTATATATTTAGGTTTTGGCAAAATTACAAGTTTGCCATTAATAAGCCAAGTTATAAGTGTTTTGGTGTAGTGGGCTTTTAGGAAATTGGGCCTTTTATTTAATTTATTGGCTGATTATAGATAATTAAAAATAAAATATTTTTCTTAGATTTTCATTAAAATTCTCCCCAAAATATTTATTTGAAAATATTTTAAAAATGCTCATAAAAATTATTTTATTCTTAAAAATCACTTTGTGCATGAAAATTCAATTTATGTGCAATAAATTATTTTATACTTATGTACTTCATATAAATCACTTATTTCATCATAATAATTCATATTATGCATATTAGAGCTAATCTAATATGCCACATACTCATCAATCACATAACACATGAATTTTCATAAAAGCACACATTTTATCATAATAGCTTTAAATTCAAGTAAATTGTTACGAAACTCCTAGGGGTGTGGATTGTTACAGTTAACCCCTATATCCTCTGATTCACCATCTGATTCACTACTTTTTATTTTATTTGTAACCCCATTGCCAAACTTTTCCTTGTATTCTTCATCTTCACTATCAGAAAAATCATATGCATCCTCATTCACAATTGGAATATTTGCTAATTCAAGCTCATTAATTGCATTCCATCTTCTAATGGCCTTGCCACCTCTATTCACACCACTACCACTAACCAATGGAGTTTCACTACCATCTATGTCGATACCCCTGCCATTAGTTACCCCTCTACCACCTCTTCCCCTGCCCCTACCCCTTAAACCAACATGCTTACCTCTCACACCTCTTCCTCTACCCCTATTATTACTAGATTTATTCCTGCCAATGCCACTCTCATTGCCACCACTATTCCTATCCATGTGCTTATCACTATATTGGAAATAAGATTTCCAAATCCTAGCCCCAAGAATAAATTATTTCTTATTACTCCCTGTGACTGGATTAATAGGTGCAACTTCACCAACATTTCCTGCCCAACCTTCTCACTCATATCAAGGGTAGGTGTACTTGTAATATTTTATGCAACTCCTTCCTCTATAATAAGTACATTGTCTTCTAAATTAACTGTCACCTCCTCCTCCTCTTGTCTAGGAGCCTCATCATTAGTTAGTAACAATATTTCTTCTAGTGGATTTGTATTTAGGGCTTATGGAACTTGCTCAAGCACCTTCAAACTTTTTTTAGCAGCATCCTTACACATCTCAAACATAAACATAACATCAAAGTCATTAGCAACATGTATTTTACCTAACCCAAAGTAGACATCAACAAACGTAGTCCTAACTTTGAAGAGCTTGAAAATGTCATCAATCAAATCAATATCACTGTACTTATCTAGGTCTACATTAGCAATTGTACCTTCCTCACCTAGATATGTTAATTTGATGGTGTAACTTTCAAGAAGACTCATTTGCATTAATAATACAAAACATAAGCATGACTGCAAAATTCAAAACATGTAAATTTTTTCACTTAGACATTTCATTAAACACATTGTAAGCAACATTCATAACACATTCCATTTTTGACAAAATTTCTCATAAATCAATTAACCAAAGCACAAATTAATAATTACCACTTACAGATTAAACATATAACAAAATTATAACCATAATCCCTCATAAAAACCCTAAATTCACACATAGAATCCATGCCACATTGAGAACACCATAACCAAAAGCAAATTCACTTAATTTTGATATATAAAATCAATCAATTATTGCAATTTTCTTTCTTTGATACTATATTTCAATTTTGAATTTCAATTTACAAAAAACTCTATTTTCATAACACATTTCATATGACTTCACAATTGATTACTTAATCAAACAAAAATCAATAGAAACCAAAATGAAATCAATTATCCAAAGTCAATTTTGCATAAATAAAAAAATATATATATAGAAAATTAGACAAAAACTTACCTTATGATTCTACCAAATAACCTGACAATCATTGCGTAGAGTGCGTTACCATTAAAGTTAACTTCCTGCTTTCACAACCTCTAGAAACACCCTAACCCTTCACCAATCTATAATGGACAAAAGAGAAGAAGAAGACATAGAGTGTGCAAGAGGTGAGAGAAAAAAATTTGAATAAACTGCTTGTACTAAATTTGAATAAACTGCTTGTACTATCTATTCTTCATTTTTTATATAATGCCCTTTTTAGTCATTTCACAATTGACTAACAAAAAAAGAGTGTAATTTTAAATGGAAGGAGTATATTGTTCAGTGTAATTTTGGATGGATGGAGTACGTTGTTAATGGGTTTAAAACATAGGGATGACTTAATTAGTTTTTTAAAATGCAGGGACACAAGTATGAATTGAGCTAAAATCTAGAGACTAAATAGTAATTTATCCTTATTTGTATTTGCTAAATGGGCTTTGCTAAACAGACCAATAATAAATAGATTAACACAGCTCAATAGGATTCTATTAGCAATTTTATTGTACCCTTATGAAATATTTGTTCTCTTTCTTTAAATAATATTCAAATTTCATTTTTTTTCTTTAATTAAAGTCAAATTTTCATTTTCTAATTTTCTCTCTTCAATTAACATTCAAATTTCATTCTTTTTTTTTTCCTCAAATTTGAATTTTTAACTCTCTTCAACTAATATTCAAATTTCATTCTAACTCGTCCCAATTTTCATTTCCTTTCTTTTATTGTAATCAAATTTGGTTCTCTTTTCAATTAACACTTAAATTTAATAACTATCATTCAATGAATTATGAACTACAGACCAAAAAATATAAATTTTTAATTTTTAATTTTTAATTTTATTTTTGAATAAAAATTATTAAATATCAAATCATTATATTATTTTAACTATCATATTTGTCGCATATTCTAAAATTAGTGATTAAGAACTCAAATATAAATGGTTAATTTCTACTATTCATCCAAAAAAAATTAATAATGATAAAAATAAAACTATTTATAAATAAATATTAAAATTTAATTGTCCCTCTCAAATTATATATGTGTGTATAAAGCTTGAGTTGGTGATTCAATTTTAATAATCTTTATCAATTTCTTTTTATAAATTTTATATTAGTCTTTCTCGTATAAAAAGATGGCTATAATTATGGAGTATTTTTGTTTTTTGTTTATAATAATAATAATAATAATAATTGGTTGTCTAATTATTTTTGACAACGTCTATGATGTGTAAGACCTTATATACGGTTGCTTTGATTGAAAAGTGAAATCTTGTAAATTTATAATATTTATTTTGCAATGACATATATTAAGTTTTTTATTATATAGAAAATGGCATGGTATATGATATTACATGTAAACACAACATAAGACTAATAATTTTTTAATTATCTGATAAAGCTAATGAGGTATATTTAATTTTAGTTTGGAACTCAACTAAAATATTTTATTTTTAGAATAATGTATGATTTAATTTAAGATTTTTAAACACGTAAAGACTAGTGTTACTACTATATGAAAAATATTGAGTTTCAATAGTAATTTTTCATAAACAATATATGCTAAAATATCAATTGAAGTGTAATTTTTGGAAGTACTTGTATTAGCGTGTCTATTCCAAATCTATATTTATTTTAATTTAATTTTAATGTAATTCTAATTAAAATTTATTATTCATGTGACTTTTATATATTTATAATATACATATAATATGTGCACGTACACGCACATATATAATTAAATTCTGAGTTTATAAAATAAATATAATAATTAACTTTTATAATAATTTTTTTCAAAGATTAATTTACACAATATTAATTATATGTATTTTATTATATTTATATATGATTAATAGAAATGTACTTATATACACGAAAGAAAATGAAAAAATAATATCAGATAAATAATAATAAACTTTTTATATTATTAATAATAAATTATTGTACACGCATTGTTACTGTTTAGAGCAACTGACCAAAATGCCACTTATTGTATTGTTATTGCTGTTACTCTGGATTTTTATTCTGGATTTTCTTATTAATTAATAAAGCACTTATTATATATTGATATTAAACAACCAATGCCAATGCAAATGTTGATATGGATGGTTTTTAGTTTGGATTGTTCTAACCATTAGTAAGGGTTGAAAAAATTAAAGAAAAAATTTAAAACAATTTTAAAATCATTATCAAATTACATCTATATTTAAAATATAAAACTATATATAATTAATTGTCAAAAATAAATTAAAATATAACTATTACTATCACTCCTAGCTTCAAAAGTTATAATAAATTTAAAATTTCGCTTCCAATTATGACTCTATATATTACTATCACCCCTTATTGAATGTTTATACATGTTTTTATCATTTTACTTTGAAAACGCTAATTAAATTAAAAACACATTTGTTAGAAATTTATATTCTCATAAGTTTTAAATAAATTGCAATTCATCTCATAAATATTCATATATATTATAATATTAATTTTAGTTCGTTTTAATATAGAAATTGATTACTTTTAAGTTTTCGAATTATATGATTGTGTTAACAATTTAATATAAATAAGTACGAAATAATTATAGTTCCAAAAAAAAGTAAAAAATAATATAAAAATTTTAAACAAGAGTATAAAGTATTTATATTTCAATTTTCATTTATATTATTATTTGGGTATGTATTGAAAGAATTAGATTAAACAATTTTAACATTTAAAATTTACAAAGAAATAATTAAAATTTACAAATAAATAATCCTTAACGGTTAAAAGGACTACAACTAAAACCGTAAAAAAGACTACAACTAAATTTTTTATTTTTTATTTTTTTATAAAAAACAGAGCACAAATGTCCTATAAGAAAAGATCAAACAAATGGAGAAAAAAGAAAAGAAAAAGAAAAAGAAAAAGAAAAAAATGGTTTATTGTTACGTGAATGATTTGGATTTAAAAGAAAACCAAGTTAATAATTTTTCTCTATCAATATTTAAATTAAAAAGTATAATAATAATATGATATTAGTAATGGGAAAAAAAAAAAAACAAAGAGAGGTTTCTACCCACCCCTAGTCAATGCGTATAATAAAATGATAGTGTTTTTTTTTTTTAAATAATAATGATATTAGTGTTGGGAAATAGAGATTGGCTCACAATTTTTAAAATTTGTGTTAATAGAGGAAAAAGAATGAAATTTGAATATTAATTGAAAATAGAGAATAAAAATTTCATAAGGGTAATATAGTCTATAGAATAAAATAAAATTATCAATATTATCCTCAAAAATATTTAAAATTGCTAATGTAACCTTTTGTTGCTAAATTATAAATTATAATTTATAAACATGGCCTTTCACAATTTTCCCACAATTAACTAGCAAACGAGTATATGACAAGACACTTGAAAGAATCAAAAATCAACCGGTAGACCAAGTTATTGCAGCAAGTGTAATGAACAACTCATGCTACAAGCAACCAAACAAAAAATGAGCTGAAAATAAAAGGCCTTAAATTTGATTACTTTAATAGCAAGAAGTCCAAAAGCACTCCCTTTCTCCACCTCATGCGCTAAAGCAGTTCTATCTCCACATGCCGTTGGTTGTTGACATTGGTGCTCTATCTCAAACTTATCATTCTTGAAAGTTTTATGATCTTAGAGAGGAAGAAATTGTTTCTTATTATTAAAATTGTTTCTTGTTATTAAAGTAATAGCATTGTACAATTGTTTATATACATTGAGCACGGAAATTAACCAACAAGAGAGAGAAAACTAACAAACAAGAAAGAGAAAACTAAACTAACAAACTAATCTAATCAATTACAAACTAAACTAGCTGATGTGTCATACAAACTACTACTAATCAATAAATTACTACTACATAGCTCTATATTCCTCTTCCCCCCTCCTCCCCCCCCCCCCCCCCCCCCCCCCCCCCCTTTTCAAGTTGGAGCTTGGGTAAGGCAACAATACCCAACTTGGATAAGAAATCGTAATGAGCATGGCCAGACAAAGTAAGAACATCAACAAGCTGAGAAGATGAAGAAACATGTTGAGGAAAAATGAACCCTTGATGAAGATGTTGCCGAACAAGATGGCAGTCAATATCCATATGTTTTGTGCGCTTATGAAACACTGGATTGCCTGCTATATGTAGTGCGGCTTTATTATCACAAAATAGAGCAATAGGCAAAGGAACTTGGACGTGCAAATTTGTGAGAAGATAAGAAATCCAAAGCAACTCACAAACGATGGAGGCCATGCTACGATACTCTACTTTAGCAGAGGACTTAAAAATAGTATGTTGTTTCTTTGTTTTCCAAGAAACAAGTGAGTCTCCAAGATTAACACAATAACCAATTAAGGAACATCTAGAAAAAGAACATGATGTTTAGTTTGTATCACAATAAGCTTAAAGACTCAAAGAAGAACTGGCTGGATAGAACAGAGCTTGAGATGAATAAGCCTCGAGATAGCAAAGAACATGGAGAGCTGCATCGAAATGAGGCTATTTAGGCATGGCCATAAACTGGCTCAGATGTTGAACAACATGACAAATGTCAAGTCTTGTAAAATTGATGTAAAGCAACTTGCCTATTAATCTGTGAAACCTGTCTGGATAAGTTAATAGAGCCCTACCATTAGGAGTAAGATTTTAACTTTTAGGTAGAGGAGAAAAAGCTCCTTTTGCCATATGCATCCCAATCTCTATAAGCAAATCATAAATAAACTTGTTTTGACTGATCAAAGTACCTTTTTCATACGATGCAATACCAAGGCCCAAAAAATACTTAATATGACCAAGGTCCTTGATAGTAAATTGAAAGTCCAAAGCCTGTTTACCTTGTTGAATAGCATCACAATTAGAGCCAATGATGATAACATCATCAACATAGACAAGCAATGCCAAGAATGAGTCACCAAAAGCTCTTTTAAATAAACAATGGTCATAGGAAGATTGGAAAAATTCAAGAGATTGAATGAACAATGTAAGCTCCTTATTTCATTAACATGAGGCCTATTTAAGGCCATATAAAGACCTTTTCAATTTACAAACTTGACCTGGAAGTGCAATAGTATAACCTGCTAGAGGAGACATATACACCTCCTCATCTAGATATTCATGGAGGAATGTGTTATTAATTTCCAGTTGAAAAATAGGCCAACGATGCACTGTAGCTACAGCAATAAACACTTTGGCTGTCATAAGCTTGGTAACAGGAGAAAATCATTCCTTAAAATCAAGACCTTCAATTTGATTGTAACCTTTAGCCACTAAACGTTCTTTAAATCTATCAACTGTACCATTAGGAAGATATTTTACTTTGAAAAACCATTTTGAACTAATGGCTTTTTTTCCTTTAGGTAAAGAGGTTAATTCCCAGGTATTATTGGCTTTTAAAGCTGTCAACTCATTTGCATAGCCTGAACCCAATTAGGATCTTTAGCAGCCTAAATATAAGTTGTGGGTTCTGGTATTTTAGAGGCTGATGAGAGAAAAGCAAGATGTTGAAGGGAAAAAATAAAATTGGGTGAGGAAGACAAACCTGGTAATAGAGCAGAAGGTGGTCTATTATAGAATAGATCAAAGGGTGTTTTCCAATTTAACTTTTTTATTGGAATTCTATTGATTAGATAGGTAGCAGCAAGTACACATTTAGACCAAAATTACTTATGAAGATGGGCTTGCAATCTCAAAGCATGTGCTACATCTAACAAATGCTTGTGCTTATGTTCAACTACCCCATTTTGTTGGGAGTATAAGGACAACTGGTTTGGTGGACTATTCCTTTGGAAGAAATGAGATTGGAAAAGGACTGATTTTTAAACTCAGTGCCATTATCTGTCCTTGTTACTTTGATTGAAGTCTCAAACTGATTTTTATATATTGTAGAAGGTGAGCAACAATAAAAAAAAGTTTGATTTTTTTGTTGTAGCATAAGAGTCCATACATTGCTCGTGAATAGTCATAAAAAATAGTAATAAAGTAAGATGCACCAGTAATGGAAGAGATGGCATATGGATGCCAAAGATCCATTTGTAGCAAATCAAAAGGTGACAAAAACCCCAAATGACCTATTTTGAGACTCAATACCTTTATGCTTGGAAGTAACTCCCTTGGAAAGCCAAATCAAATTTACAAGAAAAAACTTCAACTCAATGACAAACCTGTGTTAAAGAACCTTGGCATGTTGTGAACAAAAAAATAACTAAATTTGGAAATTCGGATTATTGATTCAAATCAAGAACCAAAATTGAGAATTTTCTCACAAGCACAAAGCTATATTTTCAAATTATCAAAGCCGCCTCCTATTCTTAGATTAGCTAAGTATTTATATCATCTTAACTCGGTTGCAAACCCTAAAATTCTTACTGACAAAATTTGGGCTTAGGCTTAAAACTAAAAGCCCAAATAAGTAATTAAAATACTTGAAGCAGAAAAAAGATAGACACGGGCTTAATTAACAAAATTAGCCCAATGACAAAATGAATTTCGAACTTGAATTTAAATTGATTGACCCATTTGAAATCCTTCCTTGAAGCTTGAATCTTCATGTTTTGTCCCCAGTTGGTTGGAATGTGTTTTAACCTCTTCATTTTGACATTGGGTTTGAATATGTTGATAAAATCCTTGAAACTTCCTTGAATATGGTTAGATCCATATGCAAAACTTATGATCCAAATTTCTTTGATTGGATTGTAGGAAACTGTTGGGAAAGATGACAAAAAATAAATAGTTAATAAATAATATGGTAGTCCCAGGATTTAACTTTTCCCAGTCTTGTGTAAATAAAATGGGCAAAAAATAATTCTGTATATTTCACTAAGAAAAATTAATGAGAATACAATAATAATCTCACCAAATTATGGTGGCTCAACTCTCTCTTGGTTTTATCTCTCAGGAGGATTCTCTCTCTCTCTTTTTCACTTTCTCAAACTTATTAAGTTTGGATTTTCTTTATGTGAGATGATTTACAATTGAAAGTTACAAAGCATTTTATATTGAAAAATAAAACTAATAATAGTTATATATATTTAGCTTCTTTCTTTTTCTCCGTTAAATTTTTTTCTATTTTTTTTAATGTTTCCTTGTTTTTCTCTTTCTTTTTTTTTTTTTTTTCTTTTCCTTCTTTTGTTTTCTATTTTTATTTCTTTCTTTTCTTTTCCTCCAATTAAGGAGGATTTCTCATCAAATCTCCCCCATCCGACTTAGTTGGAGGGTTCTAGTAGTCCCGCTGCTTCTCTACGAAATTCATATTTGTCCTTAGGTAAGGACTCGGTCATCATATCTGAACTATTATCATCAGTATGGATTTTCTCAAGATGTAATTGCTTAGACTCCAATACATCACGTATCCAGTGATATCTCACATCAATGTGTTTTGATCTCGAGTGAAAACTCAGATTCTTGCTCAAATGGATCGCACTTTGACTATCACAATGCAAAATGTATTTATGTTGCACTTGCACTTGCCCTAGTTCTTGTAAGAACCGCTTCATCCAGAGCATTTCTTTGCATGCTTCTGTAGCTGCAATAAACTCTGCCTTTGTCGTTGATAGAGCAACACATTTTTGTAACTTTGATTGCCATGAAACTGCTCCCCCTGAAAACGTAATTAGGTATCCTGAAGTAGATTTTCTGGAATCAAGATCTAATGCCATATCCGCATCTGTGTAGCCAGTTAATTCAGGTTTTCCACCTCCAAAGCATAAACTCATTTTAGAGGTACCACGAAGATATCTGAGAATCCATTTCACTGCATTCCAATGCTCTCTACCTGGTTTAGATAAGAATCTGCTTACAACGCCAACTGCGTGTGTTATGTCTGGCATTGTGCAAATTATTGCATACATTAGACTACCAACAACTAAGGAATATGGCACATTAGCCATGTCTTCTTTTTCTTTCTCACATGTAGGACTTTGCTTTGAACTAAGTTTGAAATGATTAGGAAATGGAGTAGAAACTGGTTTTGCTTTATCCATGTTAAACCGCTTTAGTACCTTCTTGATATAACTTTCTTGTGATAACCTCAACTTTTAATTTTTCCTATCACAGGATATGTTCATACCGAGGATTCGTTTTGTGGGTCCTAAGTCTTTCATAGAAAAACTCTTGTTTAACTCTTTTTTTAACTTGCTAATCTTGTCACTGTTTTGTCCTACAATCAGCATGTCATCGACATAGAGAAAAAGTATGATGTATTCACCATCATCGAATCTTTTAACAAATACACAATGGTCTAAAGTAGTCGTCTGATATCCATGCTTAATCATGAACGAATCAAACTTCTTGTACCATTATCGAGGTGCCTGCTTAAGTTCGTACAAGCTCTTCTTCAACCGACATACCAAATCTTCTTTTCCTTTGACTTTGAATCCTTCTGGCTGTTCCATGTAAATTTCTTCTTTGAGATCTCCGTGAAGGAAAGCTGTCTTTACATCTAGCTGTTCGATCTCGAGATCTAGGCTTGCAGCCAAACCGAGTACTACTCGTATGGATGACATCTTTACTACGGGTGAGAAAATCTCTTCAAAGTCAATTCCTTTCTTCTTATTGAAACCTTTCACAACTAGCCTTGCCTTAAATCTAGGCTTAGAGTTGTTTTCTTTCGTCTTTAATCGGTACACCCATTTGTTCTTGAGTGCTTTTCTACCTTTTGGTAAGTTCACCAGGTCATATGTGTGGTTTTCATGCAGAGATTGCATCTCTTCATGCATAGCTTTCAACCACTCATCTTGTTGATCATGGGTCAACGCTTCATCATAACATTCTGGTTCTCCCCCATCTGTTAAGAGAATGTAATCATTTAGAGAATACCTACTAGAAGGTCTCCGTTCCCTGGTTGATCTTCTTGGTTGGAATTCGACCACTGGTTCTTCATGGGCTTGTGTTTCTTGCCCCTAATTTGCTACATCATCTATTATACCATCAGTTATATGATCATTAGTCATGTCATCATTAACTAGTTCATTTATAACAGGATCACTAGCTTGATCATTTGATTCATCTTGCTCGTCATTAGTTTCCAATGGAGAAGGAACTGGATCTAAGTTAGCTGGATAATCTTTTGGATTACTAGGTTTATCACCTCTTCGAATGTCTTCAATGTTCTGATCTTCAAAGAAGACAACATCTCTACTTCTAATAATCTTTCTAGCTACAGGATCCCATAACCTGTAACCAAATTCTTCATTCCCATATCCCATGAAGATACATTCTTTCGATTTTACATCGAGCTTGGTTCTTTCATCTTTAGGAATATGAACAAAAGCTCTACAACCAAAAACTTTCAAATGATTGTAGGAAACTTTTCCTGACCAGAACTTATTCGAAACATCACCATTCAAAGGTGCTGAAGGAGAAAGGTTGATTAGATCAACCGCAGTCATGAGGGCTTCACCCCAGAAACTTTTGGGCAGCTTGGCATGAGATAACATTGTTCTTATTCTTTCAATGATTATTCTATTCATTCTCTCAGCTACGCCATTATCTTGCGGAGTCTTCGGAACAGATCATTCATGCTTGATTCCATTGCTTCTATAATAGTTTTGAAACATCCCCATATATTCTCCTCCGTTGTCGGTGCGAATACACTTCAAGCTTCTGCCAGTCTCTCGTTCAACGCTAGCATGAAGTTGCTTGAAAACTTCATACACTTGATCCTTTGTTCTAAGTGCATAAGCCCATACCTTCCTAGAATGATCATCAATGAAGGTAACAAAATATCTTGCACCACCAAGAGTATTAACGGTCATAGGACCACAAACATCAGAGTACACAACATCCAATACATTGGGTTTTCTTTGTGCATGACCATGTTGAAATGAAGCTCTATGCTGCTTTCCAGCCAAGCAATTCGTGCATGGTTTTAGAGACATGCCTTGCTTTATCCCTGTCAATGCCTCTTTTTTAGCTAGAATTTGGAGACCTTTCTCACTTATGTGACCGAGCCGTTTGTGCCAGAGCTCAATCGAGTCTTCTACAAGAGCACTTACATACCTATTACTGACTTTAGCATATGTCATATATAGGGTGTTGTCCTTCTTTCCTCGTGCTATAATAAGAGAGTTCTTGCTGAGTTTCCATTTTCCTTCGGCAAAGACATTGGTATATCCTTCATCGTCAAGTAATCCAGTAGAGATTAAATTGAGACGCATGTCTGGAACATGTCTCACATCCTTAAGGACCAAGTGACAACCCGTGTTGGTTTCAAGGGAAATATCTCCTCTTCCCACGATCTTGGACAATTTGTCATTTCCCATTCTTACATTACCAAAATCTCCATTACTGTAAGATGTAAAGAAGTCCCTTCGTGAGGTGACATGAAATGATGCACCAGAATCTATTATCCAGCATGTATCTTGAGAGGAAAAATTAACAAAGCTATCACCACATAAAATAATTACATCATTTCCACTAGAGGTAGTTGCAGTTGTGTGCCTGGCATCATTATTTTCATTACCTTTATCTTGCTCTCATTTAAATAGTCTGCATTCTCTCTTCATGTGACTTGTCTTGCCACAGTGGTAACATTCTATGTCCTTTCTTGTCTTGAACCTCCCTCTCGAGCCATCTCTTGACTTGCCCATTGACTTGTCTCGCTTATGGAATTTTCTATTGCTAGTCCTTCCACGATACTCTGAGACGAGGGCTTCTGACTTGGCTACTCCACCTTGTTCTTTCCTCCTTGCTTCTTCATTGAACATGCTATCTTTGACTATGTCCAACGTAAGAATGCCTTGTGGAGCTGAATTGCTTAAAGATACTACTAATGTATCCCAGCTATCAAGCAATGAGCTGAGTAACACTAGTGCTTGTAACTCATCATCTAGCACCATATTCATATTCATCAACAGATTGATCAAACCTTGAAAGTCACTAAGATGCTCTGTAATACTTCGACCATCTTTGTACTTAAGGTTTACCAACCGTTGGATAACCGATGCTTTATTTCGAGCGGTCTTCTGCTCGTACATGGACGACAATTTTGTCCATAATTTATATGCATCTGTCTCTTGTGCCACATGATGGAACACACTTTGATCCACCCATTGTTGGATTTGTCCAACAGCTTTTCTATTCAAAATGCTCCATGCATCGTCTGACTTCCCTTCTAGTTTTTGTCCCATCAATTGAAGGGGCTCATACAAATCCTTGCAATAAAGGATATCCTCCATTCTTGGCTTCCATATGGAGTAATTGGATGCAGTCAATTTTAGCATTGTAGCTGATGATGATGATGACTCCTCCATCTTAAATTACACAAGAATATAATTTTTGAACCAAGCTCTGATACCACTTGTTGGGAAAGATGACAAAAAATAAATAGCTAATAAATAATATGGTAGTCTCAGGATTTAACTTTTCCCAGTCTTGTGTAAATAAAATGGGCAAAAAATAATTCTGTATATTTCACTAAGAAAAATTAATCAGAATACAATAATAATCTCACCAAATTATGGTGGCTCAACTCTCTCTTGGTTTTATCTCTCAAGAGGATTCTCTCTCTCTCTCTTTTTCACTTTCTCAAACTTATTAAGTTTGGATTTTCTTTCTGTGAGATGATTTACAATTGAAAGTTACAAAGCATTTTATATTGAAAAATAAAACTAATAATAGTTATATATATTTAGCTTCTTTCTTTTTCTCCGTTAAATTTTTTTCTATTTTTTTAATGTTTCCTTGTTTTTCTCTTTCTTGTTTTTTTTTTCTTTTCCTTATTTTGTTTTCTATTTTTATTTCTTTCTTTTCTTTTCCTCCAATTAAGGAAGGATTTCTCATCAGAAACTTCATGCAACCTCACATTCTTCTTGGATGATTCACCAATCATGTACAATGGTTGGGTTGTATGTCTTTGTAAGCTCTCGTGATAGAAATGACACTCTTGAAAAATCTTCTTGAAATCTTTATCTTGCAAATATTTGTAAGATTCTTCCAAAGTATCTTGATTCTCATCAAAAGGCTTAGATGAAGTAGAAATATGGGATGGAAAAGGTAGTCTATGATGCTTAGCCATAGGACAGATTTGACATTGAAAGTGATTGAAAGAGGTATTAGAAAAGTGAGAAATATGTCTCAACTTTTCATTAGAAGGGTGCCCCAATCATGTATGCAACAAAGATAAGTTAGAATTCGAGATAGTGTTAAGACACCTTTGCTTATTCAATATGAAATTCAAATTGGAATTGACAAAGTATTTAGGGTCCTTCAAGTACAAATTATTGAATGGCAAATTTTGCAAACAACTGTTTATGGTGGAGGGTAAGAAAATAGACTTGTCAAGAACATAGAGGTTAAAGTCTGCTCTCCCAACAACAACTACTCTCTCAGTTAGAAGGTCCTAAAATAGGCAACATTTATCAAAGAAAATTAGTTTTAATGGTAAGGTATTAAGCAATTTAGTAACAGAGGGCAAGTTATATTGAAAATTAGGAACATATCACTACAAAAAAAGCGCTAAATACCGACTAAATTTTTTATCGGTAAACATAGAAAATTAGTCGGTATTTATAAATACCGACCATATACCGACAATAATATTTAGTCGGTATTTTCATTGTCGGTAAAAAAATACCGACTTAATATAATATAGTCGGTAAATACCGACGGATATTTTTGTAGGTATATTGTCTTATTTTTGTCGGTAAATTTGTAAAGAATAGTCGGCTCAACAAATTACCGACTAAAAATATAGTCGGTAAAATATAATTTTGGTCGGTAAATTAGTAAATTATTTTGTCGCTATGTTTTTCCGACTATATTTTCCGTCGGTAATTGATAAGTTTGGGTTGGTAAATATATAAAATATTGGCAAAAAAACACTTTTACCAACTAATATTTAGTCGGTAATTCATCGGTAAAGTTTAAATAAATATTTTTTAAAAGTAAATATTTTGTCGGTAATACGTCGGTAATTTTGTAAATTAATTTTTAAAAAATAAAATATTTTGTCGGTAATCCGTCGTTAAAATTTTATTTTTTTTAAAAATACATATTCTTCAAAAAATAAGAATAATAATTTAAAAAATTAAAATTTTTAGAGTGAACATGAAAAATAAGTAATAAAAAGTTATAAAATAAATTAGGAAGCTTAAAGAATATAAAAAATGACTAAATTAAAAAAACTAAATTAAAATTATATTTCAAAACTATAAAAATAATGAAATGAAGCTAAAATTAAGAGAGAAAATAATAAGAGTAAAAACGAAAATGTAAGATAAATAATTTATTAAATTTATTTTTTGTTTACTAAATTTATATAAAAATTTAATAAAAAAATAAATTTAAGATAGCAAATAATTATTTTTTAAAAAATCACATTAACACTTTTTTATGTTATAAACAATTTAAGAAATATAAATAATAAATTATAAAAACTAAAAAAAAAATTAAAATAAATTTATTAGATTTTTTGTATTGAAGGGTTTGAAATTTAAGAAATAAAATAGAAAAAAAAAAGAATATGAAACAAAGAGTATATAAGTATTAAAGAGTATGAAAATATTAAGTGATGAAAAAGAAAATAAAGAAATAGTTAAAAGAGAAAGAAAAAAAAAAGAAATTTTATTTGTGAGAAATAGAGAGAAGAAATTGAGAGAAAGATAAGAAAAAAAAAAGATAAGAAAAGGGAAAGAGAAGAAGTGTGGGAAAAAAACGATGAGGATGAGCCTTTTTATACTTTTTTTTACGCCATTTACCGACTAATTACCGACTAAATTTCCGTCGGTAAATTTTTCAAATGAAAATTTGGAGAGAAATTTCCCTCCAAAATTTTCATTTACCGACAGATTACTGACTAAATTTCTGTTGGTAATTTTTTTTTATTTTTTAAAAATCAAATGAAAATTTTGGAGGAAAATTTCCCTCCAAAATTTTCATTTACCAACTGATTACCGACTAAATTTCTGTCGGTAATTTTTTTTAAACATCAAATCAAAATTTGAAGGGAAATTTCCCTCCAAAATTTTTATTTACCGACAGATTATTTTGTCGGTAAATTAAAACAAATTCTTTATAATTTACCAACTGAAATTTTAGTCGGTAAATTTAGTGACAAAATTTTTTGTCAGTAAATAGGAAAGTTTTTAATTAAATCAAAGAAAATTTTATTTTTTAATTTACCGACTAAAATTTTTTGTTGGTAAATTAACAAATATTTTATTTTTCAATTTACCGACTGAATAATATTGTCGGTAAATTAGAAAGTTTTTGTAATTGAATTAAAGAAAATTTTTGCGTTTTAATTTACCGACTAAAATTTTGGTTAGTAAATTTACCGACCAAAATTTTAGTCGGAAATTTCAAAAATTTTTTAGACAAATATTTTATTTTCTAATTTACCAACTGAAAAATTGATCGGTAAATTTACCGACGGAATAATATGGTCGGTAAACTAGAAAGTTTTTGTAATTGAATTAAAGAAAGTTTTGCGTTTTAATTTACCGACTAAAATTTTGGTCGGTAACAAAATTTTAGTCGGTAATTTCAAAAAAAATTTCGACAAATATTTTGTTTTCTAATTTACCGACTGAAAAATTGGTCGGTAAATTTACCGACCAAAATTTTAGTCGGTCAATTAGAAAGCTTTTGTAATTGAATTAAAAAAATTTTTGCGTTTTAATTTACCGACTAAAATTTTGGTCGGTAAATTTACCGACCAAAATTTCAGTCGGTAATTTCAAAAATTTTTCGACAAATATTTTGTTTTCTAATTTACCGACTGAAAAATTGGTCGGTAAATTACCAACTAAAATTTTAGTCGGTAAATTAGAAAGCATTTGTAATTGAATTAAAGAAAAGTTTTGCGTTTTAATTTACCGACTAATTTACCGACCAAAATTTTAGTCGGTAATTTCAAAAAATTTTCGACAAATATTTTGTTTTCTAATTTACCAACTGAAAAATTGGTCGGTAAATTTACCGACTAAAATTTTAGTCGGTAAATTAGAAAGCTTTTGTAATTGAATTAAAGAAAAGTTTTGCATTTTAATTTACCGACTAAAATTTTGCCGACCAAAATTTTAGTCGGTAAATTGTTGCTTACTTTTTGCGCCATTTTTTTCACCTTATTTAGCAACAAAATTTTATAGTCGGTAATTTATTGTTAGTAAACCGTCAATAATTTGTTGGTAATTAAAAAAAAAAAGAAAATTTTCATGTGTCGTCGGTATTCTGTCGGTAATTTAATAAATTTACTAATAAAATTATTTCTATCGGTAAATTTTATCGGTAAACCGTGATTTTATTGTAATGTACAGAGCACGGTGAAAAAAAAGATATGTGTGCAAAATGATTGAACCTGTTTGGTCTACATTGGAATTACTGCCATCAGGAAATGTTGTAGTTATTTGATAGGTGAGGTGTAACAAGGAAGCCAAAAAGGATTAATTTGGTGTCATATGGTTAGTTGCACCGGTGTCAATTATCTAGGTTTCTGTACCTATTTTAAATGTGGCTGCGCAATGAAAACAAGTAGAAAAAGTTTGAAGAGCGTTACCAGCAAAGTCTAACATGTTTCCAAGTCCAAGAGTAGAATTGGTAACTCTCGTGGCTGCCATTGGTGCTTGTTCTTTCATCAATTTGTGCATCTCCTGCTGCAACACACTAAACATAGAGGCCAACTCTTGTGAGATTCTGGTTTAACAGTGGTCTTCTCTAAAGGTGTATCCTCAAGAGAAGAGCTCATAATTTGTGCAACTAAAGCCTTATTTCCATAATCTGATTTACCTCTGAATTCATATTTGGCTTTGTTCTTGTCTTTAAACCAATATGGATATCCTACAATCTTAAAACACTTGTCTCTTGTATGACCATCCAGATTATAACAAGTGTAGTGCCCCTTACTAGGATCATACTTCCTAGTATCTCTCCTATTGTGCGGCACCTTACTCAAAAGAGCTACTGAATCTTTGTGATCAAAAAAATTTGACACCACTTGCCTCTGAGATTCAATCTTAATTATCATAGAATAAGCCCTATTTACTGAAGGCAAAGGCTCTATCAACAAAATTTGATCTCTTATATGTTCATAACCATCATGTAATCCTATTAAAAACTGCATCAATCGATTTCTATTCTCAATTTCAACAATGTTCCTATTAGCACCACAATCACAAATAGGTAAGGGCTCAATACCAGTTAATTCACTCGAAAGTTCTTTTAATTTGGTAAAATACACTGAAATTGAATCATTATTATGTGTAATTGAAGCAATATTATATTGGATTTAATATATGAGAGGTCTATTACTCTCTCTAAATCGTTCAGTGATTTCATCACACAGATCTTTAGAATTTGTTGTGTAGATGAAAGCTTCAGCAAGTTCTTTAGAAATTGAGTTAATTATCCAAGAAGTTACCATATAATCACACCTGAGCCATTGTTCATATTCTTCAAAGCCTGGTTTTGGCGATTTAATCTTGCCATCAATAAATCCAAGCTTGTTCTTAGCTGCAAGTTTGATTTTAAAGGCTTTGCTCCAGATCGGTAATTTCCTCCAATAAGTGGAGCTGTGACCAAAACCATTACTGGATTGTTTGATGAGTGAAGCGAAGGATCTCCGTTAGTGACATTTCTTGGTTGAATTCTGTTAGCTTCTGGATTTCGATCTACCCCAGCATCTGGAATCCTGGTTTGAGTTTCTAATAACACATCATCCATTGTTGATCTGTATAAGCTTTGTTTCTTAAGAAATTTAGATAAAAGAACTAGTTTTTGATTTTTGATTTAGGGTTTTTTAATTTCTCACCCGCTCTGATACCGCGAAAGTTTTGTGATCTCAGAGAAGAAGAAATTGTTTCTTGTTATTAAAGCAATAACACTGTACAGCTATTTATACACATTGAGCAAAGAAATTATCCAACAAGAGAGAAAAAACTAACAAACAAGAAAGAGAAAACTAAACTAACAAACTAATCAAATCAATTACAACTGAACTAGCTGACATGTCATAACAAACTACTACTAATCAATAAATTACTATTACACAGCTCTATAATTCTCATTCTGCAATAGGCTCACTTCATTAATTAGATACCGAGCTCTAGTCCAATTTCTGTCCTTTATAGTAGCAGTAGCTCTTCATTTGCAGAAAATGCAACAGTTCATCAGCCTAAATTTGCCATCCCTGTGAATGAATTGAGGGGAAAGGGCCTTTGCGTTTGATGGGTAGTTTGAAATAGAGGAAGAAGAAGAGGAAGGAGGGGGTTAAGATTAAGAGAGTAGTGGTGGAAAATGGCTTGATTTGATTGAGTCTCACCATGTGTCCGTTTCATTTAATGTGGATTGGATTAGAGTTTAACTAAGCGGATATCCAAGGGAAAAGAAGGAAAACGTATAAAAAACAAAGGAAGAAATAATATAAAAGAAATAGCAATAACATAAAAATGTATAAAACAAAAACCTACTGTAAAAAATGGTAATTCCTCTAAAAAACCGTATTAGATGTAAATTCCTCTATGACATACGCCCCTATTATAACTTTTAAAGTCTTGGTGGCTTGGCCGTTGCATCTTGAGCTTAATTTTGACATCTTTTTGATTAATTACTAATTTTTTCTTTTAAGTAAACAAGCAGTTTAACTTCCAGTTTCTTTACACATGCTCGACATGCCTTGGTCAACTGATTTTTTTTTTGTTCAAATAAAACTGGGAGTCAAATAACCAGTTTGTTGGTCAACAAGTCAACCTTCATAAAAAATAGCATATTTGAGTAAATTGTTTTTTAAATTTTAGTAAATTTTTTTAATACGGTATATTTGAATAAATATTTTTTTAAAGTCTCATATCTTTGTCAACCTAAAGCTAATTAATATATATCAGCAGAATGACCAGAGATACACAGGCTAAGAGTAATTATTATCACAACGCCTCAAGCGGTACTGATTTTGAATAAACAGTCAAATTGTCACGAAGAAATAAGAACCGTGTTTTAGATAGTCCGCTGGCTCCAATTGGTCATTAGAAGAAACATGCAACCAAACACTCCAACCTGATAAAAGAAAAGATAAATCATTAAGGTTGAGTTCGGTTTCATGGCTATTAAGGATAAATATCCATATTTCTTTTTTATTAAAATATTATTTTTTAATAAATTAATTTAATATTTTTATTTAAATAACTAAAAGAATTTGAAACAGCTATCAACAATAAAAAACTAACAGCTGCAAAAAAAAAAAAAAAAAAAAAAAAAAAAAAAAAAAAAAAAAACCTTTGCCAAACACCTAAATGATTATTTGGAAATAAAAAGTAATGAATTTATACGACAATTTCATATATGAAAAGCATTTGTAACAAATTATGCTGATTTATTGAAGTTCACAATGATATTAATATTATTTAGATTATATGTTTATTTATCTCATGTTTATTTATTTAATTAAGCCCCATAACTAAAATTTTTTGGATCTATTACTTGTTCTAATGGTTTTTGTTTAACCATTAGGACAATAATAATAAATAAACCACACTTTTAGTTTTCAGGAAACAAAATACTCTACGAAATTCAAGTATTTCAAGTGGGTCAAGTGCCCACACATTGCATATTCTTCTAAACTGTATGCATATAAAAACCTAAAAAGCTTCGAAACTCGGAGGGGTAAACCAAAAGGCTCTCTTTTTCTCTAAAAAAGAGACTGAAAATTCCTGAATTTCCCAATCAGACCCAAATTTACCAAAACAATAAAATAGTAAAAATCCTTTTGGTTGCAGGAAGAAATGCATTTTTATTACCACTAAATAAAAAAAAGATATAGTTGCATTTCTTCAAAACTAAACAGACCGAAGAAGATTCAGAACTGATGTTCGGTCAGGCATGCTAGGAATTGCTCCCTTCACTTGAACACAAAGAGAAGCAGCTGCAGCTGAATAATGTTCAAGAAAATCATAAAAACATCAGTTTCTTCTCGCTTAATAGAAATGTAGAGATGCAGCTGACAAAATAAAAATTTTAAGGCCACTTTTTGCACATCCAAAAAGAGAGAGAATCAAGAAAAACAAAGAAGACCAGCAGGCATACCTGCAAATCTCATGCATTCCTCTATTTTCTTGCCCTCCACCATAGCCACAGCAAAAGCAGCAGTAAAAGTATCTCCAGCACCTGTGGTGTCGACGACTCTTGCAGCAGATATAATAGGTTGTCTGATAGGTTTTTTCCTTTCTTCAAAAAAAGCCGATCCTTTAGCCCCAAGTTTCACTAGTACTTCCCTAACTCCCTGTATTTAGACATAGTGATTAATCTATTATATGTAATGCAAATACAACTTTACACATCTCCCCTCCCTCTTAATGAACTAAGCCCATGAACTTAATAAGCACATATAGGACATGCTAAGTTGAACACTAAGAATGAGAGCTTCCAAAGAGATGTCATGCCACACCATGACTTACACAAGTTCACCTAATAACTCACATACATCTTATGCATATTATGGAATAAGTTACATATTCAAATTCAGTAGTATTCTTCAAAATTCCATGGTTATGATCATCCATGCCTGACCAACTGCCCTTGAAAATTCAGATATCCATGATATTTAGTGTTCCTTTTCGTACTTCACATGGAAGGCCAAAAAAAGAACTATCATTATATCATTAT
Source organism: Reutealis trisperma (assembly GCA_947687605.1). Classification (NCBI taxonomy): domain Eukaryota; kingdom Viridiplantae; phylum Streptophyta; class Magnoliopsida; order Malpighiales; family Euphorbiaceae; genus Reutealis; species Reutealis trisperma. The sequence goes on along the minus strand of CANTUT010000735.1, from coordinate 227,427 downwards.
CCATAGCTTCAATTTCCTTTTGGCCTGATTACCACGTGTAACCATCTATACAATTGCCCACCTTGGCAATGACCAAATTACAAAAATTACAAATATGAAACATAAATGGAACAATCAAATTTGCATAAATTTCAAACAGAAAATCAAACCCATAAATTCTGAACACTCAAGGGAGTGATTGAATTTTCAAGAGAATAAAAACATGCCCTATAAAACTCTTTTTGTCAAATCATCAGAATGCAGAAAGGATAAGTATGCTGGGAACAGCCCAAAGTGTTGCATACTAACCATATCATGACACCTTGCAACAGCCTGACCAATCTGTTCAAAGTTTTCAGTAGGCATGCCAGTCAAACGGCCAAGTTCGGTTTCATTTGGACTCAAGATGTCAACAACGTTCAACAGTTCTAAGGGCAAAGGTGTATCCATTCCCCCAGCATCCAAAATGACAGGAACACCTGCACTCTTTGCAGCCTAAAGACATGAAACATCAAAATGTGAGAGAATGATTACCAGAAAATAAAAGATGAAACCAACGAAGCAAATGCCAGTGCCATATTTTTGATAAAGGGAACAACCGTTGAAGTTGATTAACAGAGGAAATTGTTAAAGACCCTTTAACCACAGAATTTCTATGAGATTCCTGATGCCTGTAGAATATCCAATAATAATATTGACATATATGCCAATGGAAAAAAAAAAAAAAAAAGAATATGATTTTCCATTACATAAAGTGGTAAAGAAAAATCAAAGATAAGTCAATCATAAGCAGATAAAAGTATCAGGTTTTATAAAAATATATTATAATAATTATGTAGCATTACCAAAAAAAAAAATAAATAAAAAAATAAACAGCCACATAAGAGCCGAAGAATATGGGATGTTGATTGCTCCTAGGACAATTGACTACTTTAGAGAATAGAAATGATAGCTGAATAGATATACTTTAACTGAAATCATAAGAGGTACGTTGAGATGCCATCTTAAGAAACAACAACATTCCCTGCAACAAAGAAATATATAATAGTAAAGAATTTCTATTAAAGAGGGTATGGTGCCCAATCTGTCATTGGCTTGCCAGGGCCCCATTCCAGAAAGTCCCACAGTTTAGGACTAATTTATTAAATAAATTAAAAGAAAAAATATCAGAGATTTTTCCATGCTGCAGTGCCAAGAGCTCCCAGATAACACTGCACCACCATTTTGGGCTGTCACAAAACATAAAGGCCTTGTTTAGTTGTAGAAAACATTTTCTATTTTCATTTTCTAGTATCATTCCCCTTTTCTAATTTTTCCAATGTTTTCTGGTTTTCTTTTCCAATGGTTGGCTGGAATTCAAAACCAGCATTGAAGGTTAAAAAGAAAAAGGAAGGAAAATGAGTTGGCTGGGATTCTAACCCAACAAAGAAAATAAAGGGGTGATGCAGACAAGGAAAACATCAAGAAAAATAAAATTCAAAGGACCAAGAAATTTTGAATTTTGGCCTAATATTTACAATTTTAGTACCCAAAGGGTATTTCTGTAATTTCTAGCATTGCTGGAACAGTAGTTAAAATTTATTTAGAATTTTTATTTTATTTTAGGTCTGATTTAGGAGTTCTAGTTGGTTTAGTATTCTAATTAGTATTAGCCTATAATTCTCTTAGAGTCTTAGTGTAGGATTTCTAATCCAAGTATGATTAGGATAAACTTTTTAAGTCTATAAATACCAAAGTTTGTATTGTTAAAATTCAGTTCAATTTTTAGATTCAATAAAAAATAATTTTCTGCAAATTATTGCCAAGAATTGTGTGACTCAATTCGCCCTAGGTGCTGACTCCTAGATTTTCTAAGTGCGACTCTAAGAGGATTTTTTTTTTTTTTTCCCTCTGTTTCAGGTCTGAATTTCTGTCAAGACAGACCTGGAATTCAATCTTAAACCTTCTATTTTCTGCGAAAATCAATGTAGAACAGGATTTTTGTTAATGGAGGTTTTTTTTTTTAACAATACAAACTTGGGTATTTATAGACTTAAAAAGGTTATACTAATCATACTTGGATTAGAAATCCTATACTAAGACTCTAAGAGAATTATAGGCTAATACTAATTAGAAAATACTAAACCAACTAGAACTCCTAAATCAGACCTAAAATAAAATTAAAACTCTAAATAAATTTTAACTACTGTTCCAGCAATGCTAGAAATTACAGAAATACCCTTTGGGTATTAAAATTGTAAATATTAGACCAAAATTCAAAATTTCTTGGTCCTTTGAATTTTATTTTCTTGATGTTTTCCTTGTCTGCATCAAGGGGGGAAAAAGCCAAAGCAAGATGCAGTTATGGGATTTGATCCTGCCACTAAAGCGCTGATGGTAAATTAGCGAAAAAAATGTTTTAATTGGAAATCAAGATAATCCAATTAAAGAGGCAAAGTAGAAAACATCTAAAATTAGTTCTCCAAAAGATAGTGTAAATTTGGAAAAGGAGAAAAAGTGATTTCCAATTTTCCATTTGGAATATTTATACAACCAAACAACAAACTCCAATTTTTCATTTTCCTGGAAATATTTTTTGGAAAACAGCATTTGTTTTCTACAACTAAACAAGGCCTAAGCTACCATATTCTAGATCCACAGAATTTGATCCAGCATTAGGCTTAATTTCTTTTGAACATATATGCTGTCTAAAATGCAAAGTGCAATCACTATGTGGATTTAGGTACTTTTCTTATTAAAACTTTAAATCAAGTTGAAATCGAGCAAAGCACTGTAAATTTTATCTTTTTCCATGTTTTTTTTTTTTTTGGAGTCTTTTAGCTTTGATCTGTCCTTACAAAGCTTGATTTGCATATATCTGTGGTAGCATATATATTTTTATGTGCAATGAGACATCAAACCAAAAAGGGAAAAAGTTTAATGATTTGTAAGTAGTGATACTTCCAAACAAAACATTAACATCTAATGGCACTTTGGAAACTCAACTAGAGATGGGAAAAGCTTATTCCTTTTAAGGTAAAGATCTTAAGAGTGACTAATCAAGTTAAGGCACACCTACCACAAGTGAAAAAAAGAAAACTCAACTTGAAGTTTACAAAAGAAACAAGAAAGGAAAAGCTTTGATTTCTGTGCAACCCTAAAAGACTCAGAAATATAACAAATTGAGCACTTGAGCTTCTAACTGTTCCACTAGTTCCCACATTTTCTAACGTCATCTAATTTTACATTATTGTTCTTCTCCTAAAGGCTACGATACCCTACAACTACTTCATCCTTCTTTATCGAGTACTATCTGCCCTCTCTCTAGAAGAATAACCCCATTTACACAACAATGTTGTCCCTCTAAGTATATATAGTTAATCCTAAAATACCCAAATCCACTGAGATGAGATCTAGTTAGCTTCAAAAACAAGAACTAAACATATTCCCAGCAAAGCATTATTATCCTTCCAATTTAATAAAGTAAATCAGACAACCATAAACATATCAATATAAACATGGTTGAAAATAAAGCAAGAAGAAGTACTAAAATAATTCCAAGATCTAATTGACCTTTGCGACTTCGATATTGACAGAATCAGGGATCTCTCTTTGAAGCAAAATGATACCAGCATTTCTCACAACCAATAAGTCCTCATCACTCAGCTTCTCAGGCCAACAACTCGTGTTGGCTCCACCAACAATGATAATAGAATTCTGCCCATCAGACTGCAGCATCACCACAGCATGCCCAGTAGGCACATCAGCAACATACCTTACATAATCAAGCTGAACTCCACCATTCCGCAAAGCATCAATGATTAACTTGGCATGAGCATCCTCACCCACCTGTCCCACAAAGTATGTTGGACATGAGAGTTTGCCACCACATGCAGCCTGGTTGGCTCCCTTGCCACCTGCAAGTGTCTGCCCATTTTTGGCTGAGACGGTCTCTCCTTCTCTGGGGAGTCTATCGATTTCAACATAGATATCGGCGTTAGCTGAGCCAACAACAACTAGCGGCGGAGTAACTGGGGTAAGAGGGTTGTTGGAGGATTTAGTAGAAAAGGAAGGAAATGATTTTGTCGTTTTGGTTGATGGGTTGTTGATGAATCGAATTGGATTTGTGTTTATTTGGGATATTTTGGCGGCGTTCTGAGATTTATTATTATTAAGGTAGCAATAGTTATTCGCGGGTGAAAACGCCATTCCCTTCATGTTTGTTCTGTCGCTCAATACCCTTGGCCTTGGGTCAAATTCAAATATCCAATTTCTCGGTATTTTCCCAACCCAGTTGTTAATATTTAACAACTAATCGTGTATATATATATATATATATATATATAAATTTTTAATTGAATTATGATTAATAATCAATATTTTTTTAATTATCATATATTTAAAAGTCAAATAATTTTTGTATTATATAAAATAAAAAAAATCATAATAAAATAGTATTTACATATAATTCTTATTATTTTTTTTTCACAAGATGAGAAAGAATGAGTATTAGTGTAATGTGTTAGGGCTAGACACTTGGCTAATGAGTCAGGATAAATATGTGAACACTCATTAGATGAGTAGCCGAATAATGACGTTGGACGATGACTAACATGAAATTTTATTGTTTGTCAATAAGTTATCATCCTAAATTATGCATATAATTCTTAGACTTGATGTGACATGCTTCTCGTATATAGATGGTTGAAATTTGTTATTGCTTACATGACGGGGCTAGCCACACACCAGCATATGGTAGGTGGTGGCCATAACTAATTATATATGGAGATACAAGGTCAACTAAGATGGGATTCATAGCTTCGAGTAAATAAGGATAAGATCTTATGCCATCTTATCATTCTTAATAGGTAAGCCCTTAGCTGAGGTAGTTAAAGACTCACTAAAACATATTTCTAGTTAGAATCTCTTATATCTAGAACTAGTATCAAGACTTAGAAATATGATCATGGTAAAGGATTTCACATCAACCATGACCTTAACTTAGATCGAGATCTTCTAATGAAGAAATTCTACTATATGGTAATTGTAATATCTTGAATTTTCATAATTTTAAAATTTATTATTTTTACTCTTGGAATGATAATTCCTAAAATTAATTATTATATATAATTTTTAGAATAATTAAATAAAATATTATTTTAATACTTAATTAATTATTTATCTAATTACTTATATGTTTTGAATATCATTATCATTTTTATATATAAAAGGAAGGGGGAAACAACCGTTTGATTGGTCCTAAAGACCAACCAGTAGCTATTGATTATTTTAGAGAGAGAGAGAGAGAGAGAGAGAGAGAGAGCAAAAGCTTTGATCGCCGATTTCGCCATCATTTGACTGTCGAAGCGCCGCACACGCCAGACTAGGAAGCAGCCCACATTGAGATGAGTCGGCCGATACAATCTTGTCGACGACCGACGCTGCCAACTGCCGCATGCGCCACCACATGCCTGCTGATTAGAAATTTCCAAGCTCATTTCCAGCCAAATCTAATCTCTATTCGCGATGATTTCAGTATCATTAGACGACCCCTCTCCCCCCTCCCCCCTCCCCCCACCCACCCTTCTCTTAAGTTTCAATTTGACATGTCATTTACTAATTTTAGATGATGTTTGATTTTGGTTGGAATTTGGCGACATTATCGGCTCCCAACACAGATTCTGGCAAAACATTCAGAGAAAGAGTGACACACATCTTTGGGTTCTACATTCTGAGACGAGTCCATTGGTATTGAATTCATTGTGATTGGTCACTGTCGGTAGGCGGCTTTTCCAGTGATCTTTTTTATAAGCATCACCTATAGTTCTAAAATGATTTCTGACATTTAAATTTGATGAATGAATTGATTAATTTGATATGATTGAGTTGCTAATGAGTTTAGATAATTAATTAGAAATAATTAAATTATTTTGAAACTATTAAGGTATAAGGTTAAATCTTTTGAATTAGAGTTGTACTGTGAATTCTCTATTCTATATTGCTTATTATTATGAAGTGATTTTTGGGAGCCTAGGAGGGGCATATAAGATGTTATGAGATGAGTTATTGTTTGCTTTTTAGGGGGATTAGATATATTTTTAGGGGAAACTTTGTCGAATTTGGTAGTTTTACCTGTAAACTAGGAAGAGTCGATTCTTTAATCATTATGTATCTATTCTGATGATCTTTTGATATTTCATCTTATAGATTGTTCAATACCGACTTATATAGTTCCTGGTTAGAGTCAGTGATACATTTGAGTTCTACTCTTCTATTTTGTTGTGAGGCCTCGCCCAAGCACTAGTTCGATCCGCTAAGTGGGATTGAAATGCTCATTTCAGTTTGAACTCACAATGTAATCCTCATGTTCAGATTGATTGCTTTTAAAGAGTCACCACCTTAATTTTATTTTAATTTAGGAAAAAGATTAAGGAAAAAATCCAAATTGACTCCAAGTAATATCCCAAAGGAAAAAAAGATCACTACTTTCAAAACCGAAGAGAATTCAAGGACTAGGTTTTGGTACTTGTACTTATTGTCTGTATCGTAATATGATAAGATTCCCTTGCTAATAGATACTTATGGATGATGGCATTATTAGTATATATCACATTTGTTATGATATGATGTGATGTGATGACTCTATTAACAGGTGGACCCATAGTCTTGGATAATGAGATCATATATAATAAAAGTAATTATATTATCTGTTAATGTCCTAATCAAGTTGACTACGATCTATGGAAGCCTTAAGCTTTCATGTGGCCTAATGCCGATTACGTGCTCCTAGAGTTAGGTCATGATAAAGTTAGTATCAGAGCCCTAGTTTATTTTTTCTTGGGAACTGTAATTGTGGAGCATAGGATTCTAGCACGTCTTTTTATGTTCCACTTACTTCTAGTTTTTGCATTTTTCATGATGTCACATATATAGTATTAGCATGGTTGTATTATGTTATATTGTGTGAGAGCTATCGTTCTCTACTTGATAAGCTGCTTAGTTTTTCTTTCAGTGCGATGAGTGCCAGATCTAGGAGGGCAGCTACTAGAGTGCAGGATATTGTTGATAGAGAGCATGATGCTTCGAAGGGGGAGGGCTCTATAGGCCCGGTAGCCCCAACCTTTAGACACTGAAGTAGGTACTAACATGATGTAAAGGAGACACCTGCTACAGAGGCTATGTTAGTCAGTTTTCAATGAATTATGGCTGATATAACTAGAGCTAATCCTTCAACTTTCCTAGCTACTACTTCCACGGTCTTTCTAAAAAGATTTCTCAAACACCATCTCCTCAATTCTCTAGTCATGAAGAATAAGTGCATGACTTCTTAGATATTATTAGAGAAATTTGCCTAAAGATGGGTTGTACAGATATAGGTCAATATATTTTGCTAATAGAAAACTCGAGGGACTAGCTCATACTTGGTACAAGGATTATGTTATGCCTTGATATTAATAGATGACTTAGGAGGAGTTTTCGAGTGAGTTCATAACATAGTTTGTCCTTCTTGGATTTGTTCACTAGAAGACGATTGAGTTGGAGGGATTGAAGAAAGATGAACATACCATCACAGATCTTACTAGTAAGTTCTTAGAGTTGTCTAAGTTTGTACCGTCAGCAATGCTAGATAAGGAAACTAAAAAATTTAGATATGCTACAGCTTTGGGGAAGGGTTATGAGTCTTTGATCATTGGGCTGTAGGGCCGACCTTTTAGTCAGTTGGTTGATGACACTTGAGACATTGAATTAGCCCTCAATGAGAAGAAAAAAGAGAGCTAGAGGAGCTAGTAGACAAGAGGGACAAAGTGCATTAGAGTTTATTAGCATTAATGGTACTTTTGTTGTGGGGACTTATTCTTTTAACTCTCAAGGTTCCTATAAGCATAAAGGTAAAGGCAAAAGTAAAGGCGAATACAGGCATAATAAAGGTTTCAGTGGCAGTAGTGGTGGTTCTAGCTACAATAGTTTAGGATCCAGTTTAGGTACCACAGTGTGTGTCAGATGTGGTAGAGCCCATAAGGGGCAATGTTTTCAGGGCTTAAGTGTTTGATTTAGGTGTGACTAGTTGGTCATTTTGCTCGAGATTGTCTTGTACCTAGAGGTCAAAGAATTGCTACTCAAGGATTTACTTAAGGGTCTATTGCTAGTATTGTTCAGCCTATGCATACCCCTTCGTCAAGTGGATGATTTAGTGACCAGTAAGGCCATAGTTTTGGAGGCAAAGGTAGAGGCCGAAGTTAGGGACAGAGTATAAGCCAAGCTGGTAGAGATCAAAATTAGAGTCATGCTAGAGTTTACACCCTTACTTAGTAGGATGCTTAGGCTTTTAATATAGTGCTGGCAAGTATTCTTCCTGTTTGTTCTTTTGAGGTATGTGTATTATTAAATTTAGGTACTATGCACTCCTTCATATCCCTTAGTTTTGTAGAAAGGATTGACAAAATGCCTGTTAGTCTAGAGTTTCCATTTTCAGTTGCCACTCCTATGAGTGATTCCTTGTTGGTGGACATAACATTTCTAGCATGTCCAGTCTGGGTTAAGGGTATAATCCATGCTACTGATTTGATTTTGCTTAATGTGATGGACTTTGATGTAATTTTAAGAATGGATTGGTTGTAGACTCATTTTGATACCCTTGACTACTATAACAAGGAGGTAGTTTTCGGAATACCCAGTGATATAAAATTTTCCTTTAGTGGAAACAAAAGTATTGCTCCTTGTAACCTTGTACCAACTATTAGTGCTAGAAAGATGTTGCACTATGGTTGTCAAAGTTATTTAGCTTTAGTGAGAGACATCTCTAAGGATATTGGGAAGTTGGAAAATGTGCCTGTTGTGAATGAATTTCTAGATGTATTTCTTAAGGAGCTTCCAAGTTTGCTGCTAGATAGAGAATAGAATTTTACATCGATGTTGTACCTAGGAAGAATCTTATATCCATGCCACCTTATAGGATGGCACCTGCTGTCACGACCTAACTTCTGGGCTATGACTATCTTAGAGTTCAAGGAGACGTAAAGTCACCTAAACCTATAGAATACCCATGATCTCATTATCATCTTGCCTATTTATTTGACCATCTCTCCCAAAACCGAAACCACAATGATCATTGTCAATTCCCAATAATTGCTTTAGCTATTTCATTATACTCAATAAACTTTAGTAACATTCCATGATTATGAATAAAATATCATTCTTAATTATACATAAGTACTATCCATACATTCTTAACCATTATCATAAGTACACACACACATTTATTATATGTTATTAGTTATTTGTACTACTCTTAAGCATAACATATATTAACACTACGCCTTTAGTCATCATGTAGCTCTAGATCGCATGTCCTCAAAATAACACAAGAATCATCTTCACAACATCTTTAGCAAGTTCTAAGTAGAGAAGCATAGCTTGGGATTTACCTTACTAATGATTCACCTTGACCTAAAAAATTATAAACAACTATAGGATGAGACTAGCTTAGTGAGTACGTGATAATATAACATAACATATAGGTAATATAAAAACCATCACTTACATTATGTTAAGGTAGCAATAAAATGATACTATGTGAAATAAGCCATTTAAGTTTTCATGTCTTTCTAATAGAAATAAAGATGTTTAGAAGTGGAAAACTCCTCATTCATAAATGTTAAAAAGTGGTGGCCTAAACCTTACTCACTCACATGCATTTCATTACGCAAGACTGATAAGGTCTTACAGTTAGGCGTTCCCCCCTAATAGAGATTGGGTGCTCTTGCCCTACCCACAGGCTTATACTAAGTGCATGAGGTTTGGTGCCTTTCTCCACACTAAAAGGAGGAATTTTCGCTTAATTATGGGTATTCATGAAAAGGGAATATTCAAGGCTCACAACAGAAATTCAATGAAAATGGCTTGGCATGTCAATCATGCTCATCATTGAGCACACATAGCACTAAGTGAAAGGCTCATCATGGTCCACATTATATGAGGAAAACATAAATTCCCAAAAGTTTAACAATCAATAGGTAGCAATATTCCATATGTTATGTTAAGCACATATCAAGGGATGATGATTCAGATAATGGTTGTAAGAAATGAAGCATCATTACGTTATATTATTAAGTACTCACCTTAATGCCTTTACTCCTAATGACTATTTGTTCTTAGCTAGCTGAAAGTCCCTCACGATCTCAAGCAATCTCTTTGCCCTTTCCTTATAGTTCTACATATCACATTTCAATCACATAACAATTAGTAACTAATGATGTTATTGATTATATCTTTTGCTTGTTCATTGTTTTAACTTATGATGGAAATACATCAATTCTATCATATACATGCTTATTCTTATTCCTAATCAATTCTAAGCTAGCCCTCTCATTCAATTTCAATATTTCAAGTCTAAGTCCCAAAATCTCCAAATTGCTCCATAAACCCTAGAATTGAGGAAAAATTATCAATTCACTTTCACATTCTCAATTTGACTAGAAATTAATCAAATTAACACCTAATCAATCAATTCTCACTAATTAATTTGAGTTAATTTAACTTTATCTAGATAAACCCTTGTCCCACTTTTGTCAAAATTGGGAAAACTCTTAATTCCTGCTCAAATCTCCAAATTAGTTATGAAAATGCAAAATTGATGTAACATATATCACATATAGTTACTTAATCATCATAATATAATAATAGAGCACTAAGCTCTTCTTCTAATCATGTATATGCTTTAAAGCTTCCCAAAGCTTGAATCATGTTCCCAAAATTCATTTTATCCCTTCTAAATCATTTTTCTTTATCTATAATCATTCAAAAATGAATCCTATGCATAACTATCCTAGGTTGGCCGAACTCCATACATTGGGTAAAGGAAATTCTCAAACAACCTAGTCACTACAATTAACCTTAAAGCATAAAAAGAGATGATAGGCATATCTCCTCACCTTGGTTAGTTTTGCTAAAACTCTTATTGTAAGTGAGGTGGAGAGGGTTTCCTTCTTTGGTGTAAGATTTTGGTGTAGAGAGTAGCTAAATGAAATTTCTCAACATAATCTTGCTTATATATGTAGTGAATTAGATGGTGAGGATTTATCAAGCTATATATAATGGTGAGAGTTTAATCTTGATGAATGGTTAAGATTGTGTCAAGATGGATGGATAAGATCCTCTTTACAAATGTAAGGATCATCATGAGATGTTGGGGTGTCCCAATTGAATTTAAACTCATAGGTAGGAAAAGCAAGAGTTTCACTTGGTTTAGGATTTGACTTAGTCAATTTTGGTGACTAGATAGTTAAAAACCTATGACTCATTCTCTACACATCTTTTATCTATAGTCTTGGGCTAACTATTTACTCACAATTTTTGGATTGTTGTTTCATTCCTAGGCCCAATGGGTCAGCCTTCCCATGTTAGGTTTGGGCCTCTATTACATTAAGACCCACTAATAAGCCTATAAGCCCATTAACAATGTTAGAAGTTTTCTTTTTAAATTCTTTCCTTTACCTTTCATTATAACTTTCCAACTTACATGTTCTAACTTCTTTGCTCACATTCTTAATTGTCATATGCATTCTATTTAAATCACTAGAGCACAATTAGCCAAAATGAAATTGCATACTAGGCAAACACTACACATTAAGTCATAGGATTACTACCTGATTCCTTATCATTCCCATACCACACATCATTCAAAGATCTAGTCTTTTAGTATCATTTATAATTAAAATGAACTACAAAATACTCAGGTATTACATTCTACCCCTTTTAAAGAAAATTCATCCTTGAATTTTAAAAGAACTCACCTGCTACTATTGGGATACATTTAAAGCATATCACCTTACTCTCCCATGTGCATTCTTTTATATTATGGTTGCACCATTGAACTTTGACCATTGGTATCTCCTTGTTACGAAGTTTCTTCACTTGGCGATCCAGTATGGCGATTAGAGTTTCTTCATAGGAAAGCTCTTGATTAATCTCGATCAACTGTGTTTGCAGTATTTGTGATGGATCAAGAATGTATTTCCTCAACATCTACACATGAAAAATCGGATGAACATGTTCCAATGCTGGAGACAATGCTAGTTAATATGAAACCTCTCTAACTTTATCATGAATCTCGAAAGGTCTAATGAAGTGTGGGGATAACTTTCCTTTCTTGCCAAACCTCATTACTCCTTTCATAGAGGAGACTTTTAAGAAACATGGTCACCCACTGTGAAATGAACGTCCTTCCTTTTAGGATCAGCATAGCTTTTTTGACTACTAAAAGTAGTCTTTAATCTTTCTTGAATTATCTTCACCTTTTTAGTAGCCTCTTTAATCATGTCTGGAGCTTCTAGATACTTTTCACCTATTTCATCCAAATAAATTAGAGACCAACATCTTCTACCATATAGTGCCTCGTACAGTGCCATTCTTATGGGAGAATGACAACTATTATTGTATGCAAATTCAATAAGTGGGAGGTATTCATCCCAACTTCCTTTGAAATCCAATATGCATATACGAAGCATATCCTCCAGGGTCTATATTATTCTCTTAGATTGTCCATCCATTTGTAGGTGAAAGGCCGTACTAAAATTGAGTTGTGTACCCAGCGCTTTTTGCAATTTTTGCCAAAACCTTAATGTGAATTGAATCCCTCTATCTGAAATAATGGAAAGTGGAATCCTATGCAGCCTTACAATCTCATCAACATAGATTCGAGCATATTGAGCTATCGAATATGAAGTCTTCACTTTGATGAAATGTGCAAATTTTGTCAGTCGATCCACTATAACCCATATTGAGTCATACCCTTTTACTGTCCTGGGTGGACCTGTTATAAAATCCATGGTGATCCGCTCCCACTTCCATTATAGTAGTCTTATCTCTTGAAGTAATCTAGATAGTGTTTGATATTCAAATTTCACTTACTGACAAGTGAGGTAGGATGCTATATAATTCGGCACATCTCTCTTTATTCCAGGCCACCAATAATTAATTTTTATATAATGGTACATTTTTATAGCTCTTGGGTGTACATTGTATGAAGTTTGATGTGCTTCCTTCATAATTCTCTCCCTCGATTCTTTTATATTTGGCACATATAATAGAACTCCGCACTTCAAGATGCCTTCTTCTATTCAGAATTCTGGTGCTCACTTTTTCTCCACATCTTTAAAAATTTTCATCAATTGGGCGTCTTGGTTTTGCAATGCTTTTATCTCATCAAGAAGCTTATGTTTTACTTGGAAGAAAGCAAATAACACTTGTGATTCATCTACTTCCAATTGTAAACCTTCATCAAGCATCTCTTTTTATTCCTATCATTAACCTCCTATATATAGCAATATATGAGAGACTACCCATCAACTTCCTGCTCAATGCATCCGCTACTATGTTGGCTTTACCGGGGTGGTAAAGTATTTGGCAGTCATAATCTTTCAACAATTCTACCTACCTTTTTTATCTCAAATTTAAATCTCTTTACTTTAAGATATATTAAAGGCTCTTATGATCTGTATAGACTTCACATTTCTCCCCATATAAATAGTGTCTCCATATCTTTAGAGCAAAGATAATTGCCGCTATTTCTAAATCGTGTGTAGGGTAGTTCATCCCATGTCGCTTTAACTGCCTAGATGCAAAAGCAATAACTTTCCTATTCTTTATTAACACACATCGTAGGCCAATTCTAGAAGCATCACAATATATGGTAAAACCTTCATTTCCTTCAGGTAGTGCCAACACAGGGGTTGTGATTAGGCAATCTTTAAGCTTCTGAAAACTTTCTTCACAAGTCTCATCCTATTTAAACTTAACTTGCTTTCTCATAAGCCTTCTCAATGGCACTGCTATCTTTGAAAAATTCTTTATAAAATGACAATAATACCTTGCCATACCTAAGAAACTCCTCACTTCTGTAATAGTCGTAGGTCGAGGCCAATCTGTCACTACTTTTACCTTCTTAAAATCTACCTTTATTCCTTCCCTACTTACTATATGACGAAGGAAACAAACTTTTTCCATCCAAAAATCACATTTGGATAGTTTAACATACAGTTTATGCTCCCTTAAAGTTTGTAACACTATTCCTAAGTGCTCCTTATGTTCTCCCTTACTCTTTGAATAAACTAGAATGTCATTAAAAAACACAATCATAAATTTATCCAAATACAGCTTAAACACTTGATTTGTCAAGTCCATAAAAGCTGTTGGTGCATTTGTCAACCCAAATGGCAATACAGTGAATTCATAATGCCATGTCTCGCTCTAAATGCAGTCTTGCAAATGTCCTTTGATTGGATATTAAGTTGATGATAACCCGATCGCAAATCTATCTTAGAGAAATAACTAGCCCCTTGTAACTGATCAAATAAATCATCAATCCTTGGTAGAGGTTACTTATTCTCCACACTCACTTTATTCAACTGATTGTAATCAATACACAACCTCAAGGACCCATCTTTCTTCTTTACAAATAGAACTAGAGCACCCCAAGGGGAATTACTTGGTCTAATAAAACCCTTATCAAGTAGATCTTACAACTAGACTTTTAATTCTTTTAACTCCAAAGGTGCCATTCGATAAAGTGGTATTGAGATTGGTTGGGTTCCGGGTAAGAGCTCAATCGTAAACTCTATCTCCTTATTCAGTGGCATTCCTAGTAAATCCTCAGGAAACACATCTAGGAATTCATCTACTACCGATATCTTCTTAATAGATTCATACATTTTCTCAATGTCTACAACATGTGATAAATATGCTTAACAACCCTTCTTTAATAGTCTTTTTGCCCCAATAACTGAAATAAAACTCATAGTAATACTACTCTTATCACTTTGAAAAGTGAATTCAATTCCATTTTCCTCCTTGAAATTAATCTTTTTTCCATTACAATCTATATGAGCATTATGTACTGATAACCAGTCCATCCCTAATATTACATCAAACTCCAAAACTTCTAGTTCAATTAGGTCTATAGGAAATGCCCTATTTTCAATTTATGTCATGCAATTCTTGTATACTTGTTTTACCTCTACAATTTCCCCAAAGGTGTAGTTATAATTAATGATTCATTCATCCCCTCCTTATTCTTATTTAACTTCTTAGCAAAACATGGTGAAATAAATGAATGCGTTGCACCAGAATCAAACAAACGCCGAGCATTTGTAGACTGGACAAGGATGGTACCTATCATGACATTATGAGACGTGGAAGCATCTTATTGGTTGACTGCATAAATTTTTCCTCTTCCTCTTCCTTCCATAGCTTGAACATTGTTTGAGGTTTGTTCAACACCACAGCCTCATCCTCTCAGTCCTGATTTTGCAGCCGATTCATTTGGACAATGGCCTATAAAACCTCCGTAGCCGCTCTTTAGTTGATAGTTATCGAATAATCCTTAATGATATGTCCTATTTGTCCACAGTGTAGGCATGCTCCTGTGGTTAGACAGGCTCCTCGGTGTTGTCATCCACATGTAGTATAGGTAGGTATAGATGGACCTTGTTGTCTTGATCGGTATGGACTAATGCTGCCTGGAGTTGAGGCAACTGAAACACTTTCCTCTCGAACTTGACCTTGTCCTCCTATTCTTAGCTGATATGAAGTAGATACCGTAGATGTATGCTCAGGACCCTTGCTTTGGATAGGGCCCCCCTATTGTTGACTACTTTGGCCTTTTCCTCTTCCTTCATGTTTTTGATCCCTTTATGCTCACTCCACTCTTTCAGTCTTATGCCGTGCCTCTATAAGCTTAGCTTTATCAATAAGCTTAGCCATAGTAGGGAAGTTAGTCGCTATCAACACATTATAGAGGGAAGCAATCAACCCTCTTCATAATTGATCAACCCTACTTGCTTCTGTAGGTACTATGTGTGTAACAACCCACACCTATCCTAAAAATTTTAGTGATAATTTGCTTAATTTAGAACTATTAAGGTGAAGTGTGTGCTTTTGTGAGAATTAGTATTCTATGTGTTGATGAGCATGTGGCATATTAAATTAATTTTAATATGCATCATATGAGTTGTTATTGTGAAATAAATGATTTACACGAAGTGTATTTGCATAAAATAATTTATTTTAAATAAAATGAATTTTCATGCATAAAGGCAATTTTTAAGCATAAAACAATTTTATTAGTATTTTAAAATAATTTTTAAATAAATGTTTTGGGGCAAATTTTAATGAAAATAATAAGAAAAATGTTTTTATTTTTATTAATTATAATCAGCCCAAAATTTAAATAAAAAGCTCAAATACTCAAAAGCCTACTACACTAATACCCTCCTAGCCTAGCTCATTAAGGGTATTAGAAGAAATTTGCCAAAACCCTACATATTAATATGAAAAATTTGGCCAGCCCTATTGACCAGCAGACATCATTCTAATTTTCTGTATCTTGATAGAAAAATTCTCTCAAAATATTTTTCTCTACCAAAATTAAGAAAACACCTTTCAGTTTCGCAATTTCTTGACCGTAATCGTAAGTTTTTCTTCTCTTTCAATTCCTAAACTGATTTCTATGAAATAAATTATGAGAAAATTATTTTGAACTGGTTGTTTATTGATTTTTTACAGATTTATTCTGATTTGGGTGAGTTTTTAAAAGAGAAAATTTATTCTCTACTGAAAACACAAATCTTTCAATAATATTTCTCCAAAGTAGAATCCTATAACTTAAAATCACAATTTTTATGCATAAACATCATTAAAGGGGGGAAATTTGTGCATTATTGGATTCTAAACTGATTTTTGATTCTTTTTAATGAAAAATATTAGATTAAATTATATTTCTGCATATTTCTATAAGGACTGGAAAGTTTCAGAAAATAAAGGAATTTAAGGTTTTTATGCTAGAACTTAGAAGTTGGAAAATTCTATTATTAATTTAACATGTGGCTGCCGATTTATATGTGAATGGATTCTAATATGATATTTGTTTTGTTTAGGTAAAAAATAATGATTTAAATCATGTGTTTATATATATTACTGTAATGATTAGAAAGCGCAGAAAGCGCGAAAACTCATGATTTTCACCTAAGTCTTAAAACTTGGATTTTTTTTTTGTATAAATCTTACATATGGCTGCCGATTAATGTGAATTAGAGTTCTAAAATGATTTTTGTTATGATTACATGAAAAATCTTAGTTCAAGTCATGTTTTTACATATTACTGCAATAGACAAAAAGTGCGAAAAGTAAGAAAAAATTTAGTTTTTCCTTTGGTGATGCATTCGGCCTACTATGGGATTTTTATCCCAATGTTTATAATTTTTATACAATTTATTTTGATGATTATTGGCATATATGTATGTATAATAAATGATAAAATTGCATGTTAGTTGAAGGAATGACCCTAGACAAGCTTAAAGGCACTTTGGTATACTTAAGGTATCTTAATCTTATATTGTGATTAGAATGTGAATATGATTGGGAAAGATGGAACTAGATGTCATGATGACTTGATAAGGAATAAATGGTCTTGAGTTGATGAGGTGATTGATTGAATGAATGGATCATAAAAGATAAGCATGACACTTGAAAGGTTAAGTGATTAGTTGACATGTATCAAAGTGTTAAGTGTAATAAGTTGATTGTTAAAGTGAATTAATATTAAGATAATGATATTATGATGACCTTAGATAGGTATTGTCATTATTAAATGTGTTCTCATGTGAGCCTATCAGGGCTAAGTGTGCAAGACTTTTAAAGTCAACATGTTATGTGCATGTGATGAGTACACTTATATGTTCAACTCTAAGGGTATGTGAATGCTATAATTGCATGGGATAGTTATGGGATAGGAGCATCATGATTAAATAAATACTAAGTATTAAATTAAATATTATGTTAGAGTTTGAGGAGCTTTAGAAGTTCAAAAGAGCTACGTATACTAGGAGCAAAGGAACCACAAGGTGAGTAAACTCTATATTCCTGCTTCCAGTGTGAGTAAACACTGTAATCTTGCTTCAAGTGTGAGTAGCATCATGATATGTTACAAATATGTGATATCTTGTTATGTAAGCCTTTGTGATCTTTGAAACCCAAGTTCTTTCTATCATAAAATATTGTTAAGTGATTTCTTTGTAAAGCTTGGGTCGCCAAAGGACAATTGATATAAAAACCACTTTTGTTTATCCAATGATATTTTCTTGTGATTATTATCCTAATTTATATTCTTTTTGGAACTACACTATTCTTGTATCTTTTGATCAATAAGTTAAACTACTATCACTATTATGAAACATATTATTATTGTCTTAAATGTTATTGTTATATGTGAATACCAATAGCTCTAGCTATGGTACCTTTAACCCTTTATGCAGAATCCCCATGCCAATGCTGATAATTATCGAAATCTATGTACACGGTCTTAACCTAATGGATAGGGTAGTGTATCCACCTTAGTTAGAAAGGGGTGGTTCTAGCTGTGGAGCCTGATCAGCTTCAAGCCTTCTATTTGATAGGAGTTGGAATTTGGTATAAGGTCACCTCTCCTTTATATGTTTGAGTGATAGAGTAATAGCCTTCACTCACTATGTGTTATATCTGTGATTTCTGCAACCTTGCTAAATTGCAACTTGATTCATGAATTAAAAATCATGAGCTATGTGTATAACTATGTGTTTCCTTCTCAAAGGAAGATGTGTTAATGTATGTAATATATTGTTTACTCATTGAGATCATCTATCTCACCCCTTTTCTTTGTATGGTTCTAGGTGAGCAAATGTGAGGAGGCAAAGTGATGGCTTAAGCATTTTACTCCGCTTGGGGATTCCTTGTCAAAGTCATTAATAACACCATATTATGAAGTGTTGTCATTAGATGCTTTAGGAATATTAATTGATGCTTATTTTGAGATATATTATTTTTCTTAAGTTTCCAAATGGGATATGAATATTATTTTCCTTGTGGATTTTATGTGAAATGTTTAATTATAGTCTTAGGTATTCATTTAAATGTTTTAAATGAGTTATTGTGCGAGGTTTGGTATGATCCTAGGCATATTTGTATATGTGTAAGTGGGTTCTATGAGCATAGGTGACCTTATATCTCCCCATGTTCTAGGACTATCATATCTCTAAAGTTGGGATGTGACAATGTGAGGGGCATATTTACTCAAAAGCTTAAATTCTCGAGCATACTCCGACACAGATATTCCAGGCTTTTGTTTCAATTATTTGAAACCCTCTTTGGAATTGATCAACCCTACTTGCTTCCATAGTACTATGTGAGGGGCATATTTACTCAAACACTTAAATTCTCAAGCATACTCCGACACAAATATTCCAGGCTTTTGTTTCAATTGTTCAAATTGAAGAGTGTGGTTCTGTCTTTCCCTTTCAGTTAGAAATTCATCCATCAACCTCTGTTTAAACTCGACCTATGTAGATGGTTGTCTCCATATAGTTAGTCTTCAATCTCTTTCTAGAACCACTCCCATGCATCTTTCTTGAGTTATAGCCCCCCCAATTCAATTAACTTTTCATTGGAGAATGGTAGTCTCTAGGCTATTTTATCTAGTTCCTCTAAAAACTTTTGTGGGTCTTCCTCTTCTTCTCCTTTAAACTCAGGAGGTTTCATTTTCTTAAAATCATTCACAAAAATTCCTTCTTCCAATAACATCCTTCTTCGAATATGGCACGGCACCTTTGGCAGAAGAGGAGGAATATTTTCAGCTTTAGGGACAGGTGGTACTATAGGTGGTGGAGGCATCACTAGCCTTCACCTCATTTCTTTAAGTTGCAGTCTTAATTCCTGATTCTCTTGCATCAATATGTCCATGTCTCTTGGCAATCCTTGTTCCCTTATATCCTCTGTGCATTGTCTTGATTGGGATGACTCTCTATCATCGTCTTCTACAGATGCAACATTAGATGCTGCATATGGAGCGGTGCTCTCGGCCTCTTAAGATCTTGGTCTTTCTTGTTCTATTCTATAAAGTAACATCTGAGTCACAACATCGATAACACTCACTCTTAGTTCATCCTATGTATATCCCATTATACAAGATATATATATTTCTATCATTCACAATCACATCAATTACTAATGACAATTCTCTCTTATTTTATAACCTTGTTAATTTATAACTTCTAACAATTTCATCTAAACATATCATTCATTAGTATCATATATCATTTAGCTCTTTGTTTACATACATAACACATTAATTCATATCCCTTTAGATATCTCTTATAATACAATTAAGGACATACATATAATACTAATATCTAATTTACGCTCTCAAAGATCTCATTACAAGAATACAAACAGAGAAATTCATGAAAGCGCTAAATAGAATAATCTAGCCAACACTTATATCCTTGAATGTGTCTGACCAAACCTATCATTTAATCTCACATGGCTGGACCCATGGCTAGGGTTCCAATCGTGCCAGCAAAAGGCTAAAACCCATCTTCCCCACGGGTGGGACCTCAGCTGTGCTTTCACTTATGGGAGGCTACTGGATGAATTTCTAGATTGACCCTTATCACACAACTAAAATCTCAGTCATGGGTCACCCGTGGTTACCCATCTCCTAACTAAAACAATCCTACCTTTGACTTAAATAATTCTATTATCCATTCTCAATTTAAGAACTAATTTCTCCTTAAAAATCAATCAATCCAAATCAAAGAAATCACACTTTACTCAATAATATTCATTTCTTTATAACTCATTTAACATTAGTACATCATATGTACATAAAATGACTTATATATACATTCTACTAATTACCTTCCATACTAAACTACCCATTACATGTACATGCATACCCACTATTTCACCAAAATTCCTACCCAAAAGAGTTCTGTTCTTCTTCCTATCTCTTAGTACCTTAAATTCCTTTCATCATTCTCTGCTTCACTTTCCCCAGGGCCCATATGCCTACGGCCTGTTGATAACAGTGAAGGGGATAACACACACACCTCCTAATAGGGCATCCTTCTTCCAAATGATCAAATCTTCCACAAGCCATGCATAGATGCTCGGGAAATCTCGGCATGACATCACGGAGGGGTGGGATTGGCTTTGCTCCCGGATTTTGGTACATTTGCCTAATTTAAGCTAACTCCCATTTCATATTTCTCATCATTCTTTTCAAGCTCTATACTTCCTCTCATAACACTTAGAGTTCCCTCATTGTTTCTTCATATTGTGCTTTCATTCTGACTACCTAAACTGGATGAAGATCTTTTTTTAGATCCATCTCTTCAAGCTCAGGCAAAATAGCCGAAGCAGCATTCGATACTTCTCTTTCTGTAATGGGGTTACGAATTTATGGCATCTACATCCACAATCAAGTAATGTAAAAACTGGTAATGCAATAACTCAATAACACATACATATAAGTCACAAAAATAAAGAAGTAGCTTAACACATACTGTTAACGCAGATCTAACTTAACATTGCAATTCAATAGTAAGAAGGATTCTTATGCTCCACAGTTTACCCTATAGTTCATATAATTATCAAGCCAACGTAAGACTTAAACCTTTAGCTCTAATACCAACACCTTACGACCCAACTTCTGGGTTGTGACTGTCCTAGAGTTAGGGGAGACATAAGGTCACCTAAACCTACAGAACACCCATGATCTCGTTATCATCTTGCCTATTTATTTGACCATCTCTCCCAAAACCAAAACCATAATGCTTATTATCAATTCTTAATAATTACCTTAACTATTTCATTATACTTAATAAACTTTAGTAACATTCCATGATTATCAATAAAATATCATTCTTAATTATACACAAGTACTATCCTGTGAACCCTCAAATTCGGACCTTTGGGATTCAGCCGTAGCTTAATACCTACTAAGATTAATGAGCTATGCAGATCCAATATAATAAATTTCCTCAAAATTGCACTTTCAAATGACTAACACTCAATTATGAACCCATAGAATCAAACAGGGCCCAAATAGGATCAAGAACGAATGAGAACAGGCCAAAAAATAGGGTGCGGCAGCTTGCGGGCCAGTTGCAGTAATTCACAGCTGGCTGTGGCAACCGCAACTCTCTCTGCGACAGCCAATTTGTCAGTTGCAAAGGCTTTGCGGTTACCATAGTGCATAATAAATTACTGCAGCGCATTTTTCCTAATTCCCATACCGAAAATTCATAGTTTGGAGCCCCCAAACTTCCCCTATAAATACCTTACACTTCCTAACAACTTCCACACACAATGATGTGCTTTTATACTCTCCCTAAAGCTTTCTAAACCCTATTCCTAAGCTTTCCAATCATCAAAACCCTCTTTCTAAACCTCCAAATCTCTAAAATCCCATTCTAAAACCTCCTCCATCACATCAAATCATATTCATAAGTTTCTTAATCACCTTAAGTCTTATTCATAAGCTTCCCAATCATCTCAAAACTCTATTCATAAGCCTCCTAATCATCTTAAGTCATCACTCTAAGGCGCCTAATCAAGAAAAAGTGCAATTCAAGTTATTTCTTTCAAAGGGGAATTCATGGTACTCAAGCAAAGGTGTGATCCAAGTCCCTCCAAGAAGAGTTCATGCTATTCAAGAGTCCTTCTTCCAAATGGAGTGCTCATCCCTAAATTAAGGTGGAACTTAGATTCAGTGCCAAGCTCGTTCCCTATATTCCTTGCTGATGAAGGCCAAAAGTAAAAGTTCTTTCCTTTTCCTTTTCAATTTCAATTTTAAGATGTAAATCTGAAAAGATCTAATTTTTGTTAATTAAAATCTGATCTAATTAACAAATCCCTAAGCCCTTAAAATCAATCAAAACATGATAACAAAGGCAATGACTTAAAAACTCTCATTCGCAATAAGGAAGAACTGCATGGGGTTTGATTCCCATTCAAAGGGATACACAGGCTTGCTGTCTCTAAGGCATTTAACTCCCCTAAAATTAACAATTTCTTCTCTCTATCACCTTCTTCACATAGTCTAGGATTGAAATTGCTTTTCTTAAATAAAAGTTGAAACTTTAGTTCTTTTTATTATTTTTTATTTGTTTAGATTGTATTTAGGGAATATGTGCTTTTCCTAGAACCCATAAGGGCTAGAGGAAATGTGACAACCCACACCCACTCTAGGAATTTTTGTGATAAATTGCTTGATTAGAACTATTAAGGTTAAGTGTGTGCTTGTGTGAAAATTAGTGATCTAAGTGATTAATGAGTATGTGGCATATTAAATCAATTTTAATATGCATAAAATGAGTTACTATTGTGAAATAAATGATTTACATGAAGTGCATTTGCATAAAAGAATTTATTTTTAATAAAATGAATTTTTCATGCATAAGACAATTTTTAAGTATAAAATAATTTTATGAGTATTTTAAAAATATTTTAAAACAAATATTTTTGGGGAAAATGTTACAAAAATAATAAGAAAAATATTCTTTTATTTTTAATTTTACTCAGGCCAAAAATTTAAATAAAAGCCCAAATACTTAAAAGCCCACTATACAAAAATCCTCCTAACCTAGTTCATTAAGGGTATTAGTGGAAATTTCACCCCAACCCTAATATAAATTCTAAATTTCAGCCAGACTAAGGTTCCAGCAGCCATTCTCTTATTCTTTCTATATCTTGGCAGAAAAATCCCCTCAAAATATTTCTCTCTACCGAAATATTGAAAACACCTTTCCATTTTGCGATTCTTGACCGTAATCGTAAGTTTTTCTTTTCTTTCGATTTCTAAACTGATTTCTATGAAATAAATTATGGGAAAATTAT
This sequence comes from Reutealis trisperma, assembly GCA_947687605.1. NCBI lineage: Eukaryota > Viridiplantae > Streptophyta > Magnoliopsida > Malpighiales > Euphorbiaceae > Reutealis > Reutealis trisperma. Next base: position 203,763 of record CANTUT010000735.1, on the reverse strand, counting down.
TTTGAACTAGTTGTATACTGATTTTTACATATTTAATTCTATTTGGGTGAGTTTTCGGGGGAAAAAATATATTTTCTACCCAAAACCCGATTCTTTCTGTGAGATTTCTTCAAAAGTGAATTCTATAACTTAAAATCACAATTTTGATGCATAAACATCATGGGGGGAGGGGGGGGGGGGAGGGCGATTTGTATATGGTTGTGTTATAAACTAATTTTTGATTTGTTTTGATGGAAAATATTGAATTAAATAATATTTCTGCATATTTGCACATGACCGGAAAGTTTCAAAAAATAAAGGAGTTCAAGGTTTTTGTGTTAGAACTTGGAAGTTGGAAAATTTTATTCTTGAATGGACTTAGGGCTGCCAATTTGTATGAGGAAGTTCTCTAATATGATATTTTTTTTGTTTAGATAAAAAATAATAATTTGAATCATGTGTCTGTTTATCGCTGAAATGAACAAAATACGCAGAAAGCACGAAAACTCATGATTTTTCACCTAAGCCTTTAAACTTGCAATTTTTTTTTGTATAAATCCTATCTATGGCTGCTGAATCATGTATGGATGTATTCTAAACTGATATTTTCTATGATTGAATGAAAAATAATGGTTTAAACAACCTGTTTACATATTTCTAAAATGACCGGAAAATACCGAAAACAAGAAAACTCATGGTTTTGTGCTCTATAATTCAAAAGGTTGAATTTTTATGTATAAACAACACCAAGTGCGGCCGATTCACATGGATTTAAATTCTTAAATGATTTTGGTTGTGTTTACATGAAAAATCTTAGTTCAAACCATGTTTTTACATATTTCTAAAATAGACGTAAAGTATGAAAAGAAGAAGAATTTAGTTTTCTACCTTGGTGATGCATTCGGCCTACATGAATCTTTTTGTCCCAATGGTTATAAATTTTATATGATGTGTTTTGATGATTGATGACATGTATGTATGTATAATAAATGATAAAATTTCATGTTAGTTGAAGGTATGATCTTCGATAAGCTTAAATGCATTATGGTATACTTAAGGTATACTTAAGGTATCTTAACATTATATTGTGTTTAGAATGTAAATGTGGTTGAGAAATATGGAACTAGATGTTATGATGACTTGATGATGAACATATGGTTATGAGTTGATGAAGTGAAAGGGATCATAAGAGTTAAGCATGACGCTTGAAAGGTAAATTGTTAAGATGACATGTATGGAAGTGTAAAGTGAATTAAGATAATTGTTAAAGTGAATTGATATTGAGGTAATAATATTGTAATGACCTTAAAAAGGTATTAATGTGATTGTAATGTGATATCAAGAGAGCCTATAAGGCCTAAGTATGCAAGACTTTCAAAGTCAACGTGTTATGTGCAAGTGATGAGTACACCTATGTGTGGACTCTAAGTGTATGTGTATGCTATATGTGCATGGGGTAGTTATGGGATAGAAGCATCATGAGTAAATAAATACTAAGTATTAAATCAAATATTATGTTAGAGTTTGAGGAGCTTTAGAAGTGCAAAGGGACTACGTATACTAGGAGCAAAGGAATCCCAAGGTGAGTAAACATTGTATTCATTCTTCAAGTGTGAATAAACACTATGTTCATGTTACAAGTGCAAGTACCATTTTGTTATGTTACAAATATGTGATAACATGTTATGTGAGCCTTTTTGATCCTTGAAACCCAAGTTCTTTCCATTTTAAATATTATTATATGAATTCTTTGTCAAGCTTGGGTTGCCAAAAGACATTTGGTCCAAAACTAGTTTGTTTATCTAATGAGAACTTCTTGTGATTAACACCTTAACTTGTATTCTTTTTGGAACTATACTATCATTGTATCTTTTGTTTGAAAGCTAAACCACTATTGTTATTAGAATACATGTTATTGTTACCTTATGTAATATTGTTAATTGTGATTACCATTAGCTTTAGCTATGATACCTTTTACCCTTTATGCAAAATCCTCGTGCCGATGCGAGTAATCATCAAAACCTGTGCACATGGTCTTAACCCATTGGATAGGGGTAGTGTTTCCACCTCAGCTAGAAGGGGAGGTTCTAGTCGTGGGGCCTGATTAGCTTCATGCCTTATAAGTGATAGGAGTTGGAATTTGGTATAAGGCCACCTCTTCTTAAGTTTTTGAGTGATAGAGCAATAGCCTTCACTCATCATAAGTGATAAGTGTGATTTCTGCAAACTTGCCAACTTGAACCCTTGCTAAATTGCAACTTGATTCATGAATTATAAATCATGAACTATGTGTATAAGTGATGTGTTTCCTTTCCAAAGGAATATATGATATGTATATGCCTTGTTGTTTACTCATTGAGATCATCTATCTCACCCCTTTTTTTTTTTTTTTGCCCTATGTGGTTCCAAGTGAGCAAATGTGAGGCAGCAAGGTGATGGCTCAAGCATTCTACTTTGCTTGGGAAATTTTTTGTCCAAGTTATCAATAATACTATTTTATGAAGTCTTGTCATTAGATGCTCTAGGAATGTTGATTGATACTTATTGATATTTATATAATTTTCCTTATGGATTTTATATGTAATGATATATTTTAGACTTCTGCAATTTAAGGTATTCATCTAAATGTTTTAAACAAGTTGTTGTAAAAGGTTTGGTAAGATCCTAGGCATGATTTGTTTATATGTAAGTGGGTTTTACGGGCATAGGTGACCTTATGTCTCCCTATGTTATAGGATCGTCATATCTCTAAGGTTGGGATGTGACAAGAAAGATCCCCTAATTTTGATATTTTAACTTGTAATAGCTTTAAGTAGTTTTTCTTTATTTTTCACATTTTATAATTTTCATTATCTCATATTCGCCATGTATTGCACAAATAATATTTATTTCATACATCATATTATATCTGTTCATGCATACATAAAAACTTCTTTTTAAAAGCTATTTTGTACTTAAGCCAAACTAATTTTTTTGTATTGTTTTGACTAAAACCTAGTCTCCGAGCCCTCTTTGGTCATTGGAGGACTAGTGCTTTTCTTTAGGATAAATGTTATAATTTTGGAGTTAATCAAATTGGGTTTTTTCTTTAATTTTCCTAACTAAAATAAACAAAATTAAAGTGGCGACTCCTTTTGCAACTTAAAACTTAGAAAATACAATTTTCTGAACTCATAGCAAGTTCCAATCATGATGTTTCTCCCAAATGGGCATTTTTGATTCCCCTTTAATAGATTGGGATGGGTGCTCGGGTGAGGCCTCATAGTTGGCGATTCCACTAGGGACTCCAAAATCTTTTATTAAAATAAAGGATAAAAGTGGACTACTCTTGGTAAAACAAAAGTTTGGCTTTTAGTATAAGATAGCTTTTCATGCATCACTACATTAGGCTCATTGTCTAAAACCCTAGTTTTTTAGGAAAATAAGGGATAGATAGTAACACGAGTAGGCATCCTTTTTTATGTCTATTTGCCGATAGTGAAATCATCTAGCCCATGACATATCCTCTAATCCTTTTAGAGGTATAATGAGTATGCATGTATCGTTGGACCCACGCGAGGCTCCTTGACTCATGTGGTTAGGTATATCACATCTCTAGTGTGATGGGTTCCTTTCAAACTACCTTTGTGATGGGTTCCTTTCAAACTACCCTTACCCTTTCATATAATGACTCATAGAACCTTCCTTTAGGATTGTATGAACCATAATACTAAATTTGGTATTTCATGAAACCTTTTTCAATCATTCATTCATACATGCATACATAGCTTGAACCTCGTAAAGAGTCTAAAACCTATCCAAACATCTTCAGATCCAAAACCTATGGTCCACTTAAACCCATGGTCAAAACCCAAAACCTATGGTCCACCTAAACCCATGGTCCACCTAAATCTATGGTCAAAACCCAAAACCCATGGTCCACCCAAACCCATGATCAAAACCTAAAACTCATGGTCCACTTAAATCCATGGTCAAAACTCAGAACTCATGGTCCACCTAAACCCATAGTTCAGTCTTATCCAAACCCACATCAAACTCATGGTAAAAATAAACCCATTTATGGTATCCTTATCCTTATACCTAGCTCTATTCTTTATACAAGCTAAACATTGACCTAGCTTCATCATTCATAATTCTTACCTAAGCTAAACACTAACCTAGCTTTCATCTTTTTTATCCAAGCTAAACACTAACCTAGCATTCATCTTTCATAATCATTATTCAAGCTAAACACTGACCTAGCTTTCATCTTCCTTACTTAAGCTAAAACACTGATCTAGCTTTATCCTCAATAATCCTTACCAAAGCTAAACACTAACCTAGCTTCATTCTTATTCATAGTCCTTACCTAAACTAATCCCTAACTTTGTGTCATCTTTTATAGTACTATCCAAACCTATGGCCCATCTAAGCCCATGGTCTAACCCAATCAAACTCATTATCTAACTATCACTAAACCCATGGTCCACCTAACATCCAAATCCATGGTACATCTAATATCAAAACCCATGATCACTCTTGTTAGGCCTACTATGGGTGACCCAAATATAAAGGGATTAGTATAGGATGAGTAGGGTGTCGAACTCTGGGGAACTTGGAAATTTTGTATTAATTGGATAGTTACTAGGATGGATAGGCAAGGATATTAAATAAGAGATTTAAAACTAACTATATGCTACTACACTAATATTGCGATTAAGGATGTTGATTAGATTGAATTACAAGTCAGAATTGATATGCATGCAATGATTGAGAGTATGGTCTATAATTCCTAAAAGCAACTCTCATTGTCAATTAGAAGTGTTTGAGCTAGAGTCTATGAGCATTCTCATGTCATCATAAAGATAGAACAGAACCATAAATATTTATGCCAATACTATAATTCTCCTTAGAGTGGATTTGCTTGTCTCCAAGTGCTTATCCTATTCTCTAAGTAATTTTAATTGTTTTTCCATCAATTTATCCCAACTCTCATTATGAATAATTTGACTATCATGTTATACATGGTGATTAAGCACATACAACATTAATTAAGCGCACAATTAAAACTAAATCATGCAAAGCGTATAAGAAATAGAATGATTAAAACCAATACTCTATTGCAATTCAAAGAAACCAAACTAGTGTATATTCATAGTGTAAATGACAAAGTTTAGACAAGAAGACAAGATGAACATAAAGGAACAAAGATAAAAAAGACAAGGGAAAGGAAACTTTGATGATATTTTCTTCAATCCTTGCTCCAGAAATTTACTTTGAAGAAGTGTCCTTGAATGCTTGCTTGAATGCCTTGGTGACTCTTCAATCTTGTTCTAACTTTTGAACACTTGAATTACACTCTCAATTACTAACTTAATATATAAATAATACTAATATCACATGTCTAAACTTCTATAAAACATTCTTATTTATAGTTTTCTAGGTGTCCCAAATCATGTCCATTGCAAAAAAGAGCCTTTTGTGAAGTGTTTTGATGAAAAGGCACCATAACTACTCAAGACAAGCTAGGATGAGTCGGCACCATGTGGCTCCAGCATGACTCGGCACTATAGGGCATGAGTCAGCACCATAACCTTCTGTCATGACTCAGCACCTATGGGGCACGAGTTGGCACGGGCTTGTCTTGGCTAATCCTTGGCAAACTTCTTCCCTTTCAAGCATAGAACCCTTGATCCTTTGAGAGTTACCTAGATTACTTAAAGAACATTTAAAAACAAGATTAAAAAAACCACTTTAAAGATAAAATTCATGCATTCAAACACAAAATCAACTGTTAATTGATTAGTTTAGGTATACATATTTGCATCATATCAAATTCCCCCATACTTAAACCTTGCTTGCCCTCAAGCAAGAACTAAGAGGGAAGAGACAAAGAGATTACTTAGTTTCTCCAAGGTAACTATGAAACAATCTTGATTAAACAATCTTCAAAATTTATTTAAGGAGTATATGGCCAATATTTGATGATATAGTTCTTAGTGCCCAATAATGGTAAAGGATGACAAGTATTATAGCATAAATTTTGAGCTTTGTCTAATTATCTCATCCTTATTGGTAACAAAGTTGTTCAATTATTTAGTCAAGGACCTAATCATGCTTTTTCTAGTCAAAATGTCCATGCATTAACTTGAGAATTCAATAAATTGAAGTAGCCTTCCTTGGGATAAGAGAAAGCACACGCAAGAATGCAATAAGTCTCATGGCATTTTTAGACATATAGTTTGCTTATTCTTTTCTCTTTTTTTTTTTGTAATTAAATAAGGTACATCTTTTGAATTGAATGCGATTAAGGAGCAAACTCATTCGTGCATGACTTACTCAATGTACATATTTAATAGGCATACCATACATATCTTTCGAATTGAATGCAACTAAGGAGCAAACTCATTTGCAGACAACTTACTCAATGTGCATTTTTTTTATTAGCAAACAAATATAGTTCTTTTAGTATCCTCATCCATTATTGACTAATGCATAACTCGTATTATGGCTATAGTTTCCTTTAGGCAACTTAAATCATGCAAATTCAGAGACTTAACTTATATCAGTTTCAACAATTAAGCAAAATTTGAAAATTAACTAGATAATTAGAAATCTTTGGAAGCAATAAGAGTGAGATAAAAAGATAAAATCTTAACAAATACTAGAAAAAGACTTAAGAATTTTACCAATTGGGCATTTATCAAAAATGATCATCAAATTAGTTAGAAAATAGAATGAGAAAACCTAATCAAAATATAATAACATGGAGAAACTCAAATAAAAGGACAAAAATTCTTGTTGCAAATTGTAAAATACTAAACTAAACAAAACAACAATCATGCAAAATATATTAAAAATGCAGAAAATGAAAAATTAAAGCAAAATAAAACATCAAAACAAAAAAATAAATAGAAAGCTTCAAACTTCATCATTTGATCCCTCACCTATACTTGAAATTCACATTGTCCCCAATGTGAAGAAAAGTAAAGATGATGGAGAAGGGAAGAAAAACATACCTCATTGATCATCGAGTGGTGATGGTGAAGGAATGTCATACCTAGAGTAACTAAAGAACTTATGCAATTTATAGTCCATTCTATATTATGTGCGCTCCATCCTTTGGTTCCTAGTCTCCAAGGTGGTAAGTTGATGTTGCATGCTCTTTTAGTTTGCCAAGATCTCCTCCAAAAGTTGGTGGTCACTAAGAGTGGAGCCACTTGCTTCTCCTTGAGTAGAGTATGATGGTGGTAATGTAAGTTGAACCATTGATTAGGCTCTTGGTGGTGGTGGGTCTCTAGGTGGTGGAACATCATCACCAGAGTCTTCATCCAAATTATAAATAGGGTGACGTAATGCCTTCCAACAAGATCGTGTGTAAGCTGCAACATGGTTAAAATTCAATCCACAACCTCGCCTCTTATGAAGGCTTGCTTTGTGAAATATAAGTATTGACAACATAAGGAAAGTTTGAGCAATTAATATGAAACCCCTTAGCAATACTTGTAACAATATGACTATGTGTTAATGGATGCTCCTTATGTGTAACACATGAGGAATTGATTAAAAATCCAATATGTCCAACACACTTGCTTTGATTTATGAACACACCACATCAAAAAGAGCTCTTGAATAGTTACTCTATTAGTTTCAGTTTTACCAAAAATAACACATGCAATGACTTTATTTAGCATCCAGAATTTCAAATCCTTGATGAATATCACTTTCCCCTTTCTAGGTTCAAAAGGGGTTTCTATATCAGTTAAGAATGTCCAAAAGTCATTAACATTAAAATCATTAGTGATATCATAGACAACACTTCTTTTAAAACCAAAAACTTTTTGCATAAAATTATAAGTTAATTGGTAAGGTTGGCCAAGCAATCTAAATTCTAGAATTTGAGAATTTGTAGCATTGATATCAAGTGTACTAAAGAACTCATAAACAAGATTGCCATAGGAATGCTCTTGCATACTTACAAGCTTTTTCAAACCACAAGAAGTGAGAACTTGATTAAATACTTCCTCCATGCCAACATGATGAATTAAAGAGGGAGGAAAATACTTACAAGATACAATTTCTCTACATTTGATTGTAGAGAATTTGGCTCCTTCTTCATGTGAGTGAATGGGGAAGGAGGACTCATACATTAATGCAAGGTCTTCCTCTTATTGCTCTTCTTGAGGCCTTGAAGAAGTTGATCCTTTGGTCTTGCCCATACTTGCTTGTAGTTAGAAAATAAAGAAGAAAATAGAAAAATTCTACAACTATGAGTGAACATAGTGTAATGTGTGAATGATGAATGAAGAAGATGATGTTTAAATAGAAGAAAGAATTATTTAAATATTAGGATTTGTGTTTTCAAAATCTAAAAAGAAAGGGTAGGGGAGTGGTGTTGTAAGGGTTAGGGTTATATAGGTGTGTAAGAGTGTGATGTGAAAAGTCATATATTTTAGGAAGAGGTGTGATTCTTTTTGGAAAAGAAACAACTTTTCATTGATTTGTTTTGGGAAAGGAGAGTTGAATAAGTTAGTTTTTGACCAAAAATAAGAATAAAATAAATTACAATTGAATTAGGAATGAAAAGAAATGAAAAATTGGTGTAGAAACTCAAAATTTTGAGTATTTTAAAATCTGTTAATTATACCAAGTCGGCACCATAGGGCACGACTCGGCACGGATGGGTTCTATCACGAGTCATGTCCTGTGGGCATGACTCGACACGAACTCAGTCTAAAAATATTATATTTATTTATTTTAAAATTTTATGTATATGTATGTATGTATGTATGTATGTATGTATGTATATATATATGTATGTATGTATGTATCATGTGTATGTATTAGAAAATTAAACTAAAATTAACGTTAAACATCAATACTTAAACATTATATTAAATAAACATGAAATTTAAAATAAATAAACATAAAATTTTAAAATAAATAAATATACTATGTAGTAGATGAACATACTATTAAGTAGAGAAGATTATCGACCTTGATTGTTCTAATGGTGCACCAGCAAAGTAAGATTTAAGACGATGGCCATTTACCTTGAAAGATTCACCTTTGTCATTAGCAATCTTAATAGTTCCATATGGATGGATTTTAATAATTTTAAAAGGTCTAGACCATCTTGATTTTAGTTTTCCAGGAAATAGTCTTAACCTTGAATTATAGAGTAAAACAAGCTCACCTTCTTGAAAATCCTTATTGAGAATGTTCTTATCATGCCACAACTTAGTACAATCTTTATATAACTTTGCATTTTCATATGCATTTAACCTTAGTTCTTCTAGTTTATTGAGTTGCAAAAGTCTTTTCTGACCTACTTTGTCCATATCAAAGTTCAAAGCCCTAGTTGCCCAATACGCTTTATGTTCAAGTTCAACGGGCATATGACAAGATTTACCATAGATTAATTGATATGGGGTAAGGCTAATGGGAGTTTTAAAAGTAGTTCTATATGCCCATGAGGCATCATGTAGCTTTAATGCCCAATCTTTCCTAGAAGAAGAAGTAGTCTTCTCTAGAATCCACTTAATTTCCCTATTGCTTACCTCAACCTGTCCACTTGTTTGTGGATGATAAGGAGTAGCTATTTTATGATTAACTCCATATTTTTAAAACAAATTCTATGATATTATTACAGAAATGGGAACCTCCATCACTTATCAAAGCTCTTGGAGTACCAAACCTAGGAAAGATTACTTTTTTAAGCATTTTCTTAACTACCTTAGCATCATTAGTAATAGTAGGTATTGCTTCAACCCATTTAGACACATAGTCTACCATAACTAAGATGTATTTATAGCCTAAAGAACTAGGGAAAGGACCCATAAAGTCCATACCCCATACATCAAAAAGTTCTACCTCAAGAATGCCATTTAAAGGCATCTCGTTCTCCTAGATATATTACCTATTCTTTGACATCTATCACATGTAAGGACAAATTCTCTAGCATCTTTGAATAAAGTAGGCCACCAAAAACCACATTATAATACCTTAGAAGCCATTTTTGTTGCACCAAAGTGTCCACCTACATATAAGAAATGACAATGTTTCAAAACATCTTGAATCTCACCTTGAGGAATGCATCTCCTTATTAGCCCATCTGTATATCTTTTATAAAACAAAGGTTCTTCCTAATAATAAAATTTAGTATCATGTAAAAATTTCTTTCTTTGCCTATAATCTAAACCATAAAGAAGAATACCACTTACAAGAAAGTTAGCAATGTTAGCATACCATGAAATTTCTTGCAATACAACATTAAACAAATGCTCACCTTGGAAGGTCTCATGTATTGGTACTCCATCATCAAGCTTCCTCAAACCTTCTTGATCAATTCTAGAGAGATGGTCCACCACAAGGTTTTCACTCCCTTTCTTATCCCTTACTTCCCAATCAAACTCTTGGAGCATAAGAATCCACCTTAATAGCCTAGGTTTAGCATCCTTTTTACTTAAGAGGTACTTTAGAGCAACATGGTTAGAATATACAATTACCTTTTGACCTACCAAGTATGCTCTAAATTTATCAAATGCATAAACTATGGCTAGTTGTTCCTTCTACGTAGTTGTATAGTTGATTTGGGCATCATCAAGTAGCTTACTTGCATAGTAAATTACATAAGGCTTACCTTCCTTTCTTTGCCCAAGGACCGCTCCAACTGCGAAATGACTAGCATCGCACATAATTTCAAAAGGTTGCTCCTAATTAGGTAGCTGTAGAATCGGTGCAGATGTAAGAGCTTTCTTTAGGGTCTCAAAAGCTTCATGACATGCTTCATCGAACTCAAAGGTAGCTTCCTTCGAAAGCAATTTGCACAATGGCTTGGCAATTTTGGAAAAATCCTTGATAAACTGTCTATAGAACCCGGCATGTCCTAAGAAACTTCAAATGTCCTTAACACATTTGGGTTGTGGCAAATTTGTGATCACTTCAACCTTGGCTCTATCCACTTCAATACCCCTTTTGGATACCATATGCCCTAGTACTATTCCTTCTTGTGCCATAAAATGACACTTTTCCCAATTAAGTACTAGTCTATGCTCCTTACACTTGTCAAGAACTTTAGAGAGGTTTTCTAGACAATTTTCAAAGTTAGTTCCATAAACACTAAAATCATCCATAAAAACTTCAACGCAGTCATCTATCAAGTTACTAAAGATAGAAAACATGCATTTTTGAAACATTGTAGGTGCATTGCATAAACCAAATGGCATGCGTCTAAATGCAAAAGTTCCATAGGGACATGTAAAAGTGGTTTTTGATTGGTCTTCAGGGTAGATAGGTATTTGATAAAAACCACTAAGACCATCCAAATAACAAAAATAAGAATAATTTGCTAATTTTTCTAACACTTGGTCAAGAAATGGTAGTGGAAAATGATCTTTTTTAGTTGCTTTATTCAACTTTCTATAGTCTATACACATACGCCATCCAGTGACAGTCCTAGTAGGGATTAAATCATTTGGTTCATTCTGAATAATAGTCAAGCCACCCTTTTTAGGGACAACTTGAATAGGACTTACCCACTTACTATCACTAATTGAGTATATGATGCCATTATCAAGTAATTTTGTGGCCTCTTTTCTTACCACTTCTCTGAGAATTGGATTAAGTCTCCTTTGACCTTCAATGGAAGGCTCAACATTATCTTCTAAAATTATCCTATGCATGCAAATATTAGGGCCAATACCCTTTAGGTCATTCAAAGAGTAACCAATGGAACTTCTTTGTTTAAGCAACACATTGCACAAAAGATTGATATTTTCTAAAGACAAGGATGAATTCACAATAAAAGGGAATTTAGATTCAGAATCAAGGAATGTTTATTTTAAATTTGATGGCAAAGGCTTGAGTTCAAAACTTACTTTTTCTTTTAAAGAAGGGTTTGGGTCATCATTTCTCTCTAGAGATTCAAATCTAGAAGGTCGGAAGGAGTGATGATGTGAAGTAGTCTCTAAAAGATTTGCCTTTTCTTCTTGGACTTAGTAAGGGGGAATAGGGTTTTGACTCATGCATTCATTTTTGACCTCATTTGTACATTCATCAATCAAGTCTATAAAGTCAATCCTACTAACTCCTTCCATAGGTGAAGATTTCATCATCTTAAGAACATCAAATTCCATGCATTCATTGTTTACCTCACATGTGATTTTACCTTTCTTCATGTCAATGATAGCACCTACCGTTACTAAGAATGGTATTCCAAACAAGATAGGGATTTCAAGGTCTTCCTCCATGTCTAGGATAACAAAATTTGCAGGAACTATAAATTTACCTACTTTTGTTGGCACATTCTCAAGAATGCCAATTGGATAGGTAATAGTCTTGTTAGCCATCAAGAGACACATGTTAGTAGGCTTAAGTTCACCCAAATTAAGTCTTAAATAAATAGAATAAGGCATTAAACTAACACTAGCACCAATATCACATAAAGCTTTATCAAAATACTTTCCTCCAATCATGCATGGGACGGTGAAACATCTAGGATCTTTTCACTTAGGAGGGGATTTAGAAAACATGGCCTTAGACTCTTCTACTAAAGATACTAGACCATAATCTTCTAGTTTGCTTTTGTGGGAGACCATGTCTTTCAAAAATTTACCCTAAGCCGGCATATCCCTTATAACATTTAAGAATGGAATAGTAATAGTAATATCTTTAAGATACTTTAGGAATTTGCCAAATTGCTTATCTAGGTTCCTTCTTATGAACCTTTGAGGAAAGGGCAAAGTCTTAAGATCTACTTTAGGATCATTGACCTTAGGTGGTATGACACTTTCATTTTTATTATTACCTTCAACCCCACTCCCTTGGTTACTTTCTAAGTTTACTACCTCATCAGCTACTATATCATTTTTATTCTCATTAGCAGTATTTTCAACCATCTTACTACTTCTTAGAGTAATTGCTTGGCAAGTCTCTTTTTGAACAAATTCTAGTTGACTAGGTAACTTACCTATAAGTTTAGGGTTAGAGGAAGAAGCTTATTGGGCAATTTGAGTTTCTAAAATTCTGTTATGAGTAGCAAGTTGATCAATTTTAGAATTAAGTTGTTTAAATTGCTCCTCACTTTATTTATTAATGGATATTTGTGTTCATACAAAATGCTCTAGAAGGGTCTCTAAATTAGATTTAGGTGGTGTAGGAGTATAGGGTTACTTCATAGGAAAACCTGGTGGGTTATTTAGTTTGAGATTTTGGTTAATAGGTGGGTTCAATCGGGAGGATGGGTTAGACCAAGAAAAATTAGGATGGTTCTTCCATTGAGGGTTATATATGTTTGAGTTCACACCCATTCTTTTGTTATACCCCCCTTGGACATAATTTACCTCCTTATTTGAACTACATTGGTAATAAGGATGAGGACCTCCACATAGTTCACAAACAACATCAATATTTTCAATAGAATTGATTTGAGTTTTACTTACCATTTTGGTGAGTGCAACTACCTTTGCTGTTAGCAGGTTAATAGTGTCAAGTTCCAAGATCCCTTTTGCTTTTGCCATAGTTGTCTCATCTCCCTTGTATCCTTGGGATGTAAGTTCTTTAAGTAAAGTGATAGCCTCTCTTGCTGTCTTATCCATCCATTTACCTCTAGATGCAGCATTGACTATGTTGCGATTCTTATTTATCAATCCGTCATAAAAAATCTGAGGAATCATCCAATTGGGCAATCCATAATGTGGGCATTGCCTTTGGAGTTCCTTAAATTTTTCCTAAGAAGTATAAATTGTTTCATTTGGATTTTGCTTGAAGGTGGTGATCTCATTGCGGAATTTTGTAGTCTTGTGTGGAGGGAAGTACGTTTGAAGGAATGCTTGCTTTAATTGATCCTAAGTGGTGATTGATTCACTTGGTAAACTTGCCAACCATAGTTGAGCTTTCTCTTTGACTGAAAATGGGAAGAGCCTCAATCGAATTGCATCATCCGATACTCAATTTATTTTAAATATTGCACATACATTCAAAAATGTCAAGATGTGTGCATATGGATCCTCCCCTTTCAAACCACCAAACTGATTATTTTGCACCATTTGAATGATGCTAGGTTTGATTTCAAAGTTGTTGTTTGCAATTAAAGGAGCCATTATTCCCCGCCCCATACAATCCGTGATGTCGGGCATGGAAAAGTCACCTAACGTTTGTCTTTCTCTAGCCATTAAGTTGTGTTGATCTTCTTCTCTTTGTCTTTGATTCCTATGCAAAGCATGAAAAGTTCAATCAATTTCAGGGTCAAATAGAAGATCGTTAGAGCTTCTACTTTGTTGCATGTTTAACTAAAATTAAAACAAAAATAAAAATTATAAAATAGAAACAAAAACCTAAAACAACTTTTCACTATCCTAAATTAATAAAAATTACAACAAATTCCCCGGCAATGGCGCCAAAAATTTGTTAGGCCTACTATGGGTGACCCAAATTCAAAGGGATTAGTATAGGATGAGTAGGATGTCGAACTTTGGGGAACTTGGAAATTTTGTATTAATTGGATAGTTACTAGGATGGATAGGCAAGGATATTAAATAAGAGATTTAAAACTAACTATATGCTACTATACTAATATTGCAATTGAGGATGTTGATTAGATTGAATTACAAGTCAGAATTGATTTTAATAAAATGTGTTACATGCATGCAATGATTGAGAGTATGGTCTATAATTCCTAAAAGCAACTCTCGTTGTCAATTAGAAGTGTTTGATCTAGAGTCTATGAGCATTCTCATGTCATCATAGAGATAGAACAGAACCATAAATATTCATGCCAATACTATAATTCCCCTTAGAGTGGATTTGCTTGTCTCCAAGTGCTTATCCTATTCTCTAAGTAATTTTAATTGTTTTTCTATCAATTTATCCCAACTCTCATTATGAATAATTTGACTATCATGTTATACATGGTGATCAAGCACATACAACATTAATTAAGCACACAATTAAAACTAAATCATGCAAAGCGTATAAGAAATAGAATGATTAAAACTAATACTTTATTGCAATTCAAATAAACCAAACTAGTGTATATTCATAGTGTACATGACAAAGTTTAGACAAGAAGACAAGATGGACATCAAGGAACAAAGATAAAAAAGACAAGGGAAAGGAAACTTTGATGATATTTTCTTCAATCCTTACTCCAGAAATTTACTTTGAAGAACTGTCCTTGAATGCTTGCTTGAATGCCTTTCTCTTCAATCTTGTTCTAACTTTTGAACACTTGAATTACACTCTCAATTACTAACTTAATATATAAATAATAATAATATCACATGTCTAAAATTCTATAAAACATTCTTATTTATAGTTTTCTAGGTGTCCCAAATCATGTCCATTGTAAAAAAGAGCTTTTTGTGAAGTGTTTTGATGAAAAGGCACCATAACTACTTGAGACAAGCTAGGATGAGTTGGCACCATATGGTTCTGGCATGACTCGGCACCATAGGGCATGAGTCTGCACCATAACCTTCTGTCATGACTCGGCACCCATAGGGCACGAGTCGGCATGGGCTTGTCTTAGCTAATCCTTACAAAACTTCTTCCCTTTCAAGCATAGAACCCTTAATCCTTTGAGAGTTACCTAGATTACTTAAAGAACACTTAAAAACAAGATTAAAAGCACCACTTTAAAGATAAAATTCATGCATTCAAACACAAAATCAACTATTAATTGATTAGTTTAGGTATACATATTTTCATCATATCAACTCTATCCTTAAGCCCTTAGTAAACTATTCATAAATCACAATCCTAGTGACTCAAGGCTAAAGTCTGACCTAGCCTTCAAAGATAAAATCTGACCTAGCCACTCAAAGTTAAATTCTGACTTAGTCACTCAAAGCTAAAATCTAACCTAGTCACCCAAAGCTAAAATCTGACCTAACAACTCAAAACTAAATTCTGACCTAGTCACTCAGCTAAAATCTAACCTGGTCACCTAAAGGTAAAATCTAACCTAGCAACTCAAAATTATATTCTGACCTAGCCACTCAAAGCTAAAATATGATCTAGTCACCCAAACTAAAATCTGACTTAGCAACTCAAAACTAAATTTTGACCTAGTGTGAACCCTCAAATTTGCACCTTTATGATATGGCAGTCCTGCTAGCAGGTTAGCGGGCAGGGGCCAAGGGGGCAGCACCCCGTTGAAAAATAAATTTCCTGAATTTTTCACCTCCAGTTGACTGCTTTTCAATTACAAACCCATAGAATCAAATCGGGCCCAAATCAAATATGAAACAGACCAAAAACACCCAAAAAATATGCGAAACCAAGTTAGACCAGTGGTTCTGCGGCATGCCAGCAATGGGGTGGCACTCCCAGAGTGTTGGCGGCCTAGCCAGTCGGTCGGCTGATGCACTGCCAGTGCCGCCACTGGCATCTGGCGGCACCCCTTCACCAGCTCTATAAATTGAGCTACTTTCCAGCTCATTTGGGAGGGAATTCTAATGCAGAAACTCTCCTATATTGCTCTACTAATTGTGCTAAAATTATGTTCGAAATTTGATACTAAAATCTGTCAATTCAAATTCTTTTAATTTACATTTATTACATTATTTTGCTAACCTTTTGCTGTTTAAGGTTCAACTTCAGGGTCCTAAATCCAAAGTGGAGCTTAGATATGGAATTAAGCTCGCCCCATTCATCTGAAAATCAAGGAAAGCAAAGGCATAATTCCCTTTGTCCATTTTCAAAATTCTAAACTTATTTGGAAGCTCAGTCTGTTTTGGCTTTATGAGAGATCAGATTAGATGCTTGGTCAACTTATGGCCTTCTGGTGAGTTCATTCGGAAGGCTTGGCCATATTTTGTTTTAAGATTTTATCAGAGAGATCAGGTTAGGATGCTAGACCTAGGAGGCTAATCTTGGCTTAGAGGAAAAGGTCAAGCTAGGCAATCAATTTGGAAGGCTCAGTTAGATTTTGCCTTAAAGGAGATCATGGGTTTCATAAATGAAGGCCTTTTGGGAGTGGGTTTCATAGTGAAGGATTTTTAGGAGCGAGCTTTATAGTAAAGGCTTCTTGGTTTGGATTTCATGGCGAAGGCTTCTTAGTTTGGGCTTCATGGCGAAGGCTTGTAGATTTGGGCTCCATGGCAAAGGCTTTTGGTTTTGGGCTTCATGGTGAAGGCTTCTAAATTTGAGCTTTAAGGTGAAGGCTTCTAGGTGTTGAGTATAGTTTTCTACGAGGGTGCTTTGGATGGCTGGCTCAGGTATGGTGCTATAGGTTTTGGTCATAAGGATACCGTAGGCTAATGGATAAGGGTTTGCCCTTTGACATAGTTGCATTAGAATAGTTTACAGGCTTTAAAAGGCTTTGATTCTCAGGGATTATGTTGTTTTGCCAATTTAATCTTTCAAAAATCATGAGATATTTGCCAAAAAGGTATGAGATGGGCCTTGACTGGTTTAAGTCCTTCTTAATCAACTTAAGGATGATAAGCTTTGGGAGATATGCCTCGAGTTTTGGTTTTGCCAAGGAAACTGAATTCAAAGATGATAAGTCTTGAGAGACTTGGGATTTTTGGTTCTGCCCATGATGAGGTTTTGCCAAAAAAAAAAAGGGTGGTACGTGACTTGAGCTTGAAATGGTGGTATGATTTACAAATGATGCTTGGGATGGAGAAGTTCGGGAATGGTTTAAAGGTAGGTTGAAACTTCTGAAAAGAATCATGGAGGCTGTATGGTTTTGCTTTTTATAGCATAAATCATGGAAAAGAGTGAGTCAAGCTTTTCTGGTTGTTTGAGATTGAAGAGACTTTTGGAGTGGCACTTAATTGATTTGACTTAATGACACATTAACTGCACTAGTTAAAACAAAGAGCCCTTAAGAATGGCTAAAGGGCTAGTGGAGGAAGACAACTTAGGGATCATGGTCCTAAATGAGAGATAGGGATGTGATAGGTTAGAGATATGTATTAACTTTTTAAACTAAATGATGGGATGGATTAACAACAAATGATGACGTTCAGGGAAAATATGGCCTATTGTAAGATAAGGGCATAGAAGACAGCATAACTTTAAAGAATGAGCCTTTGATGAGGAAGGATGACTTTGGAGACATGAGACTAGATAGATTGATAATTTAATAATTTTGAATATGAGGGAAGGTGACTTGGATGAGCTTTCTCTCTCTCTCTCTCTCTCCTTTTTTTTTTCTTTTTAGCTCTAACTTTTGTTTAAGCTGCCCTTTCAAATTTTCAACTTAGCGAGCTTGGATTAATGAAATTTGGGAGAAAGCATTCCACCATGATTTGCTATTTTTCTTCATGTCAAGAGGCTTTGATATTTGAATTCTAAGTTTGATAGAGGTCTTCTTTGAACTTGTCGCCTCTTGTTAAGGCGCATCATTTGATTACCCAATTATGCAATAGGTAATTACATTTACTTAGTCCTTGTGCTTCAACTATTTGATGAGATGTCCTTCTTTGGTTAGGAGCTTGTGCAACATTTATTGATTCAAGAGAATGAGGACAACCCGTATTTTGATCTATGCTAATTGTGGTGGATTTAATCTTTAACCCTTTTTTCTTCATTTTCTTTTCTTTTCTTTCTTTTTTTTTTTTATGCTCATCCATGTTAGACTCAATCAAGGAAGATAAGAAAGTTAATGCATAAATAATGAAAAGAAAACATAGATGCATTACTATAAAGGAAACTTTATTATAAAATAACAAAAAAGGGACTGATATGGTTGACAAAATAAAAATAAAATGACAAACTCAGACTAAGAATTTTAAGCTTAGGCTCAGACTCAGACTCAGACTTGGAATTCAACCTTAGATAGGTTAGATTAGCTAGGCTTGACCGCCACCATATTATGCTACTCAGGGTTGAATTAAGGTTTGGGTCTTGCTTTAAGGGGATGATGTCTCCACTATTGGTCAGATCCTGGATTCTATGTTTCAAAGCTTTACATGCATTGATTTGGTGCCCCGTTTCTTGATAATATTCACAATACTCATTGGGGTGTTAGCTCTTTGTTAAGGGATTAAGAGGGACTCTTAGTTTTAGGGGTTTTACCATTCTTACCTTCAAAGCCTTCTTATAAACTACTGATAATGGAATTCCCAAATCTGTGAAAGCCCTTCGTTGAGATTTCAAGGGTCGCCTACTAGTCATGCCAGCTACCTCTATACTCTGTTGCTCGACATCAACAAGAGGAGTGTAGGTGTCCATATCCTTTCATTCAGTAGAGGTAGGAGGAGTGGAGGTATTGCTCTTCTTGCACCGTTTTCCATTGTGAGGGTTTGCTTTAATGCATCAATATTGAGGTTTAAAAGTCTTTTAATAGCAGAAGAGGTGGGATTTTCCTTACTTTGAAAATGATTCAAAAAAGAGACAAGGTTAGTATCTAAGACTAATGGCATGGTTGAGGCTAAAATGGCATTAGTGTTTGAGATTGAGGATGTAAAGTTATGGGTCATGTCAATGGTAGGTGTAGCATTGATGGGCTTAGCTTGGTTCAACATTCCTCTCACTTCATCGATGATAAGTTGGCGTTGGAAACTCAAAACATTAGTGAAAGAAGAAATAAGATGGATTAGGGCATTATTAAAACTAGATTGAAATTAGCTCATTGAGCATCTAGGGCGGAGATGAGAATAGCTTGAAGGTTCTCTTCTTACCTCTTAAGTAAGTTGGTTAGAGCTTCCATGTCAGTCAGGCTTGCCATTAGTACCTTTAAAACCAAGTCAAAGAATAAGGTAAGTGCTTGGAAAAGAAGCAATGAGATGGGCATGCACACTTTAAGGAAAAAGTCTCCCATTAATGTTGTAAGCTGACTGCATTTGGGCTTTTAATGATTTCCTAATGTTGCACAGGTCAATGTCTCAGGTTTAAGGTATCAGGTTGAACCAAGGGTATTGGACTTTAGATAGTGTATTGGGCCAAAGGTATTGGGCTTAAGGTATTGTGCTAGGGCCAAAGATATTGAGCTTAAGGTAGTGTGTTGGGCCAAAGGTATTAGGTTTAGGGTATTGCGTTAAGCCAAGGGTATTGGGCTTAAGGTAGCGTGTTGGGCCAAAGGTAGTGTGTTGAGCCAAAGGTATTGGGCTTAGGATAGGCTTATAGGCATTTGTCAATATGGGGGTAATGGATTGGTTTTGAAGGTAATGGGCTAAGGATGTTGGGCTTATGGATGATGGTGTCTTATGGCTAGGTTGGCAAAGGAGGGTAGAGATTTTTTTTTTTTTTTTAAGGTTAAAGTTTAGGGTGAGGACATTTTGGGAAAGATTAAGGTAAGAATGCTTAAGGTTAAAGGTGTTTCAGGCCAAGGCTAGTGAAATAAGGTTTTAAGTTTAAGGCTAGGGTATTGGTGTTTAAGTTAAAGGCTAAAGTAACGGGATAAGGTTTAGGGTGGAGACTTATGGTTTATAGGATAGGGTTTAGGGTGATGGCTTAAGGTTTATGGGATAGGGTTTAGGGTGGTGGCTTAAGGTTTGTGGGGGTAAAGGTGAATGGGATAGAGGTGAGAATGTTTATGGGGGAGGTGTTTAAAGGGAGGTAAGAATGTTTGACCCTTCTTTGGTTCAAGGTTCGATCTAGACTTGAGATGAATGCATGTTTTATTTATACAATATGGATGCCTGATATGCATGAAGAAAACATTTCATGAGAGTGCAAAAATTATGGTACATACAACCTAAGGTCAAGATCTATGTTTATTATATAAAAGGGTAAAGGTGGCTTTGTACAAGGTACTCATCACACTAGAGCAGTGATATACCTAATCACATGTGAGTCAAGGAGCCTTGCATGGGTCTAATAGTACGTGCATACTAGTACACCTTTGAAATGATCAAAGGATTCATCACGGGGTGGGTGATTTCACTATCGATGAATAGACCTAAGGAGGGTTGCCCACTCGATGTTACTTTACATCCCTTATTTTCCTAAGAAACTAGGGTTTTAGACAAGGAGCCCAATGTAATGATGCATGAAAAAAAGCCATTTTGTAATAAAAGCCAAACTTCTTGTTTTACCAGGAGTAGTCCACTTTCATCTTTCATTTTGAAAAAGATTTTGAAGACCCTAGTGGAGTCGCCAATTGTGAGGCCTTGCCCGAGCACCGGACTGATCCGCTAAAGGGAATTGAAATGCTCATTTGGGAGAAATATCATGATTGGGACTCACTATGAGTTCAGAAAATTATATTTTGTAAATTGTTATTTGTAAAAGGAGTTGCCACTTTAATTTTGTTTATTTTAGTTGGAAAAATTAAAGGAAAAACCCAATTTGATTGACTCCAAAATTATACCATTTATCCAAAGAAAAAGCACCTCAGAGAATAGGTTTTGGTTAAAACAATACAAAAAATTTAGTTTGGCTTAAATACAAAGTAGCTTTTATAAAAAAAAAAAAAAAAGAAGTTTTTATGTGTACATGAACAGATATAATATGATGTATGAAACAAATATTACTCGTGCAATGCATGACAAATATAAGATAATGATAATTACAAAACGTGAAAAGTAAAGGAAAAATACTTAAAACTATTACAAGTCAAAATGTCAAAATCAGGGGATCTTTCCTCTAGCCCTTATAGGTTCTACGAAAAGCATACATTCCCCAAATATCATCTAAACAACTAAAATAAGAAAGAGAGTATTAAAACAATTATAATAAAAAGAATTAAAATTTTGACTTTTATTTAAGAAAAGTAATTTCAATCCTAAACTATGTGAAGAATGTGATAGAGAGAAGAAGTTGTTAATTTTAGCGGAGTTGAATGCCTTAGAGACGGCAAGCCTGTATATCCCTTTGAATGGGAATCAAACCCCACATAGTTCTTCCTTCTTGCGAAGGAGGGGTTTTTAAGTCATTACCTTTGTTATCATGTTTTAATTGATTTTAAGGGCTTAGAGATTTGTTAATTAGGTTAGATTGTAATTAGCAAAAATTAGATCTTTTCAAATTTAGACCTTGAAATTGAAAAGGAAAAGGAAAGAGTTTTTACTTTTGGCTTTTAATGGCAAGGAACATAAGGAATGAGCTTAGCACTGGATCTAAGTTCCACCTTGGCCTGGGGATATCATGAGCACTCCTTTTAGAAGGACTCTTGAATAGCACGAACTCTTTTCTTGAAGGAAAGACTTTGGATTACCTTTGCTTGAATACCACGAATTCCCTTTGAAAGAAATAACTTTAGTCGCACCTTTTCTTCATTAAGAAGCTTAGAGATAAGATTTGAGGTGATTAGGAAGCTTATGAATGGGATTTGGAGATGATTGGGAAGCTTATGAATAAGATTTTATGTGATGGAGGAGGTTTTGGAATGAGGTTTTAGAGATTTAGAGGATTAGAAAGAGGGTTTTGATGATTGGAAAGCTTAGGAATAGGGTTTAGAAAGCTTTAAGGAGAGTATAGAAGCATATAATTGTCTGTGAAAGTTGTTAGGAGGTGTAAGGTATTTATAGGAGAAGTTTGGGGGTTCAAAACTATGAATTTCTAGTGTGGGAACCATGAAAAATGCACTGTGGTAATTTGTCCTAGGCTGCGATAACTGCAAAAGGCTTTGTAGTAACTGCAAGGCTGGCTATAGTAGCCAATTGGCTACCACAGGGACCTCTGCGATAACCGCAGCTGGCTGTGAGTTACCTCAACCGTTTCGTGGGTTGCCGCAGCTCATTTTTTAGCTTGTTCTCATTCATTTTTTATTCGATTTGAGCCCAGTTTGATTTTATAGGTTCGTAATTGAGTGCTAATCATCTAAAGGTGCAAGTTTCAAGAAATTTATTTTTCAATAGGGCGCTGCTCCCTTGACCCCTGCCCACTAACAAGCTAGCGGACTATCGTATGCGTAGCATACGAATCTTAGCAAGTGTCAAGCTGTGGTCGGATCCTAAGGTTATAAATTTGAGGGTTCACATAGACATGTATTAGCTATTTGAGCTAAGTGGCAGGATGGATTGACAAGAGATGATGACATTCTAAGAAGACCCTCGTTGTAGGATAAAGGCATAGAACATATCATAACTTTAAAGAATAAGCCTTTAGTGAGGAAGGGTGACATTTAAGACATGAGCCAAGAGGAGTGATTAAAGATGATTTGACAATTTTGGACAAGAGGAAAGATAACTAGGATGAGCTTTCTCTCTCTCTCTCTCTCTCTCTCTCTCTCAACTCTAACCTTTGCTTAAGCTACCCTTCCAGGTTTTCAACTTAGCGAGCTTGAATTAATGAAATTTGGAAGAAAACATTCTACCATGATTTGAGCTACTGATTATGTTGAAGGGCTTTGACCTTTGAATTTTAGGTTTGATGAAGGCCTCTTTTGAATTTGTTTCTCCTTATTATGGTGCATTGTTTGATTAACAATATGCAATATGTAATTACATTTACTTACTCTTTGTGCTTCAACTATTTGATGATAGGTCCATTACTTAACCTTCTTTGATTAGGAGCTAATGAAGTGATTGCTGATTTGTGAGAATGAAGGCATCTTTAATTTTGATCTATGCTAATTATGGTTGATTTAATAATGAAATTGATTATTTGTTCATCTCTCTTTTTTTTCCTTCTTTTTCTCTTTTTTCTCTTTTTTTTCTTCTTTTTCTCACTCTTTTTCTTCTTTTTTTCTAAGATCATCCATGTCAGAGTAAACAAGGAAAATAAGAAAATTAATGCTTAAATGATGAAAATAAAATACAGATGTATTACTATAAAGGAAACTTTATTACAAGATAACAAAAAAGGACCAACATGGTAGATGCATAATACATGAAAAAGAAAGTAAGATGATAGACTTAGACTTAAATTTAGACTCCAGACTATGAGATTTGGACTCAGACTCAGGCTTAGACTTAGAATTCAATCTTAGACAAGTCAGATTAGCTGAACTTAAACTACTTCATGACATGTCTCTTGGGGATGAGGTAAGGTGGGGTTGAGTCAAATTCAAATTCCTCATCACTGTTTAGGTTGGTAGTAGGGAATTCAACTTGAAATGATTTGCTTTGGATGCAATCTTCAACCTTTGATGCAGTTGCAACCAAAGATCTGAAGGTAGGTAGGTATTGTGTTAACAAGTGGGCTCGATAGGTCTAGAGTAGATTCTAGACAATGATATCCACTTATACTTGCTTAGTTGGTCTGTTTACTATTTGGACAGCTTTAGCACTCCACCTTGTAAGGAATATAGAGAAGGATTCATCTAGATGTTGCTTGGTGGTTTCCAAGTCATGCCTAGTAACATCCACTTTAGTGTTGTAATGATATTGCTTGACAAAGGCATGACAAATATCATCCCATATTCTTTTTTGGCTCTCATCCAGTGAAAGGAACCATCTCCTAGCAGCTTCGGTTAGTGGTTGTTGGAATATTTGAGCAAGGAGCTCATCGTTAAGTCCCAAAGGTTTTATTAGCCCCACATATATTTTCAAATGGGTCTTAAGGCAAGTAATTCCATCAAATCTTTCTAGTTTAGGGATTTTAAATTTAGGAGGGAGCTTGGCATCAAAGAATAAGGTTAAACTATATGAGAATAAGGTTAAACTATCTATTTCAATTAAGTCATTGCAGTGCTTCAGGGATTTAATGGTTTTCCCCATAGCTTCAAGTTTATCCATAAGAAATTCGGTGTCTAAATGAGAGAAAGCTTCACCATCTTGAAAAGGATCTAGGGAAGAGGAAGATCTAAAGTGGGTAGTGGTGTTTGGGGCTTGAGTATTGGTAGGTTTCTCAAGATAGGTCTGGTTCAGATTGCAGTTGAGATTACTCTTATTCAAGTTTACTTCATTAATTAGGGCTCAAACTTCCTCAATGATGGTTTGCCTTTGTTCCTTCATGTTTTCTTCAAATTAGATATGTTGGGCAGCCAAGACAGCCTGGAAATGCTCTTTTTGCTTCTTAATGAGGCTCATCATAACTATAGTTATGGCATCTATGTCAATCTAGTTAGCTATTGGTACCTTGAAATAAAGCCAAAGAAACCTAATAAGTGAATGCATAGAGACAGAAAAGGTGATGGAAATATGGGCAAGCAGACTCTGGTGGATTGGTGGGCTAACTATTTTAGGGTTTAAGGTAGATAGGCAAAGGATTTTGTGTTTAATAGTAATAGATGATGGTGTCTTATGGTTAGGTTGACATGGTATGTGTAAAGATCAGGGTGGAGGTGTATGATGTTAGCTAAGTTGATATTTAGCTAAGGGAGCTAAGTCAAATTTTAGCTTTGGAAACTAGGTCAAGATTTTGCTATAAGTGGCTAAGTTGGATTTTGGCTTTGAGTAGCTAGTCAGATTTTAGCTTTAATGAGCCAAAATTTAGTTAGGAAGGCTATGTCAGAGTTGAGCCTTGAGTAACTAGGATTGCAATTTATGGATGGTTTACTATAGGCTTAAGGATGGAGGAACTATAGGTTTGCAATTAGGTTATGGATATAACATGGATTTGGATATTGGGTGAATAATGGGTTTGGTGAAAGTTGGATAATAGGTTTGATTGGACTGGACCATAGGCTTAAATGGGCCATGCGTTTGGATAGTACTATAATAAATGAAGCCAAGTTAGCATTTAGCTTGGGTAAGGACTGTGGATAAGGATGAAGCTAGGTCAATGTTTAGCTTGGGTAAAGATTATAAGGATGAAAGCTAGATCAATGTTTAGCTTGGGTAAGAATTGTAAATGATGAAAGTTAGGTCAGTATTTAGCTTAGGAAAGGATTATGAGTGAGGATGAAGCTAGGTTAGTGTTTAGCTTTGGAAGGGATTGAGGATTGGGATGAAGCAAATTGGTGTTTAGCTTTGATAGGGATTATGGGGGACAAAGCTAGGTCAAATTTTAGATGCAAATAGAGGTACTATAGATGGGTTTATTTTTACCATGAGTTTGATATGGGTTTGAGTTTTTGACCATAGGTTAAGGTGGACCATGGGTTTGGGTGTGAAGGTGTTTGGATATAGGTGAAAGGGCTTAGAGTGAAGGTGAGGGTGTTTGGGATAGAGGTGAGAGGTTAGGGTGAGGTGCTTTCATGTTAAAGGCTAAGGTTAATGGCATTAAAGGTTAAAGGTTAGGGGGAGGTGCTTTAAGGTGTATGGTTAAAGTATTTAGGTTAAAAGTTGAGGTTCAAGTATTGGTATTTGGATGAAGGTTGCAGGAGATGGCCTTTTAGGATTATGGAAGCGAAAGTGATTGGGATAGAGATGTGAGAGTGTTTATGGGGAAGGTGTTTGGATGAAGGTAATAGTATTTGACCCTTCTTTGGTTCAAAGTTCAACCAAGACTTCAGATGAATGCACATTTTGTTATACATAATGGATGTATGATATGCATGGAAGAAATATTTCATGAAGATGCAATTACATAAGGCTTTGATTATGGTATATACAACCTAAGATTAAGATTTAGGTTCATTATATGAGAGGATAAGGGTGGCTTGTATAGGGTAATTGTCACACTAAAGTAGCAATATACCTAGTCATATGTGAGTCAAAAAGCCTCGCGTAGGTCCAATGGTACATGCATGCTTGTTACTCCTTTGAAAAGGTCAAAGGATTCATCGTGAGGTGGATGATTTTGCTATCAGCAAATAGACCCAAGGAGTGTTACCCACTTGATGCTACTCACTATCCATTGTCTTCCTAAAACTAGGTTTGTAGGCAAAGAGTCTATGCAAATGATGCATGAAAGCCATTTGTGTATTAAAAATCCCAAAATTTGATTTCAAACCAATTGTTTGTTCTCATATTTCTTTTATTGAAAAGAAGTTGGTCCCTAGTGGAGTCATCAATTGTGAGGTCTCACCTGAGCACCAGTTCGATATGCTAAAGGGAATCAAAATGCTCATTTGGATTTAAACTCACAATGAAACCCTCAAGTTCAGATTGGTTGATTTTGAAAATTCAATTAGGAGTTGTGACCTTAATTTTATTTTTATTTTGGAAAATATAAAGTTAAAACCCATTTAATTGACTCCAATTTATTTATCTAATAGAAAAATGCACTAGTCCTCAATTACTAAAGTGGATTTGGAGACTAGGTTTTTGGTTTATATAGAAAAAGATTAGTTTGGCAAATTTAATATAAAATGACTTAAAACAAGATTTCATGAATAATTATCAATTGTATGAAACAGTTAAAGTATGTATGATCCATTCATTCAATATAAAAGAGTAATAAATAAAATAAATTAAACTTTACATGAAAAATCCAAAAAATGTGGGATACCTCCTCTTACCCTTATGGGTTCTAGGAAAGTCACACATTCCCCAAACTAAATCCTAAACAAATAATAAAACATAAAACAAATCTCAGACTATATGAAGAAGGTGAAAAAGGGGGGAAAAGATTGTTGTTTATTTTAATTAGATTTGATGCTTGGAACAAGCATGCCTACATAATCATTTAAATGAGAATTAAAATCTATGTAGTTCGCCTTTCTTACGAAAGGGGTTTGTTTAGTCTTAGTCTTTTATCATGTTTCAGTTATTTGATTAAAAAGAGGGTTCAGTTGATTACTTTTAATTGATTACCAAATGGAGTTATATTAAGTCAAATTCTAATTAACTATCTTAGCAAACCAAATATTAGGTAAAGAGCATTAGAACAAAAAATCCAAGGAGGAAAACTAGAATGAAATAAATAAATAAATAAAAGGAAAAGAAAAGGGAAAGGAAATTTACCCTGAATGGTGGGTAATGACTTACCTTAGATGGTGGATGACGGCTTGCCTCAAACAACAGGCAATAGTTTGCCTCGGACGGCAGAAAATTTTTGACTTGATGGGTTAGCTTGGAAAGTCGCAACCCAACTTACTTTGTAAAGCAAGGAGTAATAGCAAAACAAAATAAAAAAGAAAACTTTAAACTAAAAAGCTCATTTCTTTTAGACCAAGCTAAAAATAACTATTTGCTTTGAGATCAGGGGGTTTGATCAAGCAATGTTGTGTGTGCGAATGAGTTGGCAAGAGTTTATATAGGCTGAAGGTTGGAGGTAAAAAAGTTAAATTTTTGATGTGGGATCACTAAATGTAGCAGTAACCACACGTGAGCCCTGCAGTGCTGCACGTGCCACGTGCAGTAATTAAACTACAACCACATGTGCCTGTGTTGTCACCGTACTAGGTTTTGTGGTCATGGGCCTTGAGTCTATTGTTTGTCTCGTTTTCACTCGTTCTTGCTCATTTCTCATCCGTTTTTTGCAATTTCAGTTACGTTGTGATCATTATTCATGCCCAAATGATATCAGAATGGTTCAAAGGTCAAAAGGATATATTTTGGTTCCTGGGTTTCCATTTCTCAATTTTCTGATTTTGACAATTTTGGCTTTCGGAGATCTGTTTACTAAGCTTCAGTGCTAAAGAGTGCAAAGCTAAGAAAATCTATTTTTTTGATGGGATGCTGTCTCCTTGAACCCTGCCTGCTAATCGGTTAGTGAGACCATTATATCAGCTCTGCATAGCATACTAATCCTAGCAGGTGTCAAGTGTGGTCAAATCATAAGGGTGCAAAATTAAAAGTTCATAGTAATAAGTATATTTAATGAGTCAATCATACCCATTTCAAATAATAATAATAACAAATATCTAGAATTAAGCATAATTAAAAGTAAAAAATAAAAAATATACCTTGTTGTTAGTGGCACTTTCTTACAAGAATAGACAACCAATAGCCCACTTTATATTTTAATCAAAAGAAAAAAATAATATATAATAAAAAAATTGGGCTAAAGGCCGTCCTCTCTCAAAGAATAAGAAAGGGCCACTTTTAGCCCTTTTGGTTTTACTTTCTTTTCATCTTTTATTTAATTTTTTTTAGCCATTTAAGTAAAAGTTATAAGTTTGGTATAAGCATTTAATTTAATTTATGTAGGAATACACCATATAAATAAAGTAAAAATGAATTATTTAATAATTTAAAGAGAGACTCATAACAAGTTTAGAAGTCTATTTTAACCTTTAGTAGTCAGTCACATTTTAATATGTTATAACCTATTATTAAAGATAAAACTGATGGTTTATTAGTAAATCAGGTACACCATATCAATAACCTTTTACTTTTCACCAAATTCTCGAACAATGATACTACTTGGATCAATTTGATTTGGATCAAATGCATTTATTGTACTTATTGAGCAAGTTAAAAGATATATATATATAACCATTCTAAATAAAAAGCCAAAAAAGCGCCAAAGTTGATTAATTGGAAATTTTCGGCCCTCAATTATATAAAATCTAGTTCAGACAAACAAGAAACTAATTTTATAAATTTTTAAAGCAATGCATTTAAACTTAATATAAATTAATGTGGACAACAACTATTTTATTGTTAAACACAATAATACATAATCTACTCCATTTAAAAGAACATTTCATGCCAATGTCATGGTGTTCAGATTATTGAACTAAATAACATGATAATAGCAATATAGATGTTGGTTTTTCATGATTATTGAACTATTATATTAAATAATATTTTATTAACTTTCATTTAATTTTGATTAATATTGAGATACTAGTAGTGCCATTATCATATGATTACTATATAATGAAATAATATTAAAAAGTAAGTATTACTCAATTGAACTTTGATAATTATTGAACTACTAACAATAGGGTTACATAATATTCTATATTAATCAAGCCATACTTTTTTATTAATTAGACTTGGATTCAATTAAATTAATAATAATATATAGTGGCACATCATATTATATATAAATTAAGTCTCAATTTTTTGTCAATTAGATTTTGACTCAATTAAACTATAATACCCCAACTTCATGTTAGTCATATACGTTGAATTTATATGATTGGAGTATGGATGGAAGTTACAGGAATTGAAACACAAATTTAATAGGGTTTATCCTGAAAATTATAGGGTAAAATGAAATAAATGACTATAATTAGGAACGTGAATATGGCTATTAGGGAAGTATTAATAGTCAATTTAATAGAAAAAATTTAAATAGCCAAGTTGGAGAACTAGGGTAATTGAAAATGAGTAAGTTCTTAGTTGATAGAAATAAGGACTTAATTGAAGGAAAAGAAATAGTGAGGGGGTAATAAGTAATTAGCCAATTAATGAAACGACCACAGTTAATGAAAAACAATAATAATAATAATAATAATAATAATAAATCATTAGATAATCACATCAGCATGATGTGGCCGGATACTATAAATTTAAGGACATGCAAATTTACACTTAAGAATTCTGTTAACTATCCAATATAAATACCACTATTTTCCTCCTTACATATCCATTTCTTCCATTTGCTTTTACTGCCTATAGAAGTTAAGTAAGAAACAAGAACCTAAGAGAAAAGACCATGGCCAAAGAAGACTACTGTTATGACCCAAATTGAAGATTATGTGACTGCCACTAGGCAATGAGAAAGTATAAGATTTTTGGGATTTATAGTAAGCTTGACCAAATATTAAAGTAAAACTACAATAACAATCACATTAATTAAATGCGGGAACTTAATTATTCTTCAAATTTAACATAATTATACAAATTTCTTATAACTAAATAATAGTACAGAGTTTTAGAGTTGAAAATTTAATTTATGATATAGTGAATAAATAATTGAGCAACTACAAAAGAGAAAATATAGTGCTACTCTTCAATAATAAAATCAGCTTCATCTAATTCTGTTGCTAACTAAAATCTTAGAAAAATATTGAACAGGGATGAGCATTCGATTCAGTGAGATGATACAAATCAATTTAACATGCATGGAATATGTAATCTGAATGAAACATTACATCACATATAATCATCTAATATATAAACAAATATGATGAAAATAGTCTGTGAAATCCAACTCTCCTCTAATATTCATAAATGTGAGACATGCTTGAACCCAGCCAAATATCATTAACATAATCATTTATCATATCATCATATAATCATATACAATTCCTATATTAGTATAAATTGGATCCTCTTCATCCTATTTTCGTCACAAATATATACACACACATATACAATTTATGCATGAATGATGTATTTGAATGCAGAACTAAATTGAAATATACTAACTCACAAACTGGTGCATGAAAAGAAAGCTCAACTCTGATTATCAATGGGATCCACTGCAAAGTACTGGGAGTATCCATAAAATAATAATAGATAAGTAATAATTAATTACCATAAAATGAACCTCAATTATAACTCTCATATACACCTAAGAATTTGCTGAAAATTTGGCATAAACTCCCCTAAAAATAGGACATAGACCCCTGAAAGAAATATATTATCACAGTCAACATAACTCAATTCATCTATTGCTCATCCGAGGCTCACTGATCATTACCAGACCTTCCTCCTTAACATAAACAGACGTCATCATAAAATTAAGGTTTTACCAGTTTAAATAAAATACATAAATATCTTAAATTTCTTTTAACTTGAAAATTCAATGTACTATATTATAAATTTATTATTATGAAAATATTAATAATATTAACGTTTAATGAAATCAATATAAAATATACATATAAATTCATTATTACATTATTTAAATTTGTATTTATATTTAATTAAATTATAAAAAATTATTTTAAAATTAAGATAATATCATAAAATAAATTCATAAAATAGTTTTATAAAATTAAATTCATGGTTTAATTAATTTCCTTAGTTAAATTACTGAAATGAATATATATTATTACTCATTAAATATATAAAATTCTCATTAACAAATAATCAATCTCATAATCAATTCAAATCATTAATTTTAATATTACAACATATAAATATATACTAAACAATCATTTTCCAGGCATTTAAAATACTGAATTAAATTGATAAACTAGCGTTCTAGGTTTCCTAGGGTCAAATTCTTACAAACTAATTTCAGAATCACAATGTACGTATGAAGAATAGTACATTGAAATTTCTACTTCTCCACGAGCTGGTGACTAGCCAGTGATGCTCCACCATTGATGGTGGTGTCGACCTTGAATTGTAGAATCTAGTGGTACCTATGGTGTAGCTTCACCTTCCTTAACTTTATTAGAAATCGCCTCGAAAAATCTAGTAATCTTATTTTTTTGCTATGGCATTCTAGTCAACAATAAGCATGAGGTAAGTTCAAATTGAAGTCCACTGAGGTAAGCTCGCCGGAAATGGATACCTGATTTGGCCAAAATTGCTTCTTGAAGTGTTTAGTGTTGGTGGAGCTTTGTTCAAATTGTGAGCCACGCTCTGGCGGCTGCTAGCAACATGATCAATAGTGCTGAGCTCATTGAGAGATGAGCTCTTGATGCAACCGGCTAGTTATAGAGATCTAGGAACCAATTATATTGAAGTAAAACCCTAGGATCGAAATAAAACAAGAATAAGGAAAAGAAAGTTTGATCCAATTCACACCTGTTGAAGAGAAATAAAGCTATAAGAGGTTGAGTGCCATAAGTCACCTTGATAAGCTTACATTCGAGTTCTTAATAAGAATTTAGAAGAATTTATCACTTGAAGAAAATTCAAAGAGATTATCATTCATAAACTGGTCTAAAATTACAATGCAAGTTGAACTTATACGGAGGCTCAACCTTAAAACCCTAACCTTAGAATAAAATAAGATATAGGAAATATGAAAATCTTATATCTACAAGAAAATAAGAATCCTAATTGAAAATCAACTCCAAAAATTATTCAAAATAAAATTAATCTGATGTGGACCAATTAATATATTAAGTTCAAGCCCTACAAATACTAAAAACATGATTAAAACATAAAAAAAAAACTCATAAAAACAACAAAGTCCAACAAATAGGCACTTGTCACACCTACGATGAGAGGAAACCCTATTTGCTATTGCACCCATAATGAGTGTTGCACCTGTGCTATAGAAGGTAGTCTAAATACATTGCGCCCATACTGAGTGTCGCGATTGTGACACGTTCAGTCTTTAGCATTGTTCTTTTATTTAACCATCTTTTTGCAATCATGAGTATGTTATCAACCTTAGGGTAGCCTTAGAAACCTCTTGAATAGTTTAGAAGTCTTCTAAAGGTAATTCTTTATCTTGCATTTTCATGATTAATCCTTGCAAAGCTTCTTTCATCCTTTTTGTCCTTGCCCTTGTCATTGGACCTCTAATCCTTTACAAAGGATCTTGAAACTATGTCTTCTTAATCTTTATGATTCTCTCTTGCCTGAAAGGATTCATCCTCGAATCATCTATATCAAACAAAGAGAGATCAACAGCATTAAAGGTAGCACTAACATTACCCTAGTTGCTTGGCAAATCTAGCTTGTAGGCATTGTCATTGACTCACTCCAAGACTTGAAAAGGTCCATCTCCTATAGGTTGCAACTTGGACTTTCTTTGTGTGGGAAACCTTTCCTTCCTCATGTGAACCTATACCTAATCTCCAAGTTTAAATACAACCATGATCTACCCCTTGTTTGTTTGCTTTACATATTATTCATTCTTCCTTTCAATGTTGGCTTGCACCTTGGCATGAAAATCCTTCAAAAATTTAGCCATTTTTCTACCATCAAGATCTATATGTTCATTAGTAGACAAAGGCAAAATTTTCAAAGGAGTCAAAGGATTAATCTATACACAATCTTAAAAGGTGAAAAGGATGTATTAGAATGAGCAGTCTTATTATATGCAAAATCAATGTGTGGTAAGCATTTCTCCCACTATTTTAAGTTCTTCTGTATGATTGCACATAATAAGTATAGAGTGCCTTATTAACTACCTTAATTTGTCCATTCATTTTAGGATGTACAAAAGTAGAAAACAACAATTTAGTTCCCAATTTACCTTATAGAATGTGCCAAAAATGGCTTGGGAATTTGACATTTCTACTAACAATTGTCCTAGGTAATCCATGCAAACGAACCACTTCTTGGAAGAACAAATCAACAATATATGTTGCAGCATTAGTTTTAGCATAACAATAACATGAGCCAATTTACTAAAACTATCAACAAAAAAAAAAAAAAAAATGCTATCCTTACCATTTTGAGATCTTGGCAATCCTAACACAAAATCCATTGAAATGTCAATCCAATGATGGTTAGGTATAGGTAAAGGGGTATACAATCCATTTGGTTTGACCTTAAACTTTGCTTGTTTACAAGTAATGCACTTATCATAAATAGATTTGACATCATGCTTCATGTTAGGCTAATAAAAATGCTCATGCAAGTTGTCCAAAGTCTTTCGCACATCATAGTGCCCCATCAAACAACCCCTATGAGTTTTCCTCATAAGCAATTCACGAATAGAACATATAGGCGCACACAATTTATCTTTTTAAAATAAGAACCTATCATGCCTATAATATTCCCTAAATGCATATTTATCACATGCATCTCATACTTGGCCAAAATCAGCATCATTAGCATACAATTCCTTAAGAAATTTAAAACCAAGTAACTTAGTTTGCAGTGAAGTAAATAATGCATACCTCCTAGACAATGCATCAACAACAACATTTTTCTTTCCATATTTATACTTGATTACATAAGGAAATGTTTTTATGAACTCTAATCACTTAGCGTGCCTTTTGTTAAGCTTATATTGCGATTTCAAAAATTTTAAACTTTTATTATCAAAATGAATAATGAATTCCCTATGCCAAAGATAATGCTACCATGTATGTAACTCTTTATCATAAGTAGGATAATTCAAAGTTGCCCCATTAAACTTCTTACTAAAATATGCAATAGGTTTGGAATCTTGCTTCAAAACAGCACTGATATCAATTCCCAATGCATCACATTCAATCTCAAAAGCTTTATCAAAATTTAGCAAACACAACAATGATACATTTGCTAATTTATCTTTCAACATATTAAAAGCTCTTTTATGCACATCATCCCATTTAACCACAACATTCTTTTTAAGAAATTCATTCAAATGTATAGTAATAGAATTAAAATTTTGAACAAACCTTTAATAAAAACTTGCTAAACTATGAAAATTTCTTACCTTATTTGCATTTTTAGGTGTAGACCAGTATCAACACTAATACCATACGAACTCACAACAAATCCAAGAAACATAATAGGTTCCATGCAAAATGAGCACTTCTTAAGATTAGTATACAATTTATGCTCCTTTAACACAAAATACAGCATGCAAATAGTTTACATGCTCATCCAAATTTTTACTATATAGTAAAATATCATCAAAATACAATACAACAAATTTACCAATGAAAGCATATAACATATAGTACATTAACCTCATGAATGTACTAGGTGCACTAGTTAAGCCAAATGACACCATTAACCATTTATACAATCCATATTTAGTTTTGAATGCAGTTTTCCACTCATCACCCCCTTCCATTCTAATTCGATAGTAGCCATTATTTTAATCTATCTTAGTAAACAAAAAGAGCCATGCAATTCAACCAACATATCATCTAATTTAGGGATTGGATGTCTATACTTTATAGTGATTTGTTGATGGCTCGACAATACATACATATATGCCATGTTCCATCTTTCTTTGGGACTAAGATGATAGGAACTAAACATAGGCTAAGGCTTTCGCTCACGAATCTTATTTCCACTAATTCGTCCACTTTCCTTTGACTCTCTTTTGTCTTTT
Organism: Reutealis trisperma; assembly: GCA_947687605.1. NCBI lineage: Eukaryota > Viridiplantae > Streptophyta > Magnoliopsida > Malpighiales > Euphorbiaceae > Reutealis > Reutealis trisperma. The sequence goes on along the minus strand of CANTUT010000735.1, from coordinate 168,276 downwards.
CTAGGTTGGCTCTATAAGTTAGATGGTTTGGAATTAAATCTCTAGGTATGAAATCTATTCAATCTTAAAGCCTCTTAAAGGAGGTAATCCATGTGGAATTTCCTCGGGGAATAGACCCTCAAAATCTTACAATAGAGAAGCAATAACACTAGGCAAAGAAGGGTTAAGTTCATTAGTTGAAAGATATACATCCTTATACATAAGTACAAGTAATTCTAGTCTTGACATTAAAACATTCTTAACCTCATTTTTTCCAGCAAATGCACTTATTCTTTTGTGTTTCTCTCCTTTTTCCCCATTTTTCTTCTCAATCTCACTCTTTTTTTTCTCTTGCTCACTCTTTTTCTTTTCTTAATCACTCTCTCTCTCTCTCTTTCTTTTCCTCTAACTCACTCAACTATTTTTTTTATCCTTATAAGTTTGCATAGGTGAGAGAGGGGTTAGTATAAAAATCCTATTATCAAGTACAAAAGTTTATTAATTTTTATACCATCATAAGTGACCCTTCTACCAAACTGCCAATGGAAACCCTAACAAGATATGTCCATGTGAACCCTCAAATTTCCACCTCCTGATTCGGCTACAGCTTGACACCTACTAAGAATAGGGCGTTACGCATATGGTGGTCCTACTAACCGGTTAGTGGGTAAGGGCCAAGGGGGAGTGCCCTATTGAAAAATAAATTTCTTGAATCTTTCACCTCTAGTCGACCGTCTTTTAGTTACGAACCCATAGGATCAAACCGAGCTCAAATCAGAACTGAAACGAATCCAAAATGAACTAAAAAGCAGAAAACAGGTCGAACCAGCCGGTAATCGCACTAGAGGTGTGTCGCTGCCCTGGGCGGCATGCCTGTCGTGCCACCGCTCTAAGTGGCACCCCTTCTGTGCCACTGTATGGGCGGCATATCTGCCATGCCACCTTAGGAGGCACGGAATTGGTGCCGGCAGCCAGGCAGCACGATTAACATGTCGCCCGGATGCCCGGCACGTCATCGGTGCCACCCGTGCCGCCGATGACGCTGTCCGTACTGCTAACACCCCCCCTAGCAGCTCTATAAATAGAGCATCCTTCCAGCTCATTTAGGGGGGATTCCAAGGACAGAAATTCTCTCTGATACATTTCATCATGCTATTTCACTAATCTTTTGTTATTAAGATTCAAATTTCCAAGGGTTTCGCATCCAAGGTGGAGCTGAGATCCAGAGCAAGGCTCATTCCATTCATCCAAAAATCAAGGAAAGCAAAGGTATAATCTTCTTTCTATTTTCAAAATTCTAAATTCAGATCTAGAATTCTCTTTAGGTCTAAAACATAAAAGATATAAAATTTATTAATTTAGAAAGAGAATTAAATTAATAAGCAAACCAACACTTTTCCCAGGACCCCTGCTTTGTAAGAAGGAAGAACTGCGTGGGGTTTGATTCCTATTCAATAGGATACATAGGCTGCCATTCTGAAAAGGCATCAACTCCAAAATCATTTTTAATAACATTTTTCCCTTTTATATTTGTTACTTATTTTCAAATTTGTACTTTCATTTCTTTAACTTAGTTGAGGAATGTGTGCTTTTCCTAATACCCATAAGGGCTAGAGGAAAGATCCTCTTATTTTATTTGTTTTGACCATGTAATAATTACGTAGAATTTACTTTTGCTTATTTATTCATTGCCATTTCATTTCATTTTATCATATATATCTATTTCATTCATCATTATATTCTTGTTCATGTATACATGAAAATTCCTTTTTCTAAGAGTTATTTTGCAATTTTTAGCCAAACTAAAGAAAATCATTTTTTCTTAATTGTGTAATTACCAAAACCTAATCCCCGAGCCCTCTTTGGTCACTCACGGATTGGTGCATTTTCCATTGGGATAAAATCAAATCATTTTTGGAGTCAATCAATTTTGGGTTTTCTTTAATTTTCCCAATTAAAATAAGTAAATTAAAGTGGCGACTCCCTTTCACAACTTTCAAATTACAAAAATCAATTTTTTGAACTCACAGTGAGTTCCAATCGTTGAGTTTCTCCCGAAGAGCATTTCGATTTCTCGACAGATCGGACTGGTGCTCGGGCAAGGCCTCACAATTGGCGACTCCACTGGGGACTTAAAATTTTTTTCAAATAAAAGATAAAGTGGATTACTTTTGGTAAAATAACGAGTCTAGCTTTAAACGCAAAATAACTCTTTTATGCATCACTACATCGGACTCCTTGTCCAAAAACCCTAGTTTCCTGGGAAAACAAAGGATAGAAAGTAACATTGAGTGGGCAACCTTCCTTAGATCTGCTTGATGATAGTGAAATCATCCGGCCCACAACGTATCCTCTAATCCTTTTAGTGGTGTAACGAGTATACACGTAACACTGGAACCATGCGAGGCTCCTTGTCTCACATGCGGTTAGGTATATCGCATCTCTAGTGTGATGGGTTCCCTTCAAACCACCCTAACCCTTTCATGTAATGACTCATAGAACCCTCCTTTAGGATTTTATGCACCATAATACTGAACTTGGTATATCATTATCATGAAACCTTTTCATTCATGCATATATGCATGCATAGCTTGAACCTTGTGAAGAGTTAAAAACCTATCCAAACACCTTCATACCTAAAACCCATGGTCCACTTAAACCCATGGTCAAAAACCAAAGTCAAAATCCAAAGCCCATGGTCCATCTAAACCCATGGTCAAAGCTCAAAACCCATGGTCTACCTAAATCCATGGTCAAAACCCAAAACTCATGGTCCATCTAAACCCATGGTCAACACCTAAAACCTAAAGCCCATGGTCTACCTAAACCCATAGTCAACACCTAAAGCTCAAAACCCTGGTCCACCTAAACCCATGGTCAACACCTAAAGCTCAAAACCCCTAGTCTACCTAAACCCTTGGTCAAAAACCAAAGTCAAGACCTAAAGCCCATGGTCTATTTAAACCCATGGTCAACACCTAAAACCAATGGTCACCTAAACCCATAGTCAAAACCCCAAAACCCATGGTTCACCTAAACCCATGGTCAACACCCAAAGCCTATGGTCCACCTAAACCCATGGTCAAAGCCTAAAACTCATGGTTCACCCAAAACCCATGGTCCAGTCCTGTCCAAACCCATATCAAACTCATGGTAAAAATAAACCCATCTATGGTACCCTATCCTTTTCCATAATTCTTATCCAAGCTAAACACTAACCTAGCCCAAGCTAAACACTGACATAGCTTTATCTTTCATAATTCTGATCAAAGCTAAATACTAACCTAGCTTTCATCTTTCATAACTCTTACCCAAGCTAAACACTGATCTAGCTTTCATCTTTCATAGTCCTTACCCAAGCTAAACACTAATATAGAATTATCCTTAACCATCCTTACCAAAACTAAATACTGACTTAGCGTCATTCTTATCCTTACCCAAACTAAATGTTGACTAGGTTTCATCTCTTACATCACTATCCAAACCCATGGCCCATCTAAGCCTATGATATAGTTTAACCCATTATCCAACTATCACCAAACCTATGGTCCACCCAACATCCAAATCCATGGTATATCCATACCCAATTGCAAAACCCATGGTCACTCTATCTTTAAGCCCATGGTAAACTATTCTTTAATCACAATCCCAATCACCCAAAGCTAAATTCTGATCTAGCCACTGAAAGCTAAAATCTGACCTAGCTACCCTAAGCTAAATTCTGACCTAGCCACTTAAAGCTAAAATCTGACCTAGCCACCCCAAGCTAAATTCTGACCTAGCCACTCAAAGCTAAAATCTGATCTAGCCACCCAAAGCTAAAATCTGACCTAGCTCCCTTAGCTAAATACCTACCTAGCTAACATCATACACCTTTACCCTCATCTTTACCCATACACCGTCAACCTAACCACAAGACACAGTCATCTATTGTCATTAAACCTAAAGTCCTTTGGTTTGTCACACCTCCCCATAACCCTTTTTTTTCAAAGCTTAATATTAACTCAGTTCCTTTTTCCTTTTAAAGGTTGACAAGATGTCTATTGTCGGAGATGAGATCACCGCTACTAGAGCTGATGAAATTTTTGATGAGCTTCTTGCTAAGCTCTCTGAACACTAGGAAACTATGATGACAAGGCAAGAAGCCCTTTTTCAAGACATGCTCAAAGCCCAAAGGAGGGCTATCATGGAGGATGTCCGTACCATGCTGGGACAGGCCTCCCTAGCTCAAAACCTAATTGACCCAAAACCATTCAAAGCTGACCTGAAACCCACCTTTTATCCTATTTATGGATCCACTTTCAGAGTTGAATCCAAAGACAAAGAACTTGTAAACACCGACATCATTCCACCACTACCTATTCCATCACCTAAATTCCTCAAAAATAACTCACTCTATCAACCTATGATAGTTCAACCACCAAATTTCATCCATACTCTCACTTTCTGACCCACGAATCCTTTTCAAAGGAAGGAAGTTAACCCTGAAATCAAAGCCTTCATGAAAAAGTGAAGCACATGGAAAAAATGCTAAAAAATCTAAAGAAGAAAGAGAACCTAGTTGACACAAGCTCCTTGAGCTTATTTCCCAATGCAAGAGTTCCACTAAAGTTCAAGATGCCGAATTTGGACAAATTTGATGGTACTACTTGCCCCAAGATCCATTTAAAAATGTATGTGGGGGCAATGCATCCCTTTGGTATCAACAATGAGCTCCTTGCTCAACTTTTTCAGCAAACTCTTACTGATCCTGCCCTAAGATGGTTTATTAAGTTAGATGTTACCCAAAAACAGACTTGGGAGGACATTTGCAAGGCATTTGTTGAACAATACCACTACAACAGTGAAGAGGAAATTACAAGAAGGGATTTAGAAACCACAAAGCAACTTCCAGATGAGTCGTTCTCTATGTTCCTTACTAGGTGGAGGGCTAAAGCTACTCAAATGGTAAACAGGCCAACTGAGTAAGAACAAGTAGATATCATTGTTAAGAATCTATTTCCTGCCTATAAAGCCCACTTGTTAACTCAATACCTACCCACCTTTAGAGCTTTGGTTGCAACTACATCAAAAGTTGAGGATTACATCCAAAGTACATCATTTCAAGCTGAATTCCACACCACCAACCTGAACATTGATGAGGAATCTAGTTCTAACTCAACCCCACCTCACCTCAGCCCTAGAAGGCATGTCATGGAGTAAGTTCAAGTTCAGCTAATCTGACCTATCTGAGATTGAATTCCAAGTCTAAACCTGAGTTCAAATCTGAGTCGGAGTCTGTCGTCTTATTTTTCTTTATTCACATAGACTATAGCGGTTTCTTTTGTCATCTTGCAATAAAGTTTCCTTTGTAGTAATGCACATACATTTTCTTTCGTCTTCCTTATTTAGTCCATCATGGATGAGCCATAAAAAAAAAAGAGAGAAAAAAAAAGAGAAAAAGAAAAAGAGGAAAAAAGAGATGAACGAACAATCAATTAAACCCACCACAATTAGCATATGTTAGAATTTGAGGCGCCATCAACAATTACACCTAATCAAAGAAGGTTAAATAGTTGAAGCATAAAGAGCAAATCAAATGGAATTACCTATTGCACATTAGGTAATCAAATAATGCACCTCAACAAGGTCAACCTTTGCCAAATCTAGAATTCAAAGACCAGAGGCCCTCAAAGCAGCAGCCCAAATTATGGTGGAATATTTTCTCCTAAACGCAAGTTCGGTAAGCTGAAAACCCAAAAAGGGCGGCTTAGGCAAAAGTTAGAGTTGAGAAAGAGAGAGAGAGAGAGAGAGCTCATCCAAGTCATCTTCCCTCATGTCCAAAGTTATCAAATCATCTTTAATCAATCTATCATCCTTCCTAACCAGAGGTTTATTCTCTAAAGGATATACAATCTTCTATGCTCTTATCCTACAATGAGGGCATGTCTTTCCAAGAATGTCATCATCTATCAATCTGTCCTATTGCTTGGCTCAAAGAGCTAAGGCACAATCCCTCATACATATCTCCAGTCTATTTTCCACTAGCCCTTTAGCCATTCCTAAGGGCTCTTTGTTTCAACTAGTGCAATTTACAATTAAGTGTCACTCTAAGAGTCTCTTCAGTCTCAAATAACAAGAAAAGCTTGACTTGCTCTTTTCTATGATTCATGCTACAAAAAGCAAAATCATACAACCTCTATGATTCTTTTTAGAAGTTTCAGCCTACCTTTAAACCATTCTCAAATTTTATGAAATCATCCCAAGCCTTATTGGCAAATCATGCTACATACCATCCATTCCTTGACATAATCTCAAAATGAGTAGAACCAAAATTCCCAAGTCTATCAGGGCTTATCATCTTTAAATCTAGTTTCCTTGGCAAAACCAGAAGTCAAGGCATATCTCCCAAAAAGCCTTCATTAAGAAGCCTAAACCAAAAGCCTTCATCAAGAAGCTCAAATCCAAAAGCCTTCATCAAGAAGCCTAAATCCAAAAGCCTTCATTAAGAATCCCAAAATCAAGAAGCCTTCGTTAAGAGGCACATGACCCAAAAGCCTTCGCTATGAAGCCCACTCCCAAAAAGCCTTCATCAAGAAGCCTAAACCAAAAGCCTTCATCAAGAAGCCCAAATACAAAAGCCTTCATCATGAAGCCCAGATCCAAAAACCTTCATGAAGAAGCCCAAATCCAAAAGCCTTCGCCATGAAGCCCAAAACCAAAAGCCTTCATCAAGAAGCTCAAATCTAGAAGTTTCAACCTACCTTCAAACCGAAAAGCCTTCATTAAGAGGTGCATGACCCAAAAGCCTTCACCATGAAACCCAAATCCAAAAGCCTTCGCCATGAAGCTCAAGACCAATAGCCTTCATCATAAAGCCTAAAACAAGAAGCCTTCACCTTGAACCCACTCCTAAAAGGCCTTCATTTATGAAGCCCATGATTTCCTTTAAGGCAAAATTAGACTAAGTCTTTCAAATGGATTTCCTAACCAGCCTACCCTCCTTAGCCCAAGACCTTTCCCTATAAGGACTAATCCTCAACCATAACTTTCAAATGGGCAAACTGAGTTGAGCCACCCATGTTGACATTCCCACACCCCTCGTCTTTCAAAGACATAACCTTTTCTAAATCTAACACCAAAGTTAAACAGATAGCTTTGATCTCAATCCTCCCAACATCAAAGCCGAACAGATAGTTTTGATCCCAATCCTTCTAATACTAAAGCCAAACAGATAGCTTTGATCCCAACTTTCCCAACCACCAAAGCCAAATAGATAGTTTTGACTATAATCCTCCTAACCACCAAAGCCAAATAGATAGCTTTGATCCCAATCTTCCTAAACATCAAAGTCAAACAGATAACTTTGATCATAATTTCCCCAATAGTAGGGCCGAACAGATGGCGTTGCTAAACAAATTTGAATTCCTTAGGTGGACTAAATCTCCAAATCTTTCAAAGTCTAGGTAGAACAGATAGCCTTGATTAAAATTCACTAGAGCATCTTTATCTCCAAATAATTAGGCTGGACATATAGCCTTAATTAAAGATCACGATTCTCACATCCAACGCCAAGGTCAAACCAATAGCCATTGATAAAACCTCATTTATCTTATGGGCCCTCTCCTAACAGATTCATATATTTAGACCATGTTTGTCCTTCATAAGGTTCAGTTTGCATAAAGCATGAATGTCCTCATGCGTGATAAGCACAAGCAGACATCATAAGCCCAGAGTCTAACATGGTATAACCCATAATCTAACATGGTACAGCCTAGAATTTGACATGGCAAAAGAACATATAAGCCAAAAATCTAATGTTGCAAGAGCACAAGCCCAAAGTCTGACATGGCATCTCTTCCTAGGGTTCACTGTCATCAGAATCGCCTTTTCCTTAAAGCCAATTCTGATGAGGGGGCAGTTGTGAACCCTCAAATTTGCACCTCCTGATTCGACTGTAGTTTGACACCTACTAAGAATAGGGCACTACACATACAGCGGTCCCGCTAGCCGGTTAGCGGGCAGGGGTCAAGGGGGCAGCGCCTCATTGAAAAATAAATTTCTTGAATCTTTCACCTCCAGTTGACCGTCTTTCAGTTATGAACCCACAGGATCAAACCGAGCTCAAATCGAAACTGAAACGGATCCAAAATGAACGAAAAAGCAGGAAACAGGTTGAACTAGCCGGCCAGCGCACTAGAGGCGCGTCGTTGCCCTGGGCGGCACTCCTGCGGTGCCACCGCTTTGAGCGGCATACCTTCTATGCTGCCATATGGGTGGCATATCTACCGTCCCACCTTAGGCGGCATGAAATTGGTGCCGGCAGCCGAATGCCCAACACGTTACTGGTGTCGTCTATGCCGCCGGCAACATGCTGGTGCCGCCGTCCGTACTATTGGCACCCCCTAGCAGCTCTATAAATAGAGCCTCCTTCCAGTTCATTTGGGGGGATTCCAAGGACAAAAATTCTCTTTGATACATTTCATCACACTATTTCACTAATCTTTTGTTATTAAGATTGAAATTTCCAAGGGTTTCGAATGCAAGATGGAGCTGAGATTCGGAGCAAGGCTCGTTCTATTCATCCAAAAATCAATGAAAGTAAAGGTATAATCTTCTTTCTATTTTCAAAATTTTAAATTCAGATCTAGAATTCTCTTTAGGTCTAAAATAGAAAAGATCTAAAATTTATTAATTTAGAATCAGAATTAAATTAATAATCAAACCAACACTTTTCCCAGAACCCCTGCTTTGCAAGAAGGAAGAACTGTGTGGAGTTTGATTCCTATTCAATGGGATACACAGGCTGCCATTCTGAAAAGGCATTAACTCCAAAATCATTTTTAATAATATTTTTCCCTTTTATATTTATTACTTATTTTCAAATTTGTACTTTCATTTCTTTAACTTAGTTGAGGAATGTGTGCTTTCCCTAGTACACATAAGGGCTAGAGGAAAGATCCTCTTATTTTATTCATTTTGACCATGTAATAATTAAGTAGAATTTACTTTTGCTTATTTATTCATTGCCATTTCATTTCATTTTATCATATATATCTGTTTCATTCATCATTATATTCCTGCTCATATATACATGAAAATTTCATTTTCTAAGAGTTATTTTGCAATTTTTAGCCAAACTAAAGAAAATCATATTTTCTTAATTGTGTAATTACCAAAACTTGATCCCCGAGCCCTTCTTGGTCACTCACAGATTGGTGCATTTTCTATTGGGATAAAATCAAATCATTTCTGGAGTCAATCAATTTTGGGTTTTCTTTAATTTTCCCAATTAAAATAAGTAAATTAAAGTGGCGACTCCCTTTCACAACTTTCAAATCACAAAAATCAATTTTCTGAACTCACAGCAAGTTCCAATCGTCGAGTTTCTCTCGAAGAGCATTTCGATTCCTCGATGGATCAGACTGGTGCTCGGGCGAGGCCTCACAGTCCAACATGCATTGGAGCCACATCATAAACAACTTCATCTGAATACTTACCAATGGAAAAGGAAACCAACACTTGCTTGGTTACCTTGACTTCTTCACAATCACTCAACCATTGTAGCTTATATGGCCTTGGATGCTTCATAGGCTTTAACTTTAACTTGTCCACTAACAAAGTACTAGCCACATTGGTACAACTCCTATTTTCAATAACCATAGTGTAGAAATTTTTCCTTCACTAAGCATCTTATATGGAAAATCTGCTCTCTTTGCTCCTCATCACCATCTTCTTTAGCTTAAACACTCAAAGCTCTCATAACTACGAATAATTCTACCTTCATTAATTCTTCATTCTCAATGTCTGAGCAATCTTTTAAATGAGGCATTTCATCTTCAATAGAGTTGCACTTTCAATTCTCCATTGTCCTTTACCACCACGGCTCATTTGTTTGGGCATTGAGAAGCAATGTGCCTAAAGCCTTGGCACCTAAAACATTTGATATCATAGGTCTTAATAGGATATTTGGGGTCAATTTTACCTTTAGAAATAGCATTAGACTCCTTAGGCTTGGGCTCTTCTTTTGATTTAGAGGTAGCTTTCTTGTCCCTCCAATTTGACTTCCATAAAGAATTAAAAGATGAACTAGCTCTTCAATCCCTTGATTTGAGTTGCCTCTTCACCTTAATAACCTTGTCCAGTAGCTCCTCTATCTCTACATAGTGCTACAAATCCACTATATTTGGAATAACCTTATTTAGCCCTCTAATGAACCTGGCCATTGTAACTTTATGGTCCTCCTTTACATTAGTCCTAATCATTGCAATTTCCATTTTTTTTATAGTAGTACTCTACACTCTTAGATCCTTGAGTCATCCATTGCAACTTCCTTTGCACATTTCTATAATAATGGCTAAGGACAAACCTCTTCCTCATTACTATCTTCATCTCCTCGTAAGTTCAAATGGCCTTCTCTCCATTCATTCTCCTATTTAGCTGGAGATCATCCCACTAAATACTTTTATAATCAGTGAACTTTATAGCTACTAACTTCATCTTTTTCTCTTTAGTGTAGTTTTGGTAGTCATAAATGTGCTACATCTTCCTTTCCCACTCCAAGTATAATTTAGATTCATTTTTCTCTTAGAATTTAGGGATCCTAATCTTGATGCTTCCCAAATTGCTATCTTTCCTATCTATAGCCCTCTTCCCTCTTTTATATTGAGAATCTACCTTATAAAATCATCCTTTTCATCCTCCTCACACACACAACTTCTAGAAGGCTTTAATTTGCTTGGAGTTTGCAAATTATCTATTCTTATACTGTGCATGTTCATTTGATCTAGCATGGTGTTCATCCATAACTTCATATCA
>CANTUT010000735.1:0-155000 GCA_947687605.1 Reutealis trisperma | reverse complement strand
ATATTAAGTTCAGACCCCACAAATACTAAAAACATGTTTAAAACATAAAAAGTTCAGAAAAATAGCAAACTACCACAAACAGGCACGCATTATGCCCATGATAAATGTCACGCCCACGATAAGAGGAAACACTGCTTGCTGTTGGGCCCATAGTGAGTGTCCCACACGACAGAAGGTAGTCTAAAAACATTGTGCATGCGCTGAGTGTTGCAACTGTGGCAACTTCAGTCTTCAGCATTTTGACCATCTTTTTGCAATAACGAGTATGTGTGAGGCATCGCTCAAGAACCAATCTAATTTGCTGAAAGGGAATCGAAATGCTTATTTGAGTTTTGTCTCACGATAGAACCCTCAAATTCAAATTGATTGATTTTGAGAAGTCTCTAGCTTTAATTTTATTTTATTTGGGAAAAAGATTAAGGGAAAAACCTAAATTAACTCCAATTAATATCCCAAAGGAAAAGATCACTAGTCTCAAAACCAAATAGGATTGGCAAACTAGGTTTTTAGTTTATTTTAATAAAATTAGTTTGGTAATGAACTTAGTTTTGACTTAAAAGTAATTTCATGAATTATGCATGTATAAATTAATTAATGCATGATCATTCATTCCATTCATTCATATAAACAAAATATAAAAGTAAAAGAAAATAAAAAGTTAAATCTAGACTACAACAAAAATCCAATTAGGGGATACTTACTCTAGCCCTTATGGGTTCTAAGGAAGTCACACATTCCCTAAACTAACCTTAATAAAATTGATGTAATGAAAACAAAAAAAGTTAAAGAAGATGGTGATGGAGGAAGAATTTGTTTTATTTTAATTGGATTCGATGCTTGATGAATCAAGCACGTGCCGGCATATCCATTTAAATGGGAATCAAAACACACGTAGTTCTTCCTTGTTGCAAAGGAGTTTATTTAGACAAACTACTTTATCATGTTTTGATTGATTAATTGAATTGAATGATTGGTTTTAAGTTAATTAGTTCAGTTTTCAATTAACTATACCTAAGTGAATCAATTTGGAAAAGGCAAGGAGTCTTGAAAGAAGAAGAGAGAATCCTAAAGAGGGAAATTATAAATAAATCTCAAGGAGGGAGAAATTAAAAGAATCCTAAGGAGGGAAACAATAAAATGAATTAAAAAGGACAAGAAAAAAAAAAGGGAATAGAAATTTGCCTTGGATGGTGGGTAATGACTACCCTTGGGTGCCAGATAGCTGCTTGACTTAGACACCAGGAAGCTTTTGACTTGAAAAGTCATAATTCCACCTTCTCTCAACTTGAGGCAGAACTTAGACCTTGAATGAAAGAAAACTTTAATCACCTTGCTAAGCAAAGAGCATAAAGCAAAATGACACTAAGAAGAAAAATTTTAAAAGTAGAAGCTCATCCTTTTTTGTAGAACAAACAAAAGAAAAGATTTTGAAGCTTTCTTTGAGTTTTTGGGTTGATCCCATCAAGTTTTGGTGTGGAAAAACTGTAGGGGGAAGGTCTAAATATATAGTGGAAGGGTCTGGGGTCAATTTCAATGAAAACGATGTGGGAATTCATATTCATATATCATGATCACACGAGGCCCTTATAATTCTGTAGGGCCTATGTGCAGTTATAATTAGTGACTGCACACAGCTATTTTGCAACTACACAAGGGCTTTATAGAACTTCTATAGCCCGTCGGTAGCTAATTTTCATTGTTTTGGCCCATTTTTGCCTATTCTTTTCCGCTGCAGAACTTCCATAGCCCATTGATTGCCAATTTTCATTGTTTTAGCCCATTTTTGCTCGTTTCTCTTTCGTTCCATTGTGTTCATTATTCAATCTTGGATGATTTGAGAGTGGTTCAAAGGTCAAAGGGAGAGATTTTGGTTATCAAGCTCAGTTTCTCAATTTTTTGATTTTTGCAATTTCAACTTTTAGAGGTCTGTTTACCAAGCCTAAGTGCCTCTAAGATTCAAATACAAACAAGAGGGTACAAAATATAAGAAATCCATTTTTTTAATGTGGTGATGCCTAATTGACCCCTACCCGCTAACTCGCTAGCAGGACTGCCATACCGGCTCTGCATAGCACATTATTCCTAACAGGTGTCAAGTTATAATCAGATCAAAAGAGTACAAAATTAAAGATTCACAATATGTTATCAGCGTTGGGTAGGCTTAGGAACCTCTTGAATAGTTTGGTAGCCTTCTAAAGGTGATCCCTTATCTTGCATTTCCATGATTAATCCTTGCAAAGCTTCTTTCATCCTCTTTATCCTTACCCTTGCATTGGGCCTCCAATCCCTTACAAAGGATCTTGGGAAGATATTGAAACCATGTCTCCTTGATCTTTATTAGCTCTCCCTTGGTGCTGGAGGTCAAGTGATTAGACCTTAGACTTTCTCTCTCTTTCTTAGTTATGCAACCCGATCTCCCCCTTTAATCTGATTGGTCTAAAATTAAAATGGCCAATCAAATGAAACATTTTTTAAAGTAGTAGTAGTGATGATGATGATAATAATTTTAAATAACTTGAGTATTAATATTATATTAATTTTTGCTTAATTTAATACTTTTCTTTTAAAGAATTTATAATAATCAAACCAAAATTTTAATTAGGTTTTTTTTTATAAAAATATCATATTCACCTCAAATACATAATTTAATATATTTTAAATATAAAACTTAAATTAAATAAAATAAAATTACAATTAAATAAATTTACTTTCATTTTTTAATTAACTATTTCATAGCAAAATATTTTCATTACATTAAATACATATATCTTAAAATTAAATATAAACTATAATTAATAATAATATTTAAGATCATAAAATTTGAAATCCAATAAAAATGAAAAAAAAAATTAAATACAAATACATCAAATATAATTAAATATTTATTTTTTCCTTATAAACTAAGATTTTTTTAAAATAACTAAAATTCAAGTTATTACAACTATCAAATTAGAAATTCAATTTACCCAAGGTAAACTTGGATTTTTGTTCCTCTCTAAGACTTAAAAGTGTGGGTGATAGTTGATTGTTAAAATACTTGAAATTAATATACTTTAAGCACTATTTGTCTCGGGTGGTATGGAATAATTATGAAATAATTTCTTTAATTTCTTCTAATTATTGTAAAGACTTTAATTTAAAACTAATTTAAAATTGATACAAGAAGTTAATAAGAAAATTGGGCATAATTGGATTTCAGTAGTAGGGTTGTGCACGGTTCAGATAATATAGGGGATTGCCAAATCCCTATAGCAAACCAAAAATTTTAGGGATCCAAATACCAATGCCTCAATCTCAACTTGTAAGTATGAAGTATCGGTCCTAACTTATACCGTCATTTCGATACAAGTCAATTTGGTTATTCAAGATAATGGTTCAAGCAAATACAATTAGGGCATTAGGGATTTTGGGTAATTATGTCAAATTCGACTATGATAAGATATATTTCAACTTTAATAGGTCGAAATCCAAAATTGGTCCCATGGATTTTGACTTTAATACAGTTGAATTCAACCATACTAAGGTCAAACTTGACTTTAATAAGGTCAAATTTGATCTTATGAATGTTAAATTCAACCATAATGATAAAATTCCTCATATTTAGTTTTGAATTCATAAATTTGATTTCAATCATATCAGACAATTTCCAGCATTTAGCAATATTGAAATATATATGAAATTAAGAAGAAATAAAAATCATAAATCACCAAATATTATATATAATAACAAAATGCAATACTTAATTAATATTTTTAATTAAAACATAAAAATAGTTTGTTATTCAAACAGTTTGCTATTGCAATTCACACAGGTTGTTTCTAGACAGGCAATATCAAAGATTGATATGAAGCTATTAGAATTGGAAGGAAACTTGAGTCAGTGGAACTAGTTTCCTTAGGGAGATTAGGCATTCAAGTCATCCAATATGCTAGGTCATGCATAGCAAATGCGATGAAGCAGCAACCAAAACCAAAGGAAACAAATATAAGGACATATACGGTCAAAGGTTTCCCGATTGCTTTCCAAGTAATACTCTATTGTTGCTTTGAAAGTTGAATAATTTACTACAGTGAATTAGTATTATACAACTTTAGTAAGGTTGAATTTGACCTTAATAATAAAGTTGGTCAAATTCAACTTCACTAAAATGGTATTCGACCTTACTAAAGTTGAATTTGACCTTGTAATACATGCAAGGTTAGTTAACCTTTTAGAAATATAGGTGATATGCTATATAATTATAATATTACAAGTGTTTGCTTGTGAGATTGAACATGAATTAGAGAAAAGCAAATTGTTTAAGAGGTGTATAGATCTCTAGCCAGGTACAGCAAGGATTTTTAAGTGGCAATGCTATTCAATAATATCAAACAAGCCACCCTAGAGAATAATTCTATTTTTAAATTCTTAAAAAATATAAGTCCTATGGAAATTGATGCAATAGTTGAATAAATAAGAAAATATAGAATTTTTTTTTTCGGTCTTAATAAAGAAAAAGAAGTAGAGGAGGTTAAAGGTGAGGCTAAAGAAGGAGAAGAGGAAGATGAAGATGAAAAAGATGAGGAAGAAAAAGAAAAAAATTAATGAGGAATAAGAAAATGAAGATGAGGATGATCCATCAAAGTTTAGTTTTGCAAAGAGAGGAGGAAAAAATTGTGAATAATGAGGACATTGAAGAGAATAAATTTGATAATAAGTTAAAAGATTTTGAGGAATATATTGATAATAAATTAAAAAATTTTGAGGTGAAGATGTTAAAGAGTATTGATGATAAAATTTTGTCATTAGAGGAGAGGATGGATAATAAAATGAGAGATTTTGCTGAAATAATGATGAAGATTTAGATGATCATTATAAGAAAATTGATGATCATTCAAATTCTTATCATAATAAAATGGATTTGTAAATGGCTAGCTTGAAGGATGTGGTGGATCAGCTGGATTAGGAACAACGTAAATTAGCTAATGAAGAAGAGGCAAATAAGCAAGATAATGAAGATTTTGAACAAGATAATGAACAAGAGGCAAATAAACAATATAGATCTACTGCCAAAGAAGATTTTAAGTCTGCCTAAGAAGTTAATTAGAAGAGTCAGATTGATGATGAAGCTAATAATAGGACAGACTTAGACAATCTGGTTAACAAAATTACATCTTCATATGACCCTAATAAACAAGAATCATCTCCCAATGGCCTAAAAGAGTTGGCCAATGTATGTGAATATCAACAAATTGTCCAAGCAGTAGTGCTAATTGATTCATTGCCTCCTGTACCTACGATTACTGACGATATCATAGAGGTCATTCCACCATAATCACAGCTAGTAAATCAACAATTGGTGTATAGTAAAGAAGATTTAAGTTGTAAAAAACCACAATGTTCAAGCAAAACTCCCTGCAATTTTGATTTTTGTTTTGATTCATTTTTTGCACAAAAAGATTTTTTCTATGATTAATAAGAGTCAGAAATGGATAAATGGCTCTCCATACAAAAACCAGGAAAATTAAGAGGAAATTATTATACCATTGATAAAGGATTTTTGAGCATTTCATGAAAAAATATAGATGGCTCAAAATAACTATATGTAGTAACTAGGAACTTATCTTTATTATTTTGTTAGCTTTAATATGTAATGTTAATGAATTCTACCTTCATATAGTCTACAGTAAACATCAATACATCTAAATAATGACCTTCGAATGGTCGAAGTTGACTTTAATATGGTCAAATTCTTTCTTCATTATTATCGAATTCGATTGTATCATAGTCAAATTCAACTGTATCAAGGTCTTTATTTGACTATAACATGATGAATTTGACTTCATCAAAGTCAAATTTGTTGTTATCAAGGTCGAATTTGACTATACAATAAGGTTAAATTCCATTACGTTATAGCTAATTATATAGTATACTGACATGGATTAATTATTGAACAGAATATGGATTGGTACATGCATGTATTGAAGAAGATAATGTACTCCATACATGATGATAGATCAAAAACTATTGCACTCGATTATAGTAAGTTTGCTATAGGTCTGAAATATTTTTTTTATAAATTTAATTACTTTGTTATTGATTGAATAGCATAAACTTATCAAAATTTGTAATACAATAAGCATCAAAGTCATTATCGTACGATAAAAGTGGGAATTATATTTTTAATTCATTGGCTTTAAGGGTATATAGGGTTGACAACATAAATTATAATCAAAGTTTTGTTGATGGTGATCAGACACTTTTCCTTTACAATGTAAGACACAACCATTAGATTATGGTAAAATTAGATTTGTATAATGAAGTTGTGTATATATACAACTCCATGAAAACTTACCAAAGGTTGCTTAACTCTATAAAATGGATAGCGACAACTATGCCAAGGCTTCGTGCTTGCATTGATTACCACAAATCAGGCATGCAAGCTGCACAGAACATAAAATGTGCGATATTAAAGTTGAATAAGAATTCCCACAATAGAAATGTGGGTTAATGTTGTATCTTTCACTGAAGTGGATAGAATATTATACGCTAGGTATATCATTGAATGAGATTGCAATCAAATATCCTCTAAAGCTGAGGCATCAAATGGCTGCAACTATTTATTATATTGCAATAGAGGAAGAAAAAATTTAGTAAGCCAATGACAAAAAATTATATTTGAATGTTATTTCAAGTACATTATTCATTATTTTATTAAATGTATATTATTATCCATTAATTTTATCAAACTTACAGTAATTCATTGATATATTAACATTAATTTTATATAGTCCTTAGTAAACATTGTTAATTCGACATTGTACAGAGTTGAGTTCAGATTGACATCAACTTTGTACATAATGGAAGTTGGCTTAATAAAGTCGAATTCCACCTTAACAAAAAGATAATTTAAAAAATTTTGAAAATTGTAATTTTAGTCATTCACATTGAATACCTGAACATATTGTGACTATTACTTGACAAGCAACTTCATGGAAAAATAAAATAAAAACAAGCAATTCTCTGTTCTTTTAGGACCACCCTCTCCAATCTCCATAATTGAAAGCAATTCAAAAAACAAAGATTCATTGTATTGTATTTTACATTTCACTGTAAAAAACAAATATATTTTACATTTTTTAGAACAAAACCACTCACTAATACAATCATATGTTGACTAATTTAATTTCAAATTCAACAGTATTCATATCAAATTCTACTTAATTATAATTGTTCAGTTCAAGAATCAGTTATATCATTTTAGTTTAGTTCAAATGCAATTCGAGATGGTTCTCGGTATGAGTATACATGAATATTTGGAATTGTACCAAACTGCTCATATCGATTCAAGTCAGTTAGGGTATTTTACCGAGGGTCAGGTATTTACTATTTTAGGGAAATTGTCAGGTTGGGGATCTAGATCAGTTCGAGATGCCTGTGGCCCAGTGCTTATCCCTATTTAACAACATTTTAATGCTTTGGGTTATAGCAAAAAATTAATTAATTTAATTCTCTAATTTAATTGATAGGAAATGCATATAATTAAAGGATTTTATAATTTAATTGAAAAATTGGGAATTAATTAGTGAAGAAATTATAAGGGTTTAAATTAGTATATATTCATTCATTTAAAGAAAAATTAAAGGAAATATGATTAATTTTATTCTTTGGTTAATTGAATGTAAAATATGTTTAATTATGTAAATTAGTAACTGAATTGGAGATTAGAAATTTGATTAAAAAAATATAGCTAAGGTTTTACTTAGGGTAGTGTGAACACTCAAATTTGCACCCTTAGGATCCAACTGCAGTTTGACATTTGCTAAGATTCATGTGCTACGCATACAGCGGTTCCACTAGCCAGTTAATGGGCAAGCGTCAAGGGGGCAGTGCCCCATTAAAAAAAAATTTCTTGAAACTTGCACTTTCAGATGATTAGCACTCGATTATGAACCCATAGAATCAAACTGAGCTCAAATTGGATCAAAAACGGATGAGAATGGGCTGAAAAATGAACTGTTGCAGTCGGCGGGCCTGCTGCGGTAACTCACAGCTGGCTGCAATTATCATAGCTGCCTTTGTAGTTACAACAGAGGTCACTATGGTAGCCAATTGGCTACCGTAGCCAACCCTGCGATAACCACAAAGGGCTTTGCGTTACAGCAGTCGACTCCTCAGTTACTGCACCGAGCCCATTTCAGAATCCTACCCGAAAACTATTATTTTTAGCTGCAAACTCCTCCTATAAATATCTTGCACCTCATAACAGCTAAAGACACACAATTACATGCTTCTATAGTCTCCCTAAAGCTTTCTAAACCCTATTTCTAAACTTTCCAATCATCAAAACCCTCTTCCTAACCCTCTAAATCTATAAAACCCCATTCCAAAACCTCCTCCATCACATAAAACTCCATTCATAAGCTTCCTAATCATCTCAAAACCCTATTCACAAGCCTCCTAATCACCTTAAGTTCTATTCTTAAGCTTTTTAATCAAGAAAAGGTTCAATTCAAGCCCTTTCTTTCAAAGGGAATTCATGGTTCTCAAGCAAAGGTGATCCAAAGTCCCTCCAAGAAGAGTTCACGCTATTCAAGA
The DNA here is from genome assembly GCA_947687605.1 of Reutealis trisperma. Taxonomy (NCBI): domain Eukaryota; kingdom Viridiplantae; phylum Streptophyta; class Magnoliopsida; order Malpighiales; family Euphorbiaceae; genus Reutealis; species Reutealis trisperma. The sequence continues at coordinate 146,423 of CANTUT010000735.1, read as the reverse complement.
GTCTTTCTTCCAAAAGGAGTGCTCGTGATATCCCTAGGCCAAGGTGAAACTTAGATCCAGTGCTAAGCTCGCTCCTTACATTCCTCATCGGCAGAAGCCAAAGGTAAAAGTTCTTTCCTTTTCCTTTCTAATTTCAATTTCAAGATCTAAATATGAAAAGATCTAATTTTTGCCAATTAAAATCTGACCTAATTAACAAATCCCTCAAGCCCTTAAAATCAATCAAAACATGATAACAAAGGCAATGACTTAAAAATCCCTCCTTTGCAAAAAGGAAGAATGGCGTGGAGTTTGATTCCCATTCAAAGGGAAACGCAGACTTGCCATCTCTAAGGCATTCAACTCTGCTAAAATTAACAACTTCTTCTCTCTATCACCTTCTTCGCATAGTTTAGAATTGAAATTACTTTTCTTAAATAAAAGTCAAAATTTTAATTCTTTTTATTATAATTGTTTGAATATTGTCTTTCTTATTTTAGTTATTTAGATTATATTTGGGGAATGTGTGATTTTTCTAGAACCCATAAGGGCTAGAGGAAAGATCCCTTAATTTTGATATTTTAACTTGTAATAGTTTTAAGTAGTTTCTCCCTTATCTTTTTGTACCTTGTGATTATCATTATCTCATATTTGTTTAAAAGCTATTTTGTATTTAAGCCAAACTAATTTTTTGTATTGTTTTAACCAAAACTTAGTCTTTGAGCCCTCTTTGGTTATTCGAGGACTAGTGCTTTTCCTTGGGATAAATGGTATAATTTTAGACTCAATCAAATTAGGTTTTTCCTTTAATTTTTCCAACTAAAATAAACAAAATTAAAGTGGTGACTCCTTTTGCAACTTACAACTTACAAAATACAATTTTTCTGAACTCATTGCGGGTTCTAATCGTGATATTTCTCCCAAGTGGGCATTTTCGATTCCCTTTTAGAGGATCGAACCCGGTGCTCGGGCGAGGCCTCATAGGTAGCTTTAGCCACATTAGGAAGGAAGGATAGATAGAACTCATTGGTTTATAATTAATAAGAGTTAGACCTAATTACATAAGCTAATGATTATGAAAATGTCAAATTAATTGTAAGTATGTTATATGAAATTTTAATTTATAAGGATTATGTGAGGCATCGTCCGAGCACCAGTCTGATCCTTTAAGTGGGATAAAAATGTTCATTTAGGTTTGAACTCATAATGGAATCCTTGGGTTCAAAAAAATTGATTTTGAAAATTGACTTAGAGTCACCACCTTAATTTTATTTTTATTTGAGAAAATATAAGGTAAAAACCCATTTAACTGACTCCAATATCTAATGAAAAAGTGCACTAGTCCTCGATTACTAAAGAGGATTTGAGGGCCAGGTTTTTTATTTATTCTGAAAAAGATTTGTTTGAAAAATTTAATACAAAATGGCTTAAAATAAATTTCATGAACAGTTTACATGATGCATGAATAATTAAAGTATGCATGATTATTCAATAATACAATAATATAGCAATTAAGGGAATAAGAAAGTAAAAGGAAATTATTAAATTTATAATGAAAACCCAAAATGAGGGATACTTCCTCTAGCCTTTATTATTTTAGAAAAGTCACACATTCCCCAAACTAATCCAAAAACATCACAATAAAATAAAGAAACGAGGACAAAACCTAATCTATATGAAGAAGGTGAAAGAGAAGGAAGGTTGTTTATTTTAATTGGATTTGATTCTTAGAACGAGCATGCCTACATATCCCTTTGAATGGGAATCAAAATCTATGTAGTTCACCTTTCTTATGAAAGGGGTTTGTTTAGTCTTAGCTTTTTGTCATGTTTTAGTTCATTGAATAAAAAAAGGATGGAATTGATTGATTGTAATTGATTACCAAGTGAAATTAATTAAGTCAAATTCTAATTAACTATTTTAGCAAACTAAACATTATGCAATTAGCCTTAGAATAAATAAAATAAATGAATAAATAAACAAATAAATAAATAAATAAAAGAAAAAGGAAAATAAAACTTAACTCGAATGGCAGGCAGTGGCTTGCCTTGAAAGGCAAGAAACTTTTGACTTAATGCGTTAGCTTGGGAAGTCACAACCCAACTTGTTTTGCTAAGCAAGGAGCATAAAAAAAAATTAAACTAAAAAGCTCATTCTTTGGCAGACCAAGCTTGTGGAGATGGTTCACTTGATGCAAAGGCTAATCAAGCAGACCAAAAGGTGAGGAGGTGTAGCAAATAGAGTGGAAGGACCCCTATATAAAGGGAAAAGGTTAGAGGAAAGTTTCATGCACTTCTGATGTGGGATAAGTGCACAAAATAAAGAAAAATAAAAAAAATGAAAAAATACGACTGCTGCTGCCCAGAACCCCATGGCAGTAGCAGAGTAATGTGTGGTAGCCATATTAGCTTTCATGGAAGCCTTAGGGCTTCCTATGGCTGCCAAGCCTAACTTCGTCTGATTTTGAGATTTTGGCTTGTTTTCACCCATTTCTAAGATGTTTTTTGCCATTCTAGTTGCGTTGTGTTTGTTATTCAATTCTAGATGATCTAAGGTGGTTCAAAGCACAAATTGATAGGTCTCAATTCTCAAGGCTCTATTTTTCAATTATTTTGGTGATTTTTGACAATTTCAGCTTTTGGAGGTCTATTTACAGAGTCTAAATCCTTTAAGGTTCAAATGCAAATGAGAAGGCACAAAATTAAGGGTTCATAACTGCCCCTTTATCAGAATTGGCTTTACCAAAAGGTAATTTTGATGACATTAAACTTGGAGATGAGGGATGCAAAAAGAACCAAAGAGATGTCTAAGTCAGGATTTAGACATGTTTGGGTGAAAGGCATAGTTGAATTTTAAAGGTAAAGGATAGGTGGAAAAAGGAACCATACAGATATTTAGGTGATCATCACTAAATATTTATGGGTGAAGTTTCAATAAAATTTTGATAGGGGGGGGAGGGGGGGGGGGAAGGGGGGGGATAGGAGCCACATGAATGCCTAGGTGATAGTTACTAGACATTTATGGGTGAAATGATCCTAAGGCTATCCTAGGATGGTCTAAAAGAGAAACCTAACACTATGTTAGGTTAATGATCCTAAGGCTATCCTAAAATGGTCTAAAAGGTTCTGAAAGAGAAACCTAACCTTATGTTAGATTGATGATACTAAGGTTGTCTTAGGATGGGTCTGATTATAAAAGAAGATACCCGATTCAGATTGAAGGTATGGATCCTAAGGCTATTCTAGGATGGGTTTGATGTTGATGGTTCTAGTCTTGATTTAGGAACTCTGCTTGATGATTTTGTAAGATTGATGGTCCGTCTTATTTCATGAATTTGGATTAATGATCTTTTTTATTTGAATTAATGATTCACCTTGCTTTAAGCATTTGGATTAATGATCTTTCTTAACTCAGATTGGTGATCTATCTTGCTTTGTGAATTTTGACCTGATAATCCATTTTGATTCAAGAGTATGCTTAATGTAAAACACATATGATTATGCGATAATTAGATACTTTGAACCTATAGATAGTCACTTTGGCAAAAAAAATGCTGAGTTTTTAGGAGAAAGATGCCCTTATCTCATAAAGGTGAATATTTGGAAGGGAGGTGCCCCTAAATAGAATGATAAAAGAAAGTGTTTAGACCATTTTTTTTAGATAAACTAACTTGGGGATGGTAAGGTCACACTTAATTTGGACCAGGTATGAGGCTGGTCAAAGGCTATTGGCTTGGCCTTGGAAGAGGAAGAAATCAAGTTAGTCAACTTAAAAGGCTTAGTTAGGCATGGCCTTTTGATTTGGGATTAGATTGAATGGCTAACTTATGAGGCTATGAGTTTGGCCTAAGAAGAAGTCACTTTGGGAGGTTAAGCCAGGTATGGCTTGAAGAGGTTGTGCTAGGCTCAGGTGGGTCTAACTTTGAAGAAGGTTTAGTTTGAGACTGAACTAGAAAGCTTGATTAAAGAGGTGAAGTCTTTGGAGATGACTAGGTAGGAAGGTTAGGTTAGGTCTAGTTTTGGGAAAGGTCAGTTTGTTGGGTTTGTCTTCTGAGAAGTTCATATAAAAGTCTTTGGTTAAGTTTGGCAATCGGCTTAGTTCGTTATGGCCTTTGGGAAGAATCAATTTGGAAACTTGATATGGTTTGGCTTTAAGAAAGATGAGTTTAGAATGAGTATATCATCTTAGAAGGCTAGGTCGGGTTTGGCCTTGGCTAGGGTCATTTAGAATCTCAGTTTGGTTTGGCTATATAAGATGTTAGATTAGAGGTTTAGTTGAGTTATAGCCTTTTAAGGAGTTTATTGAGAAGATTTGGTTAGATTTTTCCTTAAGAATGTGTCAAAGAGATCAGGCTTGAGTGCTAAACTGTGTAAGAGATCGAACTGGGAGACTAAGTCTAACTTAGAGTAAAGGTCAAGTTAGGAAATCAATTTGGAAGGCTCAGTCAGATTTGGCCTTAGAGGAGATCATGGTTTCATAAATGAAGGCCTTTTAGGAGTGGGCTTCATTGTGAAGGCTTCTTGGTTTGGACTTCATAATGAAGGCTTCTCGATTTATGCTTCATAGTGAAGGTTTTTGGTTAAAAGACTTTTGAACTTTTAAGAATAGTTTCTCAACTTAGACTTTTCTACAAGATGATTGGCTTTTAGGTTTAGGCTTCATGGTGAGGGCTTAGGCTTCATGATGAAAGCTTCTAGGTTTAGGCTTCTTGATAAAGGCTTCTGGGTTTTGGCTTCATGGTGAAGGTTTCATGGTAAAGGTGTCACGACCCACCTTTTGAGCCGCGACGGTCCTAGGGCATGGGTAGCCATAAGGGCACCAAAACCCGTAGAACCCATTCCACTCATAATCAATTAACATTCATTACATTGAACCATATCCCAAGACCGTAGCCTAATCACATTTCCTTAATACCCATTACTTGCTATCATTTCCACTTATAATATTATTTACATATATAACTTGTAAAACCTTTAAAGTTTCATTTCATGTCATTAACTCAACGTTCAATAGTTCATATGTATTTACAATAACGGTTATGATACAAATCATATTATACAAACATCCTTTAACATATTAATGCTAACCCATTAATAACCATTCATGTTACATATGGACCTTATAACTTTCAATAACCATGGAGCTCTACTTACAACACCGAAACTTATCAAAACAGGTTCCAAGCGAAGGATGAGCTTGGGACTTTTACTTTGCTAACTCATTGACTGTACCTGAAAAGTTTAAACCACTAAAATATGAGACAGAGCTCAGTGAGTACATAATAAAACTGTATAAAGTAAGCAAGTGATAGGTGGTTTAGTGATAATTTCTTATAGCAATGAAGTGAAACGAATCAAGAATCATTCTTATGGAATAGTTTTCCATATACAGTAATTATTGCATTTTTAGCAGAATATTTCCTTTATGGAAACGGTGTGTTTCCCACATTATCATTATCACTTGAGTGGCGGCTTACGCCTTGCTCACTCCCATTTCAGTCACACGTACAACTGATCGGGTCGCACGTACTGGGGGCCATAAACCCTTCCCAGCTAGGGTTCGGATACTCTTTACCCTATCCGCAGGTTCATTACCATTGTGCACAATGTCTGATGTATTGCCCCACATCAGAGGGGTATTCTGCTTGCCACGATATCATTAAAACATTTTTCCTTTCCATCCATGAAATACTTCAATGGATAATATAGCAATAAATAATCAAATTTCTCATCATTGATCATATTAGGAAATGAAGCAATAAGGCTCATTTGGCCAAGTGCCATAAGAGATATTTAATTCAATAATTGGTAAAGCATATCATGCATGCCAAAGAATTGCAATGCATTTTAATTAGGAAAGTAATCCAACATTTAGGCTTATACTTAAAGCACAAGAAATGTAATATTATAATGGATAATATATAATATCAATTGGATTCTCATTATTAATCATATTATAAGATCAAACAATATAGACTCATTTGGCCAAGTGCCATAAAGAAATGTTTGGTTCACTTTGGCTCAATAATCAAGGAAGTATTATATCAACGGTTCAATATTCAATAAGCAGATTAAGCTTATCAAGAAATCAAGATTTTGGAATATCAATGAGCCATTCAACTTTTCAAGGTATAAAAACAATTCAACCATTAAGGTTGGAACAATAAAGGTTCAAGTATATGAAATAAGGAATATTATATTATTAAGTACTCACCATGGACTCCTTTGCTCCTATGTACATTTGACTCTGATACGATTAGTGCTTCTTGCACTTTACCCAATATCCTTGTCCTTGTTATTAGACTCTACACATGCATTTCAATCATATATTAATCACTTCATCATTTATCACATTACTTAACTTAGCATAAGTCATTAACATTTCTATCTTATTCACAACTTAGCATTCTAAAATTAAGATATTCTAAACTTATACTTACTACTAAACTTAACATTTCTCTAATTATTTTCCAATAACTCACTTAAAAGAATGATTCTCCTTTCTTTCAATTTTTACATTTCAATTTTCATACTATTCAAGTAAAATCGATTAAGCAATTTCCATAAGTTCAAATTATCCACAATATCACAATCAAATTGTCCAACCCGGACCTTCAATACACTAATCCCATCCGCCCACTTCATTCCTTATTATCAAACTAATAACCACTAATTTAATCTAATCAATACAATATCCACATCTCACTTCATTCTTCCAAATAATTCAATTCAATCAAATCAATTCAAATCTCACTATTTCACTTTAATCTTTCCATTTAATCACCAATAATACTCCATAATCATATAAATAACAATTAATTCAATTCAATTATCTCATTTAATCACTTAATTCCATTAAACTATCTACCTAAATTCTTACAAATAAAATCATAATTCACTATCTATACATAATTGGAAATCAAGATTTATACCATATGGCTCGGTTTAATGAGCTGGAGCTTCTGTCCGAATTTGTCGATTTCAGAGGTCGCCGGAATCCGGTCGCCGGAAAATTCCAACGACGACCAAATCACGATCCGAGGATATCATCAGTTAGCTTGTGATGAGAGGAGTCCAAATATCACTTTCGTTTACCATAATCCGCTAGAAAACAGGTAGAAACGGCATCGGTAACCGTTGATGTCGCCGGATTCCGGTCAATAAAAAAGATTATCTAAAATTAGCAAACAATATACCAAATCGAAGCTGGAATCACAAGGGATTCAACCATACCAATTTCATTAAAAACGGAGATCGAAAAGTCGTCGGAAAATGGCCTAGAAGTTTCGGCCGGCGAAACTTTGGAGGGAGCGTGCGCCGCCGTCCGGTGGCTTCAGGCGACGGGCCTCTACCGGTCGACGGGGCGGCGGGTGTCCTTCCTCCTGGTGCGGTGCGTGTCGGTCGGCGGTGGCCGGAGGGCGGCGTTCCGGCGTGCAGTCCCTTGCGCCTCTCTCTCTCTCTCTCTCTCTCTCTCTCTCTCTCTGCCCTCTGCCCGTTCCTCTGCTTCCTCTGCTTCTATTTCTTCTTCTCTGTTCTGTTTGGCTGCCGACTTTGGTTTCTTTTTTTTTTTTTTTTTTTTTTTTAAATATACTAACTTTTAATTATAATAACAATAATAATAATATTTATCATGTAAATTCTAAAACAGTAATTTTAACCAAAATATTAATTTTATTAATTTCATCATATTATCCATTAACTTTAATATAAAAATTATAATATATAACTTCAAATATTAATTACAAAATTTTCTATATTTTATAATAAAATTTCAATTTCTTTAATTTAAAATTTTATCAATTTAGTAAATAATAACTCAATAATTCATTTAATAAAATATTCTCTTAAAAATATTAACATAATAATATAATAAACCAATACCCCTTTCAAATATCAATTTTAAATTTGAAATAATTTTCTACTATTTTAAATACTCATATAACAATATTTATAAATCATATGTCAAATATCAATATAAGTTTAGCTTATTAATATCAATATAATAATAATAAAAATATCAATATCAATATCACTATTCAAATGGAAGTTTATAACTTTAGATAATTTTGAATATCAATATAAATATAACAATAAAGGAAAATATTTTCATATAAAATTATTATTTTAAAACGTTTATATTTAAATCATTTGAATATTGAAAATATTCATTTTCAATTTGGCAACGTATTCTGATGTTAAATGGGTATCTTCACTCGTATACTGTGCATATGTCCTATATCGGGTTGGGATATTACATTCTTTCCCCCTTTATGAAATTCGTCCCCGAATTTCAATACACTTCATATAGGAAGTTACAATAACATCAGCAGATACTATCACTCCCGATACCTTATTGTTGTACATGAAACTATTCATGTACACGAATTTATCAAAATTGATTATATCCTTCACTCATTGTCATGTCATTCATTTAGAATTTATCTCTTTTGATACTCTTATAATTCTTAAAACCTTACACAGCACTGTATATAGACGCCGTAATATCATTGCTACTGTTAAGAGGCCTCGGGTATTACATTCTACCCCCCTTAAAGAAAATTCGCCCCCGAATTTTCAAAAACAAAATATTCACCTTTGCAAACTTGAGTAACTATATCACTTACATTATGATTCTTGCCAAAAGAATCCTAATCACTTTCATTACTTTCAATTCATCGCCTACCAACTGCACCATGCATCATTAATTATCTATTATTCATCTTCCATACATTTTCTTGCAATTATATACCTTGTTCCTCTAAGCCCCATAATCGGTCTTTAGTTCTTATCGTGTTCAACCATATATTTACATACATCTTTCTTCTTACCCTACCTAATCTCTTTTATTAATCATTAACCTTCATAATAGCATTGAATCTATAACTTCAAAAATTACCAAGAAACATTTACACAACCTTTATATCTCTTCGATTTCTGATTTCATCTCAATTTAATTGCAATATTAAATATACCTCTTCTCATATATAGTCTTATCAATACCTAAATCACATTAACAACTGAATCATAGCTCCTATTACATCAATTATCATACTTTGAATATACACATGCCCTTATGGTATTTCCTAATTCTGAATGACTTCCAATTTATAATTTGATAACCATGGTCTTCATATAGTTGGGATTTATTCCACTCTCATACTATCATCAACAAATTTTTCTTACTCATTACCTCTTACATATGTATATATATCCATTACACTTCTTATATATGTTCATCTACAATCTTTTCTCAACTTATCTTAAACACCTTATTAACAACTATTTTATACATTATATCGTTAAAAGGATTGTACTTTCACCACTACTCTATAATTCTCAATCAACTCCTTATATTCACCTAAAATTTCAACCCAATATTCATCTTATTCAATCTACTATCATATTAATTAACGTAATCACTCCAAATTACAATCTTCACATTATCTCTAAAATAACTCCCACCTTTCAACATCACATGCGTCCCTTTAGCAATAAATTTATTATTACAATATTCAAATTATCAAATCACAAAAAAAATCTATTAACACAACTTCCCATTCCATTCCTAAAATACTATTCACTTGTACTCCATAGTTCATATGTGATCTTATGTTAACTATATCAACTTTAAACACATCGAGTAATATAATTGATCTATCAAAATAAAGTAAATATACTTAAACACAATCATAAATAAGAAAACATATCAAGCACATATTTGAGTTCATTCGAGGTAGAGTAACTCTTCCGAGACGATCTTGTCCAAATCGTAAATGAGGAGGTATCACCGCACAAGCGAAAAAGTATATAAAGGCCAAATCAAAGCACGAAATTCTAGTCTAATACACTCTTAACTTATCAAAGCTTATCTTTTATCTTAACTTATTTAATTCTATCTCTGTATTAATTTAATCTCATCATAGAACCTTCTCTTAAATAAAATTTGCCTAATCAATTAACTTCATAAACTCTCTTATGTCATAACTTTTATTTCCCTTAGTTCCCTTTAATTCATACTTCATATCTCCTAATATTTCCTTATACACTCTTTTCTTATCATTCAATATTTTTACTTTTCCACATCTCCATTACTTCGTTTAAACCCATTCAAATTATATTTCTGTTTAACACAAAATTCTCTAGTTCCATACCTTTTTAATCAACAATATTTCTTCTATAAAAATCTATTATGGTCCACTATCATTTATTAGTTGTCAAAGTCAATCATGTTTTTACACTAATTTACTCTTAGTCCAAATCTGCTTTCAGTTTCTTCTTAGAGGCTACTTCATCACCATACATTTCTTGTAATCATCAACTTTATACATTCCTCTTCCTTAAACTATACCCAATATTCTCATACATAACAAATCTCCAAATCTTTACCTTCTCATTTCTTGAATTTATAGGATAGCATCTAAACCACAATTTCGATAATACCTTGTTTAGTCTATCTTACATAAACCTTAATATATAATAACCATGTGAATCATTTACAGTCCTGTTTGACCATTGTTAAATATCATCTTTTTAGCTTATCTCACATAAATCTTACTATGTAATAGTCATATAAAACATTTATGATTTCACCTAATCACTATTGAGTATTTTCCTTCATTTTATAACTTTAATGGTTCATAACTTCTAACAATTTCCTATAGTCATTTCATCCAACCATATACCCTATCATTTAATCATTTGCACATACACATCATAGATCAATTCCCTATTTCTTAGATATCTCTCATATTATAGTCAAGGAAACATATAATACTAGTGTCCCATATACCTTCTCAATAGCCTTATTACCATAACATCCTTGTTAAATTGCTTAAATCACTTTACTATATGAAGAAAATCGAAGAAACTTGACCCACTCGAAAAATTTCGACGAAACATTGCAAGGTGGAAGAAATGCCATCGTGGGGCAGTAAGCAACAACAGCGGGCCACCATAACGGACGCCAAAGAGTCCCAGTGTATCGCAGTGGGGAGTTGCCTACGGCCAACCAAGCTCCAGTGTCCTGCAGTGGATTCCAGCACCCCGCAGCTAGATTTCCACAGTCAAGAAGAAAAGTTCTGCGCAGAATCCGACTTCAGAAAGCCATAACTTTCAGCTACAAATGAGTTGCGAGGCCTATGGCATATCAAATCGAAACTCACCATATTTAACATTCCTACTCATTACAACTTCTTTATTGGTTTAGAAACCAATTTCCAATTAGAAACCTCAAATCTTTGTCTAGAATAAATCCTATACTTTCTCACTATCAATATGCCATTACACTTACCACTTACACATATCACTATGCATATTCCATAAAATCACATTTAAGTTTTTCACCTAATAACATTTAGATATATCTCATAAACATAAAAGAATTCAATATACCCTCACCATTATTCATACGATATACATATTGTTCAAATCATCAATTGAACTAAGCCATGTCAATAGTCAACAGTTACTTATAATAGAAATTAATTCCTAGTAAGATATACACTTATTCATTTAAACACCTTCACATAAACAATCATTGTCTCAAATACACAATTTGCCCTTATCATCCCATTTCCACAGAACACACAATTCATTCACATATATCAACATACTATATATCATTTTATCATTCCCGTTTTCAAGATCATTATGCACATTCCCTTTTTACAATTATTATATACATATCATATATCATAGGAGGAACTTAGACTTTTACGAGTAACGCGGATCTAGATTTATCGATATACTTCAATGACAAGAAGGAGTTCCTATGCTCCATGGTTTAACCTATAACTCTTAGTACTTATAAAGTCTAAACTAGACTTAAACTTTGCTCTGATACCATCTCTGTCACGACCCACCTTTTGAGCCGCGACGGTCCTAGGGCATGGGTAGCCATAAGGGCACCAAAACCCGTAGAACCCATTCCACTCATAATCAATTAACATTCATTACATTGAACCATATCCCAAGACCGTAGCCTAATCACATTTCCTTAATACCCATTACTTGCTATCATTTCCACTTATAATATTATTTACATATATAACTTGTAAAACCTTTAAAGTTTCATTTCATGTCATTAACTCAACGTTCAATAGTTCATATGTATTTACAATAACGGTTATGATACAAATCATATTATACAAACATCCTTTAACATATTAATTCTAACCCATTAATAACCATTCATGTTACATATGGACCTTATAACTTTCAATAACCATGGAGCTCTACTTACAACACCGAAACTTATCAAAACAGGTTCCAAGCGAAGGATGAGCTTGGGACTTTTACTTTGCTAACTCATTGACTGTACCTGAAAAGTTTAAACCACTAAAATATGAGACAGAGCTCAGTGAGTACATAATAAAACTGTATAAAGTAAGCAAGTGATAGGTGGTTTAGTGATAATTTCTTATAGCAATGAAGTGAAACGAATCAAGAATCATTCTTATGGAATAGTTTTCCATATACAGTAATTATTGCATTTTTAGCAGAATATTTCCTTTATGGAAACGGTGTGTTTCCCACATTATCATTATCACTTGAGTGGCGGCTTACGCCTTGCTCACTCCCATTTCAGTCACACGTACAACTGATCGGGTCGCACGTACTGGGGGCCATAAACCCTTCCCAGCTAGGGTTCGGATACTCTTTACCCTATCCGCAGGTTCATTACCATTGTGCACAATGTCTGATGTATTGCCCCACATCAGAGGGGTATTCTGCTTGCCACGATATCATTAAAACATTTTTCCTTTCCATCCATGAAATACTTCAATGGATAATATAGCAATAAATAATCAAATTTCTCATCATTGATCATATTAGGAAATGAAGCAATAAGGCTCATTTGGCCAAGTGCCATAAGAGATATTTAATTCAATAATTGGTAAAGCATATCATGCATGCCAAAGAATTGCAATGCATTTTAATTAGGAAAGTAATCCAACATTTAGGCTTATACTTAAAGCACAAGAAATGTAATATTATAATGGATAATATATAATATCAATTGGATTCTCATTATTAATCATATTATAAGATCAAACAATATAGACTCATTTGGCCAAGTGCCATAAAGAAATGTTTGGTTCACTTTGGCTCAATAATCAAGGAAGTATTATATCAACGGTTCAATATTCAATAAGCAGATTAAGCTTATTAAGAAATCAAGATTTTGGAATATCAATGAGCCATTCAACTTTTCAAGGTATAGAAACAATTCAACCATTAAGGTTGGAACAATAAAGGTTCAAGTATATGAAATAAGGAATATTATATTATTAAGTACTCACCGTGGACTCCTTTGCTCCTATGTACCTTTGACTCTGATACGATTAGTGCTTCTTGCACTTTACCCAATATCCTTGTCCTTGTTATTAGACTCTACACATGCATTTCAATCATATATTAATCACTTCATCATTTATCACATTACTTAACTTAGCATAAGTCATTAACATTTCTATCTTATTCACAACTTAGCATTCTAAAATTAAGATATTCTAAACTTATACTTACTACTAAACTTAACATTTCTCTAATTATTTTCCAATAACTCACTTAAAAGAATGATTCTCCTTTCTTTCAATTTTTACATTTCAATCTTCATACTATTCAAGTAAAATCGATTAAGCAATTTCCATAAGTTCAAATTATCCACAATATCACAATCAAATTGTCCAACCCGGACCTTCAATACACTAATCCCATCCGCCCACTTCATTCCTTATTATCAAACTAATAACCACTAATTTAATCTAATCAATAAAATATCCACATCTCACTTCATTCTTCCAAATAATTCAATTCAATCAAATCAATTCAAATCTCACTATTTCACTTCAATCTTTCCATTTAATCACCAATAATACTCCATAATCATATAAATAACAATTAATTCAATTCAATTATCTCATTTAATCACTTAATTCCATTAAACTATCTACCTAAATTCTTACAAATAAAATCATAATTCACTATCTATACATAATTGGAAATCAAGATTTATACCATATGGCTCGGTTTAATGAGCTGGAGCTTCTGTCCAAATTTGTCGATTTCAGAGGTCGCCGGAATCCGGTCGCCGGAAAATTCCAACGACGACCAAATCACGATCCGAGGATATCATCAGTTAGCTTGTGATGAGAGGAGTCCAAATATCACTTTCGTTTACCATAATCCGCTAGAAAACAGGTAGAAACGGCATCGGTAACCGTTGATGTCGCCGGATTCCGGTCAATAAAAAAGATTATCTAAAATTAGCAAACAATATACCAAATCGAAGCTGGAATCACAAGGGATTCAACCATACCAATTTCGTTAAAAACGGAGATCGGAAAGTCGTCGGAAAATGGCCTAGAAGTTTCGGCCGGCGAAACTTTGGAGGGAGCGTGCGCCGCCGTCCGGTGGCTTCAGGCGACGGGCCTCTACCGGTCGACGGGGCGGCGGGCGTCCTTCCTCCTGGTGCGGCGCGTGTCGGTCGGCGGTGGCCGGAGGGCGGCGTTCCGGCGTGCAGTCCCTTGCGCCTCTCTCTCTCTCTCTCTCTCTCTCTCTCTCTCTCTGCCCTCTGCCCGTTCCTCTGCTTCCTCTGCTTCTATTTCTTCTTCTCTGTTCTGTTTGGCTGCCGACTTTGGTTTCTTTTTTTTTTTTTTTTTTTTTTTTTTAAATATACTAACTTTTAATTATAATAACAATAATAATAATATTTATCATGTAAATTCTAAAACAGTAATTTTAACCAAAATATTAATTTTATTAATTTCATCATATTATCCATTAACTTTAATATAAAAATTATAATATATAACTTCAAATATTAATTACAAAATTTTTTATATTTTATAATAAAATTTCAATTTCTTTAATTTAAAATTTTATCAATTTAGTAAATAATAACTCAATAATTCATTTAATAAAATATTCTCTTAAAAATATTAACATAATAATATAATAAACCAATACCCCTTTCAAATATCAATTTTAAATTTGAAATAATTTTCTACTATTTTAAATACTCATATAACAATATTTATAAATCATATGTCAAATATCAATATAAGTTTAGCTTATTAATATCAATATAATAATAATAAAAATATCAATATCAATATCACTATTCAAATGGAAGTTTATAACTTTAGATAATTTTGAATATCAATATAAATATAACAATAAAGGAAAATATTTTCATATAAAATTATTATTTTAAAACGTTTATATTTAAATCATTTGAATATTGAAAATATTCATTTTCAATTTGGCAACGTATTCTGATGTTAAATGGGTATCTTCACTCGTATACTGTGCATATGTCCTATATCGGGTTGGGATATTACAAAAGGCTTCTCGGCTTGGGCTTTATAGTGAAGGCTTTTAGTCTTGGGCTTCATGATGAAGGCTTTTGGTCTTAGGTTTTGTGATGAAGGCTTTTGGTCTTAGGCTTTATGACGGAGGCTTTTGGTCTTAGGCTTTGTGATGAAGGCTTTTAGTTTAAGCTTCATGATAAAGGCTTTTGGGCATTAAGGATAGTTCGTCAGCTTAAGCTTTTCTACAAGGTGCTTTAAGCCTCTTTTGAAGATGGTCAGCTTTAACTCAAGTATGGTGCTAAAGATTTTAGTCATGATGAGATCATAGGCTCATGGATAAGGTTTTGCACTTTATATGGTTGCATCAATTTAAGATGATTAAACTGAGAATGGTCTTGGTGAATTTCAATCAAGGCTATTTGTTCGGCCTTAATGCTGGAGGTAAAGATGATTTTGGTGAATTTCAATCAAGACTTTCTCACTAGCTTTAATGCTAGAGGTAAAAATGATTTTGGTGGATTTCAATTTAGGCTATGTATTTGGCTTTAAAAGGTCTTGTTCTAAAGGATCATGTGTTTTGCTAATGAAGCTTAATCTTTCAAGAATAATGAGATGTTTGTCAAAGAGGCATAGGATAGGCTTTGACTGGTTTGAGCCCATCTCAATAAACTTAAGGATGATACACTTCAGGGGATATGCCTCGACTTTTGGTTTTGTCTAGGAATTTGACTTTGATGATGATGAGTGTAATACCCAAGGTTTCCATAGCTCATTAGAGTTATAATGATATCATATGGTATATATTCTTATGGGTATAGCACCAATGATATAGTGATGGGATAAAAGAAACCCTTTTTGGTGCTAAGTGCATGTTTGTGCATTTTTATGAAGTATGAATGTTCATGTATATTTTATTGAATTAATTTAAGGTAATATGTCTTAGTTTGAGTTGTTATGATATAGGAAGGTGGGATTCGAAATGCCAAGCGAAAGGGAAGGGAAAAAGTTACTAAAAATTTTTAAGTTTGGAAAACGTATTCAGACGGCTTGTTGATGGGCCTTGGACTCAAGGCCCAAGCCCATGGGATGGCTAGCCCACCAAGGTCCAAACTTAGTGGGACTTAACTCAACTAAGGTTAGAATAAGTTAACTAAGAGTTAGGGTGGGGTTAGATTAAGTTAGTCACTATTTAGATGATAGCCATCTTTGTTGACTTTTGTCAACTTTGACACCTAAGCTAATCCACTTTCCCATCATCTTGTCCACATGCATTTTGGTGATTATAAAAATCATCATTATGGTGCCAAGTCACCATACACCTAAGGGCAATCTTAACCATCCATCTTGGTCAATCTTCACCATCCATTTTTGGCAAAATGTGACCATTGATCTTATGAGATTAAATCACCACCATTGATTTCATTTACATATAAAGTGAAAATATGTAAATTCCTTTCATTTGTAACCTAACATCAAAATCAAATCCTTACCAAAAGCTAAAACCTCTCAACTTGATCTTCAACATAGGACCAAATTTAAAGTATTTCAAGGTAAGATTTTATATTTAAGTGTTTCTTTCCTTGTTCCTAACCTAAGAATGATAAGTTGTTAGCAAGTATATACTTCTCTTTTGATTTCCATGGTTGATTTTGATGGAGAGATTTAAAGGAGGATTTAGATTGCATGTTAGATGAGGGAATATGAAAATGGGAGAAATTTGGGATTTAATAAGTAAAAGGTAACAAAGAAAGCATGAGAAGATCAAAGGGAGTTGGGCAGACACGGGTGGTTCCACCACTAGGGTTCCAGCCTTGTGATAAGGAAGATTTAGAAATTCATCTAGTAGCATCCCACGGGTGAAGGCATGGCTGAGGTTTCACCCGTGGGCAGTTATGTTTTAGCCATATTGAATAGTTTATCCTAGTGTTCATGACTTATTACTAGATTATTCCATTAACATTTTTATGAATTTCTTTATTCATGATCCTATAATAAAATCATTGAGAATGCAATTGGATGTTGATATTACATGTGTTTCCTTAATTATGCTATGAAGAATATTTGAAGGATATTAAGTTAGCTCATGACATGTGTAAGCAAGGGGTAGATGATATGTTTATATAAAATAGATAGAGTTTGGTTAGAAAGTTAAAGGAATAGAAATTGATGTACATTGTTTGGATGTATTTGTAGAATCGAAAGGCAAAGGTATTGCTTAGGATACCGAGGAGCCTCGTTATAATTTGCATTAAGTATTATCAATATAGGAGCTAAGAAGTAAGAGGTGAGTACTTAACAATATCTTGCCACTTGAGCTTTAAATATAAGCATATATGTTAAATTATTTCCAATTTGAAATGCATTATCTACTTTATTGATTATTAGACCAAAGTGAATCAAATATTCTTTCATGGCATTTGCCCAATTGAGCCTATATTGCTTTGAGCTTATAATGTGATAAAGGATGGGAACCTAACAAGTTATTGATGTATTATCCATTGAATCCTTTCATGGATAAAATGTTAAATGTTATAATGATACAATGATAAGCAAAATACCCCTCTAATGT
The DNA here is from genome assembly GCA_947687605.1 of Reutealis trisperma. Taxonomy (NCBI): domain Eukaryota; kingdom Viridiplantae; phylum Streptophyta; class Magnoliopsida; order Malpighiales; family Euphorbiaceae; genus Reutealis; species Reutealis trisperma. Next base: position 128,562 of record CANTUT010000735.1, on the reverse strand, counting down.
GGGGCAATACATCAGACATTGTGCATAATGGTAATGGACCCGTGGATAGGGTAAAGAATATTCGAACCTTAGCTAGGAAGGGTTCAAGGTCCCCAGTATGTATGGCCTGATTAGTTGTATGTGTGACAAGGTATATGGGAGTGAGCAAGGTGTATGCTGCCACTCAATTGATTAGGGGGGAAACATACCATTTCCAAGAAAGGAATTGTTCTACTAAAAATATAAAATCTGTTATACATACATATATGGGAAGATTGTTCCATAAGAATAATTTTTGACTTACTTTACTTTATTGCTATAAGGAATCACCTTTGAGCATACACTATTGATTAATCTTTATGATATTGTTTCATACTCACTAAGCTTTGTATCACCACATAGTTGTTGTTTATTTTTAGGACCAGCTGTAGATCAGTAAGGTAAATTCCAAGTTCTGTGTCTTCGCTTGGAAATTACGTTGCTACTTTTAGTGTTATATTGTAAATACTATGTTGTATTTTGGAAGTTTCACTCTAGAGCTCCACGGATTGTTAAGGTTTGTAATAATGATATAGTTTAGAATATTCTTAGTATGTGTGTGGTTTGGTATTATTTTGCTTTAGTCTAAGTACTTGAGCAATATATGAATGAGTTGTAATTAAAATAATGGTAAGTGTTTATCTTATAAATGATTGATATGGCAAACAATGATAAGGAATGGTTGTTTTGGTTCTTATCTTAGGATAAGGGTAGCATGGTTTTCTTCAGTAATTAATAATTTTTAAGAGGGTTCTACGGGTTTAGGTGACCTTAAGTCTCCCTATGCCCTAGGACAATCATGGCTCAAAGATGGGTCGTGACAATGAGTCCTGAGAGACTTAGGATTTTTGGTTTCACCCATGATGAGGTTTTGCCAAGGAAATGGTGGTACATGGCTTAAGGTTGAAATGATGGTGTGATTTGCTAAAGAAGCTCGGGATGGAACAGTATGATTTCATAAAGCTTGAGATTGGTAGGTTGAAACTTTTGAAAAGGATCGAGGAGGTTACATGATTTTGTATTTTGTAGCATGATTCATGAAAAAGAGCAAGTTAAACTTTATTACTATTTGAGAGACTCTTGGAAACACCCATTTTGGTTTAGCTCAACACAGGTGAAGTGCCCTAAGGAATGAGTAAAGGGTTTGTGAGAAAAGACAACTTTGGGGATCATACGTCAAATAAGAGTTAGGGATGTGACAGACCAAAGATTATGCATTAGCTTTTTGAGTTAAGCGATATGACGAATTAACAAGAGATGATGATGTTCTAGGAAGACATGCCCCATTATAAAAAAGAGCAAATCATTGGTGATCCATATAAGGGTGTAAGTACTAGATCTCATTTTAAAGCCTTAAATAATAATCTTGCTTTTGTTTCTCAAATTAAGCCAAGGACCATTGATGAGACTCTTAATGATGAGAATTGGGTGATTGCTATGTAAGATGAACTCAACCAATTTGAGAGAAATAAAGTTTAAGAACTTGCTCCTAGACCCATAGATCATCCCATTGTTAGATGTAAATGGGTTTATAGAAATAAGTTAGATGAGTAGGGTTTCATCACTAGGAATAAGGCTAGATTAGTTGCCAAAAGGTACAACCAAGAGGAAGGCATTGATTATGATAAAACTTATACTCTGGTAGCAAGATTAGAGGCTATTAAGATTTTGCTTGCATATGCATGTCATATGGATTTCAAAATTTTTCAAATCGATATTAAAAGTGCATTTTTAAATGGATTTATTGAGGAGGAAGTTTATATTGAGCAACCCCCTAATTTTGAACATCATGAACTTCCCAATCATGTTTTTAAATTAACTAAGACCTTGTATGGTTTGAAACAAGGTCCTAAAGCTTGGTATGAAAAGCTTAGTATGTTTCTTTTGAAAAATAATTTTACTAAGGGCAAGGTTGATACTACACCTTTTGTAAAACGACACAAAAATGACACTTTAATTGTTCAAATTTATATTGATGATATTGTATTTGGTGCTACTAATGAACAACTTTTGTGAAGAATTTGCTAAGTGTATGACTAGGGAATTTGAGATGAGCATGATGGGTGTCACATCCCACTTTTGGGATATGATAGTCCTAGGGCATGGGTAAGTCTAAGACACCTGAAAACCCATAGAACTTGATTACATTAGGAATCCAGTATAATCCGGGTGGCATACCGATATTACACAACATTTCTAAGATACTAAAACCTGCAAACTAAAAACACATCCAATAATTTTTCTTTCTTATATCCTCATCTTCACATCCAATATAAATCCTCTCAATATTTTTTTCATATAATGATTTATTTACGAGGTCAACATCACATATTAGTAGTTGATAGCACTTTATACAAAAATAATTATACTAAATTTTCCACTAGCATTATTATATATAAATAATTTACATTCATAAATTAGGAAACTTAAGTTCCATGGAGCATCTAGATATCATACTAATTTTAAATATCATATTTTCTTACAACTAATTATACAATCATCAAAATGCAAAATCTTTTCTCTAAATTGACTTTCAGCTTCAAGTAGATAGTAACACTTGAGTTGTACTAATTAACCACTAGTCCTGTAAAAAAAAATAAAGGAATGGGGAATGACTAAAACTCAATGAATACATTCTAAACAATTATGCACATAGGGTTAATTTACTTCTATTTGGCTTCACAATGGAACTAAGAACATTAGCACTAGGGTTCAGTAGCAAGAATGATAATATCAAGAACTATAGAAATGAAGGCAACACCAATAACACTGGCACTAGAGTTCAGCAGTAATCTAGATTCACTAGATGAGTGCAGAAATTTTTCATTGCTACTCATTAATATTACACTAGTGGTAAGGGCTTTTCTTGTGGAGTAATACAATAACGTAAGGTTAGCTACACCTTATGGCTAAGGCATTCAAAATCCCTTCTAGCAAAGGTCATTTTATTGTGCACAAAGCATGGTGTTCCCCACACCAGAAAAAGGGGATCTCTACATTAAGGATAATAGCATTGTATCTTTTTTGGTACATCAAGGAATATTCAATTAACACTAAAAAAGGTTTAATTCACTAATAAATATGAAAGTATAGCTAGCAAAAATCAATGGAACAATGTGGTAATATGATTCTCTTGGAATCTAAGCAATTTACAATATCACTGTCAAAGAACATATGATATTGTTTTTAATGCAATTTCAAATAATAATTTAGAATTCATATTCAAGAGCTAAAGATTTAGGTATCAATAGAAAAAAAATGGACAATTCAATCAAAGAAGCAAATGGCAATTCCATATACATAAAAGTGTAGAATACACTCAATATGAGGATTGTCTCCCCATTCAGTTTTTTACTTTCATTGGTTTTTTCTGGATCCTCTACATGCAATATACATATATATTAGGTTTAAATTTCTATAGGCAAATTCATTAGAATATTAAAATTAAAAATTGATCTATCAAATTTTATCCTAACTTAGCCTCCTAATTACTGCCATAACATGAGATACACTATCCCAATTTTCATGATTCTTAAGAATATAAATCCTAACACATTTTTCTCTAGTATATCTAAAATTCAATATATTTGGACTTCTATAGCTTCTAGGTGACTTATCAAAGTCTGCCTTGACTCTACTACCTAGGTTTACTAAGCTCATTTTACTCTTTCAACTATATCTCTATATATACAAATCCAATTTACCTAATTATTTTTTTTAATGAAGTTAGACTTATAAGGAAACAATTCATTAGTTTTGGTCATTAAGTAATTCTATCCATAGGGTTTCCAAAACTCAAATTGAAGTCCTACAATGTTGACTATCTTACATATAGAGACATCCCTAATGATTGTTCTATAAATCTCAATCCTATTAGAATTTCACTATAAAATTTTTAAGAAATTTAGCTAACATCCCAAGCACCATTTCTCCTATTCTAACCAAAATCAAATTCCCATCCTAACATTTCCAAATCAGGCCTCCAAGTCCCTATATTATAGAGTGACTTGCATGCAGGGTAGTCTACTTTCTGATCCCACAGGTCCCCACATTTTTGGAATCAGCTCAAGCCTTTCCACAGTTACATAATTCACATATTGAGATTTAATTTTTATGTTTAACTATAGTCAAATTTGGTTTCTAGAGCTCTCAAAATCAAGTCTTAATTTCTAGCAACCACTCTCCCCAGCTTCTATTTTCCTTCTCACACTATCTTCCATGTTCTCTCACTAATTCTTCTTCAATTGAGCCCTTTTCTCCTTTAATCAACTCTTTTCTTCATTTTCTTCACTTTTCCCTATTCATTCATTATTAATTAATCCACAAAATTCAACAAACAAAGCAATTAAGCATAACATAAACTTAAGAATATCAATAATCAACTAACTTAATCTTACCTTGGATGGTTCTTGAAATCTTTGATTTTTCTTATTATTTTTTCTTCTTCTCTTCCTTCTGCATTTTTCCCTCTCTTTCTCCACTACTGTCTCGCCTTTATTTCTCACACTTAGAAGATTTTTCTTGGTTGCAAGAAGCAAATTGGACCTATCTTCCTTTATAGTTTTTAATTTCTTTCTCATTTAATTAATTCCTTAGCATTTTTGGCATAATCTCTACCATCCAATTCCCTTGACTCTTCTAGCCCATTTTTCTATCAATATTTCTTTATTCTTATTTTTATTTTATTTACTTTAGAGATTAGGTGTCCATTTATTCTAAATTATAACCGCAATTTTACTTAATATTGTAAAATTGCCACTTTCTAACCTTTAATCACTCTATTATTATCTAATAATATTCTTAATCACTAATTTGAGTCCCTAATAATATTTCTAATCATCTCTCCATCAATTTTTCCTAAGTTAAAATATTTTGAAATCTCGGAAACCAAAGTCCGTTGGTTACGCCCGTAACATACTCTTTTTATTTATTTATTTTCTATACCCAACTCCAACATCATTTTTGAGTTTGATCACTTCTAATATCCTTACATTTGCTTAACTTTTTCAAATGAAAAATCAAAATCTATTTTAGAATCGAAATTTGCTGACTCACTCTAAATGCCTCAATTTTCCAAGTAATATCCTCTTTGGGTCACTAGTTCCTAGCTTCCTATTTTCCTTCTTATACTCTCTATTTCATTTTTTTTTTTAATATCAAATCCATCTCCTTTAATACTTTTCTAATATTCTTTACCTTATTTCATACAATTAGGTGCTCAAGTTCTAAATCGATACCTGTTCAATACTTTGATTTTTTAGAATTGTCATCTACACTCTTTTGCTCTTAATCTAGTCACTTCCCTTATAACATCAATAATCACAGTGAACTCAAAATTGGAGTGTTACAATGGGTGAGCTCAAGTTCTTCTTAGGACTACAAATCAAACAATGCAATGATGGGATCTTTATCAACCAATCCAAGTACACAAAGGAGATTCTCAAAAAGTTTTGGATGGATGGTTGCAAAAGTAACAAGACCTCAATGAGCACATCAATTACGCTTGACAATGATGAAAAGGGTAAGCCTATAGATGAGAAGAAGTATAGAGGTATGATTGGTTCTCTTCTCTACCTTATAGCATCTAGACCTAATATAATGTATAGTGTTTTTTTATGTGCACATTTTCAATCTTTCCATCAAATGTGACAACACAAGTGCCATAAATCTTACCAAAAATCCTATCCAACATTTTAGGAGTAAGCATATAGACATTAGGTATCATTTTTTAAGGGATCATGTGCAAAATGGTGATGCTGTATTAGAATTTATTGATACAACCAACCAGCTTGCTGATATTTTCACAAATTCCTTAAATGAAGAAAGATTAAATTTCATAAAAAGGGAAATTGACATGCTTGATGGGAGCTCATTGCCTTAGATTTTCAAAACTATATAAAAGTTTTTCATGTGCATCAAAGTTTCATGCATTTTATGTCATTTATCTTTAACATTTTATTCTTGTATTTAATCTTGAATTGATGTGACTCTTAATTCAACTAAATTTAAGTATTTTTCTTTATGCAATTTGATTGTTTTTGGTTGCATATTGGTTGCTTTATAGTTGATTTTTGGTATCTTTAAATAAATTGCTTGAATTTCTTTTTCATGATTAGTTGATATCTTAGTATATAAAATGTATAATTGCATCTATTTTGATCTTAAATTATAATGCCAATTGCATTGCATATAATTTCCTTCAAAATCTTTTCAAAAAATTTCTGATTTTTCAAAATTCGCAATCGCTACACATATTTTGTGATTACGACATTCAAATTTTTAGAAGTTGCTGCTTAGCCCTTAGAGTCTCACTCGCAATTGCTAAATAGCAGATGTGATTTTTGAATTTTTCAAAAATTACAATCGCGATTCTGTCTAACAACATTTAAAAACTAGCCATTTTTCAATGGACAAATTTTTATTTAACTCAAAAATAGCCATTATTTACCTCTTTTTGCCCTATAAATACCGCATCTCATCAGTTTTACTTGATTTTTAACACTCCAAATCTTTTCTACTTGAATTTTTATTATACTCAAACTCTCCTCTCACTTTCTATTTTTAAAAGCTTTACAATCTTTCTCTTTTTCTTCAATTTCTTCTTCATCAATGGCTTTTAGAAAAGTACAAGGAAGGGAAAGAAAGTTCAAACATCTCCAATACCTCCCCTCTAAAACTCATAAGGGGAATCACCCAAGAAGAAAAGAAAAACTATCTTTGAATCAAAGATAAAACCATTCTTCCTACCAAAATTCCTATCCTAGTTTGCTTTAAAACATTAGGAATTAAGGATAGCATTACTGCTTTTCTCAACAATCTTCAATGGGGGAAGTTTGTGTTTATTGATGAAGATAGGTATGAAGAGCTAACAAGGGAATTTCTTGCAACCCTTGTTATCAAAAAGAAATTACACCTGGCTCGTGGACATTACCTTATTAACTTTTGATTCTTTGATAAGTTATATGAACTTTACCTTAAAGATCTTACAAATATCTTTGGCCTTCAAACTGAAAGCCCCTATACTTCTAATGATCTTGCCATTGAAATCAACCACTTTTGGTCTGAAATCTCCATTGAGCCGAAATTTGACCCAAAATCCTCCCCCAACCAAACATATCAAATCCCTTTCTATTTAGGTCCTTCATAGAATTATCATCCTCTTGGTCAATGCTAGAGGGGATGGCAATGAAAAGTTTCTCAAAGAGATCTCTTCTTTCTCTATAAACTTATGAAAGGAAAGAGCATTCAAACCGCTTGATTCCTTATTAATCAATTCCTTTATCTCTCCTCCACAAAAAAGGGAGTCATTCTTCTCTCTTTCCATATCACCATAATTGCCAAACATGGTGGGGCTCTTACTCCACCCAATAAAGCTATCCACCAAAATCCCATAAAAAAAATCCCTTATCGATTTTTAATATATGATCAATGTCAAAGCATTGAGGGAAAAAGAAGGGAAGCATGAGCATATTTTTAGAGAAGTTGGGATTCAAGAAAAGGCAAGGAAGAGACCAAGAGTGGCGATAGGAGAGGCTAGTCAAGCTAAGGAAGAAGAACCACAAGTAGAACACATAGTACCTCCACCTCAACCACAAGATGAAACCAATAGACTCCTTCACAAAGTCATAAAAAGACTCACTCTTTTATATCACATTCATTATGATATCTTTAATATTTAAGGTTATATGGGTCTTCTTCAATGCAATTTACAATCATGGGAGTATAGTAAAGAAGAGGAAAAGACACAAGAAGAGGCAACCCATGAAAAAGTAGAGGAACCAAGGGATGGAGGAGGTGCTTCTTAAATTTCTCTAGGATTTCCTCTTTCTTATGTTTTTCTTTTTTTAATCTTTTTGGAATTTTTTAATTTTTATGCATTCATTCTTTATGGAATTTTATCTCAAGAAGTACTTTAATACATATACACTTGGATCTTGTGTGCTTTACTTTTATTTAATTTTTTAACTCCTTTTGAGCTTGCCAATAAAGGATATGTATAGAAAAGAACATAAATAGAAAATAAGATTAAATTATAATGGATTAAGGGGGAGATATATAGAAAATAACCTAAATAGAAACTAAGATTAAATTAAAATTGATTAAGGGAGAGATATTGTAACAACCCACACCTACCGTAGGAGTTTCCATGACAATTACTTGAATTTAGAACTATTACGACAAAATGTGTACTTTTATGAAAATTCATGTGTTATGTGATTGATGAGTACTTGGCATGTTAGATTAGTTATAATATACATAATATGAATTATTATTGTGAAATAAGTGATTTATATGAAGTGCATAAGCATAAGATGATTTATTGCACATAAAGTGAATTTTCATGCACAAAGTGATTTTTAAGTATAAATAGTTTTTGTGAGTATTTTTAAAATTTTTTAAATAAATATTTCTAAGGGAATCTCAATGAAAATAATTAAAAAAATATTTCATTTTTAATTACCTATAATCAGTCCATAAATAAAATAAAAAGGCCCAACTCACCAAAACCCAACACACCAAAACACTCCTAATCTAGCTCATTAATGACAAACTTGTAATTTTCCTAAAACCTACATATATTAACCTAAATTTTGGCCAACCCTGATCTTGATAGCCACTATTCTATTATTCTTTAGAATTTTTATAGAAATATTCTCTCAATTGAAATTCACAAGGTACCTTTAAACCTTGTAATTTTGTGATTGTTTTCGTAAGTTTTTCTTTGCTTTCAATCTATTATTTGATTTTTATGAAACTAACCATGAGAAATCTATTTGGAGCTATATATTTACTATTTTATTACTATATAATTTGGGCTAGGTGAATTATTTGAAGGAGAAACTAATTTTCAACCGAAAAAACAACTCTTTATTCTCGAATCCACCAAAGGTGAACCCTAAAACCCAAAGTTAGAATTTTCATGCATATAGTTCGTAAGGGAGGGGGGTGATTTGCATAACAAAGTGTTGTAAACTGATTTTGGTTGTGTTTGGATGAAAAATAATGATTTAAATCATATTTCAGTATATTACTGTAATGATCGAAAAGTACAAAAAAAAAAAAGGAAATTCATGGTTTTCATCCCAAAACTTAAAAGTTGAAATTTTCATGTGTATAAAATACAAGGAGGTGCTGATTCCTATGTATATGCATTATAAAGTGATTTTTGTCATGTTTACATGAAATATATTGGTTTGAATCATGCTTTTGCATATTACTGTAATGAACGAAAAGCGCGAAAAGTAAGAAAAATTCATGTTTTACCTTGATAGCATGTATTCGGCCTACATAGGGATTTTAATCCCAATGTCTATAATTTTTGTATGACATGTATTAATGATCATTGAAATGTATATATAAATGATAAATGATTTAATTATATGTTGGTTGAAGGGATAACACTAGATTAAGTCTAGAAAGGTTCGACCTACATAGGGTTTCCTAACCCTACTACTATGTTATGATTAACATATGTATATGATTAAGTGGTATATGAATTAGGCCTTATGATGTGTTAATTATGGATTAATGACCCTAAATTAACTATGGGATTGATTGTATGATATGATTAAGTGGCATGACTCTTTAAGGTTACTTGTTAAGTTGATATATATGGAAAGTGTTAAGTGTACTAAGTTGAATGTTAAATTGAATTGATATTAAGATCATGATATATTGTGTTTGACCTTAGAAAAGCCATAGGATAAGTTATAATGTGATTTCTTACAAGCCTATGAAGGCTAAGTATGCAAGACTTTAAAAGTCAACATGTTATGTGCAAGTGATGAATGCACTTTTAAGTGCAACTCCAAGTATATGTGAATGTTATATGTGCATGGGGTAGTTATAGGATAGGATAGCATGATGTTAAGCAAATGCTAAGTATGGAATTATAATGTATGTTAGAGCTTGAGGAATATTAGAAGTTCAAGGGCTACAGTAATTAGGAGTTAAGAAACTATAAGGTGAGTAAACATTATGTCCATGTTACAAGTACAAGCTATCATGTTATGTAAACCTTTGAGATTCTTAAGACCCAAGTACCTTTCTATTCTCTATTATAACTATATGACTTCTTTGTTAAGCTTGGGTTGCCAAAGAACAATTCTTATGAAGCCATTTTGATTATTCTATGATAAGAAAGAACCTTTGTGATTGTTGCCTTACCTATTATTCTTTTTGGAAACACACTATTATTTATCTTTTGTTCAATAAGTTAAACTGCTATTGCTAATATGCTACATGTTATTACATTCTTAAGTGTTATTATTATAAGTGATTACCATTAGCTCTAGCTATGATACCCATGAACCTTTTATGTAGAAATCCTCATGCCAATGCAGGTAATCGTCGAAACTTGTGCATATGGTCTTAACTCGATGGATAGGGGCATAGTATCCACCTCAGCTAGAAGGGGCAGTTCTAGCCATGGGGCCTAATCAGCTCATGCTTCTTCATGATAGCGGTTGGAATTTGGCTTAAGGCCACCTCTCCTTAGTGTATTCAAGTGAATTGAGCAAGGTCTTCACTCACGAGTGAATTAAGCAAGAGTCTTCACTCACAAGTAATAAGTGTGATTTCTGCGAACCTTGTTAAATTACAAATAACAAACCATGAACTACGAATCATGAATTATGAATCATGACCTATGATTTATATGTTATGAGCCCTTTTTCAAGGGATATATGTTATTTTACAAGTTTTATTGTTTACTCATTGAGATCATCTATCTCACCCCTTATCCTTTTGTGGTTCTATATGAGCATTATAAGGAGGCAAAGTGATGGCTCATGCAATCTACTTTGCTTGGGGGATTTCCTTGTCCAAGTCTTTTACCCTACTATGATGTGAAGTGTCATTCTTAGATGCTCTAGGAGTCTCATTTTTAGAATATTACTCATTTGATAATTTACTTAGAGACTTAAATATTCTTTTCATATGGATTATAGTTTAAAGTATTTTTAAACTATTCTTCCGCTAGTTCAAGTTTTCATTATTATTGGATAACTATGTTAATGCATGAGGTTTTGATAAGATCCTAGGCAATGTTACTATATGCATGAGTGGGTTCTATAGGCGTGGGTGACTTTATGTCTCCCCATGTTCTAAGACCATCATGCTTTCGAAATTGGGATGTGACAAAGATGGTATCAGAGCCATAGGTTATCTTTTGTTGCCATTGGACTAGTGATAAAGTTGGTATCAGAGTTATAGTTTTAAGTATAGTTTAGACTTGTTTGTATATTGGGTTGATTAAGTATAATCCTAGAGCATAGGAATTTTCCTGTCATGTCACTTGCAGTCTATTACTAGTAGAGCTCCGCGAAATCCTAATAAGTTATAGTACTCATTATTATTGTTTGTATGCCTTATGATTCTTTTATCAGATGAATAAGAAGTTCACCCTTGCTAGAGGACCCCGACTTAGAGCACCTTGTGTGTCATGCAAGAGGACCTAGCTAAAGATGTTCAAGAAGGCTGTGCTTATGATCTACCTTAAGAGAGAGAAGACTCTTGATGAAAAGGACCCTGTGGAGTTGGAATTTGGCTTCAGGCCACCTCTTCATAGTGTATTCGAGTGAATTAAGTAGGGTCTTCACTTACAAGTTAATGCATGAGGTTTTGGTAAGATCTTAGGCAATGTTACTATATGCATAAGTTAGTTGTACGGGTGTGGGTGACCTTATGTCTCCCTATGTTCTATGACCGTTATGTCATTGAAATTGGGATGTGATAGATATATAGAAAAGAACTTAAATAGACAATAAGATTAAATTATTATTGATTAAGGGGGAGTACTTTAAGTTGAAAGAATCTTTGTGACATGTTTTCTTGCATCTTTTGTGATATGTTCCTTTTGAATATTGAAAATTTAATTGTAATCATTCTTTTTACTTGTGTGAATTGCATAAATTAAGGGGAACCTTCCTCAATTTTAATGAATTAAAAGTTATTTCATATTTAAGTTTAATTTGATTGTCAAAATCAAAAAGGAGGAGATTGTTGACCTAAGTTATTTCAAAACTTAGTCAATCTCTATTTGATCTTGTCAATCAAATTGAAGCTATCTAATATGTATGTTGAATGTCTATTTTGTAGTTTAAAACATATTTGATAGATTGGATTTCAAAGATTCTTAAGTTTTCTCAAGATCTCTTACTTTACCTTTGAGTCGCGACCATTATGCTAGAATCAAGACCTTGATGGCTACATCACGACTGCAACCTCTATATCGTGAACAAGACATTAAAGGCCAATTTGTTCAATGTCCTACCTTAAGAGATAGAGAAAATCACGATCAAAGTTGTGACCATAACCAAGGGCACTATCATGGATTCGCGACTGCGAATTTTATGCAAAAGTCTATGACTACAATAGATAGTTAAGGAACCAATAAGAAGACGGCATGTGTCAACTACCATTGTGGTTTTTGAAGATTGTGACCATGAAAATCCCATCTCAACCGTGAATGTGTCCCTTTTGTTATATGTAGCCTGTGGTAGATTAGATCATTTAGAGGAAAGATGTCCTATTAGGAGGCATATGCTATCCCATACGTTACTGTCCATGAGCTATGAACATATGGGCCCTAGGGAAAGTGAAGCTAAGAATAGTGAGAGGGGTTTGAGGAATTAAGAAAAATGGGGAGAAGAATGGATGGATTTTGGTTAGATTTTTTATGAAACAGTCTGCATGTATGTATATGTAATGGATAGTCTAATATGAAATATAACCGATGAAATGTGTATAATTTTTTTGTATACATATGATGTGTAACAATTGTATGAAAGTTAGGAAATTAATTATGATCACTTTTGTATATAAGAAAGGAAATGTCCATTGTGGTCGCAACTTTGTTTTCACGACCAAGATCACGGTCATGACAGTGGTCGTGAACCACATTGTGTCTTATGAGCATTTTCTGAAAATTAATTACAGTCATGATTGTCATTTCATGCCTTAGGTAGCAGTCACGAAATGCACTATATCTCGAGGTCTAAATTAATATTTTATCTCTTAAATTAGTCTCGATCATGACCATTAGGTCACGGTCGTTATATTAAGTGACAGTTGCTAAAAATTGTATAGTGGTTGCGACTCAGAAGTTCATACCATGACTTTAAGAAATTCTTAACTATAAGCTTCTTGATGAATGTTATTTATGAAATAAGCACCTATCAAACGCACGAATGACTTTAAAATTTGAACCATCAAAAACATAAAAGAGAAGTTGATTGGTATTTGATATGAATTGAATTTACAATTGATATGTATGGCTCCTTACTATCAGAAAGGCATCTATATGATAATGAATTGATTTATAATGTGTGTAAACAAATTGTTAAATGATGTGTGAAATTGTTGAATGATATGTTTATATGAAATTGGTAGATGTTATGAATGATTAATTTTGTAAAATGAAAGATAATACTCAATAGTAATTAGTATGATTGCAAATGATCCATGTATGTTTTACATATTAAGATGTATATGAAATGAGCTAAAGGAGAGTATTATTGAAATTGTGGCTTAGATACTACCTTAAGGATAGAATAAGAGAGACAAAGATCTCAAAAAGCCAAGAGTATTGCACTGGATACAATATCTAATGTTGCATCCATATAGGATAATGATAAAGAATCTTTCCAATCGAGACAACGCATTGCAAATACGAGAGAACAAGGATTGCTACAAGACATGAACATGTTGATGCAAGAGAATCAAGAGCTAAGGTAGCAATTTAAAGAATTAAGATGAAGCCAAGAAATGCCTCCACCTCCTCCACCACCTATGCTACCATCCATTCCTAGAGTTAAGAATATTCCTCCTCTTCCACCAAGGGTGCCATATTGCATATGAAGAAGAATGCTACTAGAGGAAGGAATTACAATGAATGACTAAAAAGATGAAACCCCCTGAGTTTAAAGGAGAAAAAAGGGAAGATCCCTAAGAGTTTTTAGAGGAATTTGATAAGATAGCTTAAAGACTATTATGCTCTAACAAAAAGCTAATTGAACTAATGGGGTTACAACTCAAAAATGATGCATGTGAATGGTTAGAGGAAGATTAAGGACCAACTATATAAAGAAGACCCTTCTACATAGGCTAAATTTAAACAAAGACTAATGGATGAGTTCTTAATAGAAGGAGAAAGGTAAAATCATGCCCTTCAATTTGAGCAATTGAAGTAAAAGCCTAGAATATCTGTATCTGAGTATGCTAGAGAACTCAAACATTTGAGCAAATATGCCTTTCATATAGTACCTACTAAAGCAAGTAGGGTCGATTAATTTTGACGAGGATTGATTGCTTCACTCTATAATGTCTTGGTGGCCACCGATTTCCCCACCATGGCTAAGCTCATTGATAAAGCTAAGCTTATGAAGGCACGACACAAGGCCAAAAAAGCTGAATGAATGAAAAGGAAATAGAAACACAAGGGAAAAAGTAAAGGACAAAATAGCTAGCAATGGGGAGGCCTTACCAAAAGTGAGGGTCTTGAATGGGCTTCTATAATATCCACTCCATACCAACTAAGAATAGGAGGAAAAAGTCAAGTTTGGGCTGGAAGTGTTTCGATTGACTCAGCCCTAGGCAACATTAACACATAACAAACAAGACAACAAGGTTAGTCCATACCTACTTGCACTACGTGTGGATGATACCATCGAGAAGCCTATCAAAGAGCCATAGGAGCATGCCTATGATGTGGACAGATGGGACATTTTATTAAGGATTGTCTAGTGACTATCAATCAAAGGATGGCTATGGAGGCTTCGCAACCCACTGTGCAAATGAATCAAGTGGAAAATTATGGATCGAGAGGATGAGGCCATGGTGTCAAACAATCTTTAGGCAATATGTAAGCTATGAAAGGTAGAGGTAGAAGGAAAGTCTATGCACTTAATCAATAAGATGCTTGGTACCATCTTTGTTCAGTCTATTAGTGCCTGATGTTTGTTTGGTTCTGGTGCAACGTATTCACTTATTTCACCATGTTTCATTAAGAAATTAAATAATAATAAGGAGGTGATGAATGAACCTTTGATTATAACCACACCCTTGGGAGAACCTATAAGGGTAAAATAAGTGTAAAAGAATTGCATGGTAGAAATTGAAAATAGGAGGTTCCCTATAAATTTGATTGAATTTGAGGTCTTAAAATTTGATGTCATACTAGGAATGGGTTGCTTATCTATCCATATTGCTCATATAGATTGTAAAGGAAAAGGATTAATTTCAAAGAGGAGAATGGATCCAAATTCAATTTTCAAGGTGATAGGAGTACCTTTACCATGAATTTTGTTTTGGTTATTGGAGTGAAAAGAATGTTATGGAAGGGTTGTCAAGTATAGTTGGCATATGTAGTAGATATCAAGAAAGTAGATAAATTTGTTAAAAGGATACCTATAGTAGATGAGTTTTATGATGTGTTTCCTAAGGATCTACCAGGAATGCCACAAGACAGTGAGATTGAGTTCATAATTAAAGTCTTACGTGGAACTCAACCATTATCAATACCAACTTATCAAATGGCACCTTCAGAGTTAAAAGAATTGAAAGTTCAATTACAAGACCTACTTGATAATGGTTTTATTAGGCCAAGTCATTCCACTTAAGGTGCTTCAGTTCTGTTTGTAAAGAAGAAAGATGGGTCCTTAAGGCTGTGTATTGATTATAAATAGTTAAATAAGTTCACTATGAAGAATAAGTATCCTTTACCAAAGATTGATGATTTATTTGATTAGTTACAAAGAGCCAATTATTTCTCTAAGATTGACTTATGATCATGTTATCATCAACTTAAAATTCGACAAGAGGATGTTTGTAAGACAGCTTTTGGAATGAGATATGGACATTATGAATTTATAGTATTGCCATTTGGTCTGACAAATGCACTAGTGACTTTTATAGACTTGGTGAATCGAGTGTTTAAGTTGTTTATAGATAAATTTGTGATTACATTTATTGATGATATTCTAATTTATTTTAGGAGTAAGAAAGAACATGAAGAACACTTGAGAATAGTGTTACAAACTTTGAGGGAGCATAAGCTTTATGCTAAATTGTCTAAATGTGATTTTTAGATGGAACAAGTTTGTTTCCTTGGCCATATAGTGAGTAAAGAAGGGATTAAGGTAGATCCCAAGAAAGTAGAAGTGGTAACGAATTAGCCTCGACCTATAACTGTTACTAAGGTGAGGAGTTTCTTAGGTATGGTGGGTTACTATCGCCATTTTATAAAGGATTTTTTTTTAAAATAGTAGCACCGCTAATGAGGCTTATAAGAAAGCAAGTTAAGTTTAAGTGGGATGAGACTTGTGAAAAGAGTTTCTAAAAACTTAAAGATTGCTTAATCATAGCTCCTATATTATCATTACCTGATGGGAATGAAGGTTTTGCCATATATTGTGATGCTTTTAGAATTGGTTTAGGATGTGTGTTAATGCAAAATGAAAAAGTTATTGCTTACGCATCTAGGCAACTAAAGTGACATGAGATGAACTATCCCACACATGATCTAGATATGACAGCAGTTATCTTTGCTTTTAAAGATATGGAGATACTATTTGTATGGGGAGAAATGTGAGATTTATATAGACATAAAAGTCTTTAATATATCTTAAAGCAAAGAGATTTAAATTTAAGGCAAAGAAGATGGGTGGAATTGTTAAAAGATTATTATTGCCAAATACTTTGCCATCCTGGTAAAGCCAATGTCATAGCGAATGCATTGAGTAGGAAGTCAACGGGTAGTCTCTTGTATATCATTATGCAAAAGAGACCAATAGCAAAGGAGTTAAAGGAAATGTTTTGTTGACTTAAGTTATTTCAAAACTTAGTCAATCTCTATTTTGATCTTGTTAATCAAATTAAAGATTATCTAACATTTGTTTGAGTGTTTGTTTTGCAAAATATTTCATTTTTATTGATTGAAGTTGAAAGGAAATCAAAAGCTCCTAAAGTATATAAGTTGTCTTCTAAGTCACACCCAAGATAGCAAAGTCGCGATCGCGATCATGATTTCGCGACCAAGACAATCAAGATGGCAAATTGTTCATTTTTAGCTTCAAAGACTCAAAGAGAATTGCGACCTCAGTCATGACCGCGACCAAAGGCGTGATACCTGATTTGCGACCCCGAATTAGAAGTCGCGACCGTGAAATTTGTACAGCACTTAGAGCTTCTAATGGATAGTTAAAGAACCAACAAGAAGATGCCATGTGTGATCTAGCAATTATGGATTATGAAGATTGCCATCGCAAAATATTAGTCGCACCCGCAAAATATGAGTCGCGACTGTGAAAAATGCTTAGAGACCGCGATCCAGCTCCGATAGTGCATTTAATGCAAGATATTGTGGCTGTTGTGAGGATCCTTCTTGGGATCATTTTGTAATGGGAATTTGGAGGGAAGAAGATATAAATAACCCCTCTAAGGACCCTCATGAAGAATCCAACAACTTTCATTTTAGCCAAACTCTTGCAATTTTAATTATTAAAGCCTTACCTCTTAATTATTATCATTTGGTTATTGTAAGAGCATTAATAGCTCAAAGGGTTGAGTGTTAGCCTTGAAAACACAAATTGTTAGGTTGAGATTGACTCATTAGAGAGCACTTGTATAGGTTTAAGTGTGAGCCTAAGGGAAACACTTGTAAGGGTTATGTGTGAGCCATTGAAAACACATTGTAAGTTTGGAGTGAGCTTGAAACTCCTTGTAAGTATCATCTAGTAGTATAATACCCAATTAAGATTGGGAAGTGGATGTAGAGTTCGTTAATACCCAAACCACTATAAAATTGATTGTGTTCATTCTCCTTCCCTATATCTTTCTATCTATTTTTTAATTTCCCACCAATTCAACCCCCCTTCTTGGTGTATAAAGGCAAACATATTTAATAAAGGTTTACGATTAGAAGTAGATGAATCACAAATGTTGTTGGCTTACTTTTAAATAAGGCCTAAACTCCTTGATGAGATAAAGATATTGCAAAATCAAGACCCTTAGTTAATGAAAATCTTTAAGGATTTGGAAGAGGGACAAGGCTTAGAGTTTCAAATAGAAGAAGGTGTTTTGAAGTGTGGAGATCGATTATACGTGCCTAACATAAAAGTGTTCAGGGAGAGAATTTTGAAAGAAGCACATCAAACCTCGTATAGCATACATCTAGGTGCCACCAAAATGTACCATGATATAAAGAGTACTTATTGGTGGCCTGGAATGAAGAAAGCTGTGGTGAACTTTGTAGCTTTATACCTCACTTGTCAGCAAGTGAAATTTGAACACCAAAGACCATCCAAATTACTTCAGGAGATAAGATCACCGAAGTGGAAATGGGAACGGATCACCATGGATTTCATAGTAGGTCTACCTAAGATTGTAAAAAGGTACGACTCAATATATGTTATAGTGGATTGGCTAACGAAATTTGCAAACTTCATTAAGGTGAAGACTATATATTTGGCAGCCTAATATGCCCAGATATATGGAAATGAAATTGTAAGATTGTATGGTGTTCCACTTTCCATTATCTCAGATAAAAGGACTCCATTCACACTGAGGTTCTGGAAAAAATTGCAAGAAGCATTAGGTACACAACTTGACTTCAACACAGTCTTTCACCCATAAACAAATGGACAATCTGAGAGAATAATACAAACATTAGAAGATATGCTTCGTATGTGCATTATGGATTTCGGAGGAAGCTAGGATAAACATCTCCCACTTATTGAAATTGCATATAACAATAGTTACCATTCCTCTATAGGAATGGCATCATATGAGGCACTATATGGCAAAAAATGCCGATCTCTTATTTGTTAGATCGAAGTGGGTGAAAAGTATCTTGAAACTCCATATATGATTAAAGAAGCCATTGAAAAAGTGAAGATTATTCAAGAAAAACTAAAAACTGCTTTTAGTAGCTAGAAAAGTAATGCTAATCCTAAAAGGAAGGATGTCCATTTCATGGTATATGACCATGTCTTTTTGAAAGTCTCCCCCATGAAAGGACTAATGAGATTTGGCAAAAAGGAAAAATTATCCCCATGCTTCATTGGACCTTTTAATATTCTTGATAAGGTTGGAGAAGTTTCATACTAATTAGCTTTACCTCCAGCATTGGAACATGTGCATCCAATTTTTCATTTGTTGATGTTAAAGAAGTACATTCCTGACCCTTCGCACATATTACAACCACAATTGATTGAGATCAATGAAGACCTTTCCAATAAAGAGGTTCCAATCGCAATATAGTTTCAACAAGTGAAGAAGCTTCAAAACATTAAGATACCAATAGTCAAAGTTCAATGATGTAACCATAATATGGAAGAATACATAAGAAAACGAAGATGACATGTTTTGGAAGTACCCATAATTGTTTCACCATTAACAGGTAAGCTCTTTTAAAAATTCAAGGATGAATATTTTAAAGGGGGTAGAATGTAATACCCAAAGATTTTATAGCTCATTCTAATTACTAATAATACTAGACAATTAGATTTTTGAATGTTAGTATAGTATATAAATGATAAGGAATAGAGTATGTCACATCCCAACCTTAGAGATATGACGATCCTAGAATATGGGGAGACATAAGGTCACCCACGCCCGTAGAACCCATTAACATATAAAAATCATGCCTAGGATCTTACCGAACCTCTTTCAGTAACTCATTTAAAACATTTAGATGAATACCATAAATTGCGGAAGACTTAAAATAAATCATTACATATAAAATCCATAAGGAAAATAATATATATCTCGATAAGTATCAATCAACATTCCCGGAGCATCTAAAGATAAGACTTCATAATCATAGTATTATTGATAACTCGGACAAGGAATCCCCCAAGGGAAGTAGAATGCTTGACCCATCACCTTGCCTCCTCACATTTGCCCACCTTGAACCACACAAGGAAAAAGGGTAAGATAGATTATCTCAATGAGTAAACAATAGTGATTGTACAATAACACATCTTTTAGAAAGGGCTTATAGCTCATAACTTATAGTTCATGATTCATAGTTTGCAGTTTAGAAAGGTTTGCAGAAATCACACTTATAAAACATAGAGTGAAGGCTATTGCCATATCACTCGAACACATAGAGTGAAGGCTATTGCCATAATCACTCAAACACATAACACATAGATTGAAGGCTATTGCCATAATCACCCGAACACATAGCCGATAATTACTCGCATTGGTACGAGGATCAAATAACCAATGATTACTCATATCGGTACAAGGAGCACATAGCCGATGATTACTCGCATCGGTACAAAGATCACATAGCCGATGATTACTCGTATCGGTACAATGATTCTGCATAAAGGGTGAAGGTACCATAGCTAGAGCTATTGGTAAACACAATTAACAATATCACATATGGCAACAATAACATGTATTTCAATAATAATAGTGGCTTAGCTTTCAAACAATGATACAATGATAGTGTAGTTCCAGAAAGAATACAAGTTAGGGTGTTAATCACAAGAAGTTCTCATTGGATAACAAAATAGTTTTGGACCAAATGTCCCTTGGCAACCCAAGCTTGACAAAGAAATCATATAATAATATAAGATAGAAAGAACTTGGGTTTCAAAGATCACAAAGGTTCACATAACAATATATCACATTCGTATAACACGACAAAATGTTGTTTACACTTATAACATGAATACGTAACAAGAACATTGTGTTTACTCACCTTGGGGTTCCTTTGCTCTTAGTACACGTAGTCCCTTTTGCACTTCTAAAGCTCCTCAAACTCTAACATAATATTTGATTTAATACTTAGTATTTATTTACTCATGATGCTTCTATCCC
The DNA here is from genome assembly GCA_947687605.1 of Reutealis trisperma. Classification (NCBI taxonomy): domain Eukaryota; kingdom Viridiplantae; phylum Streptophyta; class Magnoliopsida; order Malpighiales; family Euphorbiaceae; genus Reutealis; species Reutealis trisperma. The sequence continues at coordinate 107,712 of CANTUT010000735.1, read as the reverse complement.
ATAACTACCCATACACATATAGCATACACATTAGAGTTCACTCATAGGTGTACTCATCACTTGCACATAGCACGTTGACTTTAAAAGTCTTGCATACTTAGGCCTTATAGGCTCATATGAAAACACATTGCAATCATATCAATACCTTTTTAAGATCATCATAGTATCATTACCTCAGTATCAATTCACTTATCAATTATCTTAGTTCACTTTACACTTCCATACATGTCAACTTAACAATTAATCCTTCAAACATCATGCTTAACTCTTATGATCTCTTTCACTTCATTAACTCATATTCACATGTTCATCATCAATTCATCATAACACCTAGTTCCATATTTTCCAATCACATTTGCATTCTAATCATAATACAAGGTTAAGATACCTTAAGTATACCTTATGTATATCATAATGCATTTAAGCTCATCTAGGACCATACCTTCAATTAACATGCAATTTTATCATTTATTATACATACATACATGTCAAAAATCATCAAAACACATCACATAAAATCTATAAACATTTGGACAAAATTATTCATGTAGGCCGAATGCATCATTAAGGTAAAAACCAAATTCTTCTCCTTTTCGTGCTTTCCGTCTATTTCAGAAATATGTAAAAACATGGTTTGAACTAAAATTTTTCATGTAAACATAACAAAAATCATTCTAGAATATAAATTCATAGGAATTGGTCACTATTGGTGTCATTAATATATAAAAATTCAACCTTTTGCATTATAGTGCACAAAACCATAAGTTTTCTTATTTTCGGTATTTTCCGGTCATTTTAGAAATATGCAAATAGGTTGTTTAAACTATTATTTTTCATCCAATCCTAGAAAATATCAGTTTAGAACACATCCCTATATGATTCGGCAGCCATAGATAGGGTTTATAAAAAAAATTCCAAGTTCAAAGGCTTAGGTGAAAAAATCATGAGTTTCCGCGCTTTCCGCGCATTTCGTTCATTTCAGCGATAAACAGACACATGATTCAAATCATTATTTTTCATCTAAACAAAATAAATATCATATTAGAACACCCATACATACAAATTGGCAGCCATATATTTATGAAAGAATAAAATTTTCCAACTTCCAAGTTCTAACACGAAAATCTTGAATTCTTTTGTTTTTCGAAACCTTTCTGTCATCACAGAAATATGCAAAAATATTATTTAATCCAATATTTTTCATCAAAACAAATCAAAAACCAGTTTAGAATACAACCAAGTACAAATTGCGCCGCCCCCCCCCCCCCCCTCCCCCTTTATGATGTTTATGCATAAAAATTGTGATTTTAAGTTATAGAATTCACCTTTGGAGAAATCTTGCGGAAAGAATCGTGTTTTCGATAGAAAATAAATTTTCTCTCCCAAAAATTCACTCAAACAGAACTGAATCTATAGAAATTAGTAATCAAACAGTTCAAAATAATTTTCCCATAATTTATTTCATAGAAATCAGTTTAGAAATCGAAAGAGAAGAAAAACTTATGATTACGGTCAAGAAATCGCGAAACTGAAAGGAGTTTTCTTAATTTCGGTAGAGAGAATTATCTTGGGAGAATTTTTCTGTGAAAATACTAGAATAACAGAGTGTGGCTGCTATCTAAACTGATGGGGGCCGAAATTTTGCTTATATATTAGGGTTTGGAGTGCAATTTCCAAGTTTGCCCTTAATGAGCTAGGTTATGAGTGTTTTTGTATAGTGGGCTTTTGGGTATTTGGGCTTTTTAATTAATTTAGGGCTGATTATAGGTAATTAAAAATACAATATTTTTCTTATTATTTTCATTAAAATTTTCTCAAAAACATTTATTTAAAAATATTTTAAAAATACTCATAAAATTATTTTATGCTTAAAAATTATCTTTTTACATGAAAATTTATTTTACGAAAAATAAATATTTCATGCTAATGCATTTTATTCAAATCATTTATTTCATAATAATAATTCATACTAGGCATATTAAAATTAATTTAACATGCCCCAAACTCATAAATCACGTCACACATGAATTTTCATACAGTCACACAATTTATCACAATAAGCCTAAATTCAAATAATTTGTCACTAAAACTCCTAAGGTATATGTGGGTTGTTACAGAGTAGGAATTTTATGACTTAATATGCAATGTTTGTCTAGTTTATGATTTTATCATGGCTAATTGTGCTCTAATGAATTAAATAGAGTTCATACGAATAACTATTGTTGTATATAAAGTTAGAGAACATAAATTTGAAAGTTATAGTGAAAGGGATGAAAGGAAGTTAAAAGGAAAATTTCTAAATATGTTAATGGCCTTATAGGCTTATTAATAGGTCTTGGAATATCAAAGGCCCAAGTCTAATAGGAGATGGCCAATCCATGTTGCATCCCAATTTTAGAGATATGATGGTCCTAAAACATGGGGAGGCATAAGGTCACCCACGCCTATAAACCCACTCATGTACATATAAACACTACTTATGATCATACCAAAACCTCATACATTAACTTAAATATCCAATAATAAAGAAAACTTTAACTAACGGAAGAATAGCTTTAAAAAAAAAGTACTTTAAATGCAATCCATAAGAATAATAACCTTTAAGACTCCAAATAAATTATCAAATAAATAATATTCCAAAATAAAACTCTCGGAGCATCTAAAAGTGACTCTTCATATCGTAATACAATGAAAGACATGGACAAGGAAATCCCTCAAGTGGAGTAGATTGCTTAAGCTATCACCTTGCCTCCATATAATGTTTACTTGGAACCATATAAGGAAAAGGGGTGAGATAGATGATCTCAATGAGTAAACAATATAGCTTATACAATAACACATATCCCTTAGAAAGGGCTCATAGCTTATAATTCATAATTCATGATTCATAATTCATGATTTATAGTTTGCAATTTAACAAGGTTTGTAAAAATCACACATAGCATGTAGAGAGTGAGAGCTATTGCCACATTCACTCGAACACATAGAGGAGAGGTGGCATCAAGCCAAATTCCAATTGCAAACAAGTAGAAAAGCGTGAAATTGATCAGGCTTCATGACTAGAATTGCCCTTTTTAGCTGAGGTGGATATACTACCCCTATCAATTTGGTTAAGACCGTGTACATACATTCTGATGATTACCCACATCGGCACGAGGATTTCTCTATAAAATGATTTATAGGTACCATAGCTAGAGCTAATGGTAATCACTTATAAAAATAGCTTTGAAGAATGCAATCAAATTTAACACAATGGCAATAGATGTTTAGCTTATTGAACAAAAGATAAATAATAGTGCTATTCTAAAAAGAATATAAGTTTGGATAACAATCGCAAAGGTTCTTTATTATCATTGAATAATCAAAAATGATTTTGGACCAATTGTCCTTTTGCAACCCAAGATTAACAAAGAAATCATATAGTTGTAATTGAAAATAGAAAAGAACTTGGGTTTCAAAAATTTCAAAGGTTCACATATCATGATATCTTGTACTTGTAACAAGAACATAATGTTTACTCAGCTTATGGTTCTTTAGCTCTTAGTGCTTATAGCCCTTGAACTTCTAATAATCCTCAAGCTCCAACATACATTATAATTCAATAATTAGCATTTTCTTAATGTCATGCTATCTTATCCTATAACTATCCCATGCACATATGACATTTAGATATACTTGGAGTTGCATTTAGAAGTGCACTCATCACTTGCACATAACATCTTGACTTTTTAGTCTTGCACATTTATCCTTCTTAGGCTCATATGGAAACACATAATAACTCATACCAAGACTATTCTATAGCCAAACACATATAAATCATGATCTTAATATAAATTCAATTTCACTTCCAACTTGTCACACTTAATACTTTTCATATACATCAACTTAGCAAGTAACCTTAGAAGTATTATGCTTATCTCTTTTGACCAAATTATACCATCAATCTCATAGTCAATTTAAGGTAATTAATCCATAATTAACACATCATAATACTTAATTCACATGCCACTTAATCATATACATATATTAATCAAACATGGTATTTTGGGTTTGGAAACCCTAGTATAGGCAAAACCTCTCTAGGCTTTGTCTAGAGTTACCCCTTCAACCAATATGCAATTAAATCACATATTATTCATATATACATATCAACCATCATTAAAATGTACATTACAAAAATTATAGTCATTGGGATCAAATTCCCAAGGTAGGCCGAATAGGTGTTTCCATGGAAAACCATAGATTTTCTTATTTTTCACACTTTCTAATCATTATAGTAATATGTAAATTAAACCAATATTTTTCATCTAAACATAAAAAATAAAAAAAAATCATTTTAGAACACCAATATGTAGGATTTTGCACTCCCTTGTAGATTATATGCATGGAAATTCCAATTTTAGTTTTTAGGGTGGAAAACATGGATTCTCTTGCTTTTCGTACTTTCTAATTATTACAGTAATATGTAAAAATATGTTTAAAATCAATATTTTCCATCTAAACACAACAAAAATCAGTTTAGAATTCATCATCATACAAATTGGCACCCCCCTATACACATGCATGAAAATTCCAACTTTCAGGTTTTATGGTTCACCTTTGGTTGCTTTTCGTACTTTCTGATTATTACAGTAATATGTAAAAATATGTTTTAAATCAATATTTTTCATCTAAACACAACAAAAATCAGTTTAAAATTCATCATCATACAAATTGGCACCCCTCTATACACATGCATGAAAATTCCAACTTTCAGGGTTTAGGGTTCACCTTTGGTGGATATGCGAAGAAAGAGTTGTGTTTACGGTTGAAAGTTAGTTTCTCCTTCAAATAAATCACCTAGGCTGAATTAAACATAAATAAAAATAGTAAATATACAATCCCATATGAATTTTTCATAGTTAGTTTCATAAAAATCAACTAGTAGGATGAAAGAAGAGAAAAACTTACGAAAACGATCACAAAATCGCAACGTTTGAAGGAACCTAGTGAATTTCAGTTGAGAGAGATTTTTGGAGAGAATTTTTCTATAAAAATTTGATGCAAAATAAAATGGAGCCTTCCAAAGTAAGAAATGGCTGAAATTTAGGTTTATATTTAGGGTTTTGGGCAAAATTATAAGTTTACCATTAATGAGCTAGGTTATGAGTGTTTTGGTGTACTGGGCTTTTGTGAGTTGGGCCTTTTAATTTTATTTATGAGCTAATTACAAATGATTAAAAATAAAATATTTTTCTTATTATTTTCATTGAAATCCTCCCAAAATATTTATTTAAAAATATTTAAAAATACTTATAAAAATTATTTTATACTTAAAAATCGCTTTGTGCATGAAAATTCACTTTATGTACAATAAATTAATTTATGCATATGCACTTCACATAAATCACTTATTTCACATTAATAATTCATATTATGCATATTAAAACTAATCTAACATACCACATACTCATCAATCACATAACACATAAATTTTCATAAAAGCACACATTTTGTCATAATAGCTCTAAATTCAAGTAAGTTGTCACGAAACTCCTAGGGTGGGTGTGGGTTGTTACAGTCCATGGGCCTAAGAGTGAGTGAACACTGAACTTGTGAGCTAAAATAGTTTGCCCAAGACAATAAAAAATAATGTTGTAGAGAGAGTCACAAAATTTGACCAAGCTAGCCACAATAATTAACCAAGTCAAAATCTTAAACAAGTTAAATTCTCATCTTCTCTACACATGAGTTTAGGTGCATTTTTAGCATTCCCATACCATCATGATGAACATCATAATTATAGAGAAAATCCTAGCCATCCAACTTGATCAAATCATAGCCATCCATTGTGATTAAATCTTGATCATTGAATTGAGTTTGATCAAATCCTCACTATCCAACCCATTATATATATATATATATATATATATATATATATATATATATATATATATATATATATATATATATATGTATATATATATATAAACAAATTTATGTTATGAACATCATTTTGCCTATCTCTACACCAAAATCTCACAATAAGAAAAGAAATTCTCTCTACACTAATTGCAACAAGAACATACCAAACCAAAATCTCCTAAGGTGAGAAATTATGTTCATCTTTTCTTTTATATGTTCTAAGTATAATTTTAGTGTTTAAGTTGCATAGATTTCTCCTACACCATATATATGAAATGCAACCATATAGGAGTATTTATATGAGATGTAGTTTTGATGTTCCTAGTTGAAATAAGGAGACTTGATTAGAAAATTAAAGGATTTATGTGAAGAGAGATAAATGAAGCATAAAAAAAGCCTAAGCATCACTAAAGGAGAATTCGGCCAACATTAGGAAATGATTAAGGAAGTGTTCTAAATTCTAATTGAAAACATCTATGGTTATTTTAGATGAAGAAAAATGATTTAGAAGTGTTAAAATAAATTTTGGAAACTTGATTCAAGACTTGGAAATCTTAGTGGCGTAAACTTAGCTAAAAGAGAAACTTTGTGTTCTAATACTAGGTTTTGATAACTAAATGATCATATATATTTTATGTTATGTTAATTTCATATTTCTACAAATAATTTGAAGATTTAATAAAGAATTATAAGTTTTTCCCAAATTTGTCCTAAGTGGAACAAGCTGGGGTTCATATGAATAAGAGTGAATTAACTCAAAATAATTACTGGGAATTAATTGTCTAGGTGTTAATTTGATGAATCTATAGTTAATTTGAGGTTTGAAAGGGAAATTGATAGTTTTCCCCAATTTCTAAGGTTTAGGGAACAATTTGGGAATTTTGAGATTTTAGCTTGAATTCATGAAATTAAATAAGGAATTCAGCTTAGAAATAATTAGAAATAAGAATTAAGTATAAGTATGAACATGAAACTATTGATACATCCCTATTGTAAGTTGAAATTATAGAATAAATGTAAGATAGATAAGTTATAATTGGTAACATCATTAGTTACTAACTGATATGTAATTAAAATGATATGGGTGTAGAACATCAAGGCAAGGGCAAGAAAATTACTCGAGATCGTGAAGGACACTAAGTTAACCAAGATTAAACATTAATAGGAGCAAAGGAGTTCAAGGTGAGTACTTAATAATATGATGTAATTATGCCTTATTGCTTGTAAGCATTGCTTGAATTACCATCCCTTGACATGTACTTGAAATGACATTTGATATGTGGTTGCCCATTGATTATTAAGCCTTTGGAAATCCATATCTTTCTTATATGATAATTGACCATAATGAGCCTCTTATGTTGGTCCAATGTTGTGCTCAATGATGAGAATGATTAATATGCCAAACTATTTTCCATTGAATTCCTATTGTGGACCTTGGATATGTCTTTCATTGATACCTATGATTAAGTATAAATCCTCTCTGGTGTCAGAAAATACATCAAACCTTGTGCACTTAGTATAAGCCCGTGGGTAGGGTAAGAGTACCCAACATCTATTGGGGGGGAACACCTAGCCACAAGGCTCGATCAGTCTTGCATAGTGTAATGCATGTGAATGAACAAGGCTTAAGCCTCTACTCTTTAGTATTCATATGTAGGAAGCTTTTTGCTTCCAAGACATTACTATTTCTGCTAAACATATTCTAAAGTTCGAAATAACCAATTTTGATTAACATTACCCTATTACTATCTTGAACCTATCCAAATGATATCTCATATTACCTTCATATTATGTTATATTATTATATACTCACTGAGCTTATCTCATTCCATAGTTGTTCAAAAATTTTTAGGTTAGGGTGATTCGTTAGCAAGGTAAATTCTGAACTATGCTTCTCCACTTAGGACTTGCTCTACTTAAATGCTATGTTTTGTGTTTTGCTTGTGTCATCTCGAGGATAATCAATCTAAAGCACCATGGTATTTGAAGGCTCAGTATTAAAATGTATTGTGTTTGAAAGTATTGTAAACAAATGATAATAATTGGTATATATACATATTTACAATAAGAATGTATGAATATTATTTATTAATACTTATGAATGATATGCTAATCAATGGTTATGAAATGGTATTAAAGTGCATTGACTATAAATCAATGGTTAAAGTAATAATGGAAATGGTAAAGAGTGAATGGGGTTTTAATTTTGGGATAAGTTATAAAATGGAATATACGAAATGATAATAAGTTCATTGGGGTTCTACAGGTTTAGGTGACTTTATATCTCCCTAAACTAGGACCATTACAACCTAGAAATTGGATCGTGACAGAGTATATAAAATGGAATATACTAAATGATAATAAGTTCAATAGGGTTCTATGGGTTTCGATGACTTTATGTCTCTTTAAACTCTAAGACCATCACAACCTAGAAATTGGGTCATGACAATATATTATTTATTAATATTGTTATATGAATATTTGAAATAATAGTGATTTATTTATATTGTTATATTGATATTTGAAAAGATATTATATTAATTATATTTCATATGGATATTTGGAATTATATAAATTTAATGTAAAATTTTCAAGTTAATTTTTTTATTAAAGAAAAATATTTAATTAAATAAAACATTGAAGTTTAAATTTATTATGACTTATTTAAATGTAAATTTTCATGTTAATATTTTTTATTAAAGAAAAATATTTAATTAAATAAAATATTAAAGTTTAAATTTATTATGACTTATTTAAATGAGAAATTTTAAATTAAAGGAATTGAAATTATTGTGAAATATAAATAATTGTTTTATTAATATTTGAAATGGTTTTATACTATAATTATTGAATAATATTGTGAATTATGTAAATTAATATTTTGTTAAAATTATTCTTTGATGATTTTGTATAATATTGTAAACTAAAATGAAGTTGATATTTTAGTTAAATAGTTATATGAGTATTATTATTATTACTACTACTACTATTATTTGGAAAAAAAAATTAAAAATAAGACCACAAAAACTACATAGCCCAAAGTGGGTGGAAGAAAATAAAATAGAGAGGTAGGGAGAGAACGCAAGCAAGAGGAGGAGACGGGGGAAAAGAGAGAGAGTGAAAGAAAACTACCATCCTAATCCATTGCCCTATGACTGCTACCAAACAACACATGCCACATTAGAGGAAGGAACACCCACTGACCAATTGACCGACCGAAGCTAGCTACTAATGGCCACCGAACGGTAGTGCATGTGCCACACAAATGAATGTCGACAATGATCTTTTGATGTGATTTCCAGCCATTTCTAGCCCCCTTATCCTATGAAATTGGTATGGTTCAATACATCATGAATCCAGCTTTAATTTAGTATATCATTTACTAATTTTTGATAACTTTTAGTTTTTTACCAGAATTCAATGACCTCCATGACTATTAGAGTAGATTTTTGGCAATCTCCAGCAAACCAAAGAAAGTGAATGATATATTTGGACTCTTCAAGTCTCAAGCTATCTATTGGTACCCATTGTGATTCTGTCACCATTGAAGTTTTTTGGCTATAGGATTCTGGCGACCTCTAAAATAGATAATTTTGGATAGTAGCTTCAGCTCATTAAACCAAGACACATGTATAAATCCCAACTCCTAATTGTATTTAGATATTGAGTTACAAATTTATTTGTGAGAATTTAGGTAAATAGTTCATTGCAAATTAAATGGTTCAATTAAGTAGTCAAGTTGAGATAATTGTTAATCATGTGATTATTGAATGTTATTGATGAATAAATAAAGGTCAAATTGAGAAATTGAAGTTATTATTAGTTATGTTTAATTATTTTGGACAATAATTGTTAATGAAAGATGAGTTTGGCATATGGGATTAATATGTTAGAGGTTCATGTTGGACCATTTGATTGTGATAGTATAAATATTATGGATAATTGGATTTATTGTAATAAGCAGTTAATCCTAGTTCAAAGGAGATGCTATTGAATTTTTAGTAATTAATTTAAAGATAAATAATAAAGAAATATTATAATAATATCTAATAAATAATATTATGTCCTTATGAGTATTTCAAAGGAGAATTCAAAGGATAACTTGCAGAAGTGAATATTTACTAAGATTGCAATCGACGGTCCAAGTGAGTAAAGAGTACATAATGTTATATTTAAATTCAAAATATTTAAAGTTGATAAAATACTGCTATTGCTAAATTAAAAAGCATGTTTATGGTGATATCAAATTCCATTGTTTATTCATAAGTTATAAATTGCTAAATTTTAAAATATGTTATATTTGATTTTCTATTGATTTCCTAAAATTTATAAATTTAACTGATGCTTCAATAAATATGATTCCAAAAGCTCTGTAATAAAATGCTAAATATTTCTAAAGTATTAACTGAGTGAATTCAAATGTCTTGCAAGAATATCTAAAGAATTATCCAAAACTATTAAAGTTCGTATATAAGCGCTCTCCTTATATATATGTATGTATATCCAAAACATAAGTATATAAAAAATTCCAAGGCTAAATAAGTGAATTCGAATTATGAGAAATTATAGGTAATATTAAATTAATAAGTTAAAATCCTTCTTAATAAAGAACTACCTATACAATCATGAGTAATATAATTATTGTTAAATTGTTTAACCCTAAATACCAAAAGAGCCTCATATATATTTTATATGTTAAATGGAATAACTATTATCTACCAGCACTTGATAAATCCTTCTATAAATATAAGTGAACCATAAAAGTCTAGCAAACTATTTGAATATAGAGAATTGGAGAAATTCCAAATTTCCTTTTTTATCAAGTGTTAGCTTTAACATAGAGATCCCTATCTGATGTGGGTAAGAGATTAGACTATGTTCACACAGAAATCGAATTATATACAATGATATGGGGGTAAGTTTTAAAAAGAACCTCTGCCTTGGGTATGCCAAAGTGTCTTTACTATATGGAAGCATGCTCATACTAAGAGCCTTTACTTTGGGTATGCTATAAATAGTCTCTACTTCAACTATATGGAAGCATGCTTATACTAAGAGCCTCTGCTTCAGGTATGCTCAAAAGAGCATCTGCTTCAGGTATGCTCAAAAGAGCATCTACCCTAATTAACAAATGATCTCTATAAATCTTAATTGTATTATAACTCTAAATCTCGGAATCCCTATTCATTGTTACCTAACTAAGTTGATGATAAAATCTATAAGTTTTGTCATCCTACTTGCCAGTGTGACCCAAAAGTGAAAAGACCATTTGACACTACAACCATAGACACCCGTTCTACTGGAACTTATAATAAACTTGAATATGATCCCGCTTGATTTAAAAAGTATGCATATGTGTGTGTGTATATATATATATAACTTGAATCTTTGAAGATCATATACTTATCTAGCTTTTTTTTTTTTTATAAAGTAGTATTTTTTAAATTATGAGAATTTCAAGATTTAAATATATTATATGTTTGTCCTTGAGATATTAAATATGATAGTAATTGCATATTGTTGATTTTATAGTTTATTGAGTATAAACTATTTTAAAATTTAAAAAAAATGTTTATTGACACGAATGAAGGAAAATTATTATATATATATATATATATATATATATATATATATATATATATATATATATATATATATATATATATATATATATATATATATATATATATATATATATATATATATATATATATATATATATATATATATATATATATATATATATATATATATATATATATTCATCTAAAAATTTAATATTATTATCTGTGAGGCCTCGTCCGAGCACCAACTAGATCCGCTAGAGGGAATCGGGATGCTCATTTGGGTTTAAAATCATGATGGAACCCTCGAGTTCGGATTGGTTGATTTTGAAAATTATTTTAAGAGTTGCCTCCCTCATTTATTTTTAAATGGGAAAATTAAGGAAAAACACAATTGGCTTTAATTCATTAATTTTCAATTAATTTACCCAAGAATAAAATCATTAGCCTTGAATCAGGTTAAGTTCAGGGACTAGGTTTTTTGTTTTAAATAATCTAAATTTGGCTCTTAAGTTTAATTTGACTTTGAAAAATTAATTTTTATGAATGACATTTGTAAGATGGGAAATAATTAAATGTATGAATATGGCATAGTATGAATGTATGATGCATGAAAAATTAATAAAATGATTAAAGTAAGTATCTACAAATTAAGGAGAGTGTTCCCTTTGATCCTTATGAATTTAGGAGAACCATATAATCACTCCTTAATTCTAAAAATAAATAAATAATTGATTATAATTGAAAGTTAAGGGAAAATGGAATTAATTTTGGGATTGGATTTGAGATTTAGATTTAAATTACAAAGATACCTACATACCCCATTGAATGGGGATCAAAACCTATGTAGTACGTTTAATGATTAAGTGGAGGGGTTTAAGAGTTAATTGGATTGATTGATTTGATTTGGGTTTCAGATGAAAAGGTTGATACCTTTGCTTTTGGAGGGTGGAGAGTTTTATCAGATAGAAGTTTCATTTTATCAGGATGGGGGATTGAATTGATTGGGAGGCTAATTAATTAATTAACTAATGTGATGAAACGGATGGATGGATTAATTAATTAAAAAATTAATTAATTAATTTAGATATAGGGTTTTGAAAAAAAGAATGATTAATTTGATTTTGAAAAAAGTGATTAATTAATTAATTAAAAAGATTAATTAATTACTCAATTGAGCAATCATTTTTAACTTGGTTAGGGTGAGATAATTAAAAAGATTAATTAAAAAGAGTTTTAGTTAATTAAAAAGATTAATTAACTTGGTTAGGGTGAGATAATTAATTAATTAACTAATTAATTAATTAGTGATTGGAGGGGGAAAAAAAAGAGCAAAATTAGAGGATAGCTATCAACTCTAACTCAAGGGGTGTTAAAAAATGAGAAATATAGAGGGGTATTTATAGGAAAAGTAAGTGAGGATAGTTTAGGAATCGAAAAGTGAAAAGACAATGAGGGGCAAGACTAGAAAGTGATGAAAATTGGGTTGGAGAGGGGTTATTTGGACATTTTGGCATAGGAAGAGGTACAACAGATGCAGATCCACACAAAGGGGCAGATCCACATCTTACTGGCACAGTTGCTGCGCCATTGAGGCACGGATCCGCTCCAGACTGACGCGGCTCAACGTGGCATGCTCTGCCTCAAGTTTTCAAATTTTTTTAGTTAGTTTTCAAAGATTTCGGGTCAATTATTAAGACTTCTGGGTCAGTTTTCAAAAGTTAAAGAGTTCAAAATTCTTATTAGTTAATAGCAATAGGCTCGAAATTAATTTTAGAATAACTGAGCAGTTAGTCTAAGAAAAAATTGATCAGTTTTGAAAAAATATTGTCCGGTACATAAGGCACGATCAGGGTAGGAAAAGCATCAGTATCTAAAAAATTAAGCATCCTCGTATTAGTATGAAAGCGCTAGGAGCGAGACCACCATATTGGCTCTTCGTAACACATTAATCTTAGTAGGTGTTAAGCAGCAGGCAGATGATGAGGGTATAAAATTAAGATATCACATTATCATATATGAATTAAAAGGATTTTAAAAAAATTTATATAATGAATTGTGAGACTTGAAATTGCATATCATGAGTTATGCAACATATATATATAATTGATTAAGTCTAGAAATTGGAAATGATTTGGGTATTCTGGATTTAAAAAATTGAAAATAAAAGAGTAGGTCGATCTCTTTTATGTTTTTGGCTTATAGTCCACTATTGATTAGTTTACATGCTTTAATTCACTTTTATCTTTAATTTTGTCTTATTTTCATTCTGTGGTTATTTTTGTTTATCTATTATTTATTCTTAGTTTGTATTAATTAATTTTATTTTATGCTTTGAATACATGGTTCAACAAGAAAAAGGAGAAAACAAAAATATTTTATTGGCACATGGAGGACTAATTTTGATTTAATGACTAAAATAAAAATTAATGGTTTTTTTATTGTTTTATATATTTCAGTAGTTATTTCGTCAAAGGGAATTTTTGTATCAGTAGGAGGATGGAGTTGCTGTCTCTTATAGTAGATTCCCCTTCATGAAATAAATCCCTCTTTTTATGACGAAGTTGCCGTTCAAAGATGAGAGAATCCATTTAAAATTATTTTTCTTAAAAATTGAAAATTGAATACATTTGATGTTTAATTGAGGAAAATGATATTCTGTTTGATTTGGGCGTAAATTAAAATAATTCTTAGATATTTTTTATTTATTTTATTTTATTTTAATTGGTTCTTTGTATGGCATTTTCTAAAAAATATAACAAAAAAAAAAGGTTAAAAAGAATATTTTAACAAAAGGATATGATGATACTAATAGTAAATACAAAAACTCTAAATTGAAATGATTTGAATTGTGACTATTTTTTAAAATATATATAATAAATTAATTCAATAAATTAATTTTAGCTCTTACTTCGAAAAATGAATAATGATTTATTTTCAAAAGCATGTTGATCCATTTGATTTATGATCTAATAATTTAAATTTTGAAAATAATATTTTCATAAAATAAAATTAATCATTTTATTAAATCGCAATTGCAATTTCATAATTTCAATTTAATAATTACATTGTGACAATTAAATTTGCTTCTTAGTGATTTCTGAAAAATAATACCTTGAGTAAATAAATGTAAATAATACTAATATCATTTTGTTTTACAAATCGATTTTCCATTCTTTTTCATTTTTGGAGATGACGAAATCAGACCCGCAAAATAGAATTCTTTAGGTTGAAGCAATATAAATTTAAGCCCATTAAATTATATCTGTATAGTTTAATTTAATTTGATTTGAAATAGCTATTACTTTTTTGTCAAAATTTTAATTAAAATAATATTTAAAATTTGAGTTTTGAGCTCAAACTATTTAATAGTTAATTTCGAATTTTGAGTCAATTTATTTGGATTCCTAATTTGAAGGCGTCAAAACTAATTTGTCCTTAAGAAATTTCTAAAAAATAAAAATTAAGCCCACCAATTTAAAACAAAAATGTTTTTATTTTTCAATATTTCCTTTTTTTTTTTTTTGTTTGTTTATTTTTGCAGGTTAATTTCCAAGTTGAAGATGGGATAAAAGAAACATAAGTTGAAAACATTCTAGATGTTCTTTATTTCATTTTGTAATTTAAAATTTGTAAATATTTGTATTAGTTAATTTTTATATGTTATTCGACAATGTAATAAATTCTTAAATATTTTTGTATCAAGATTTATTTTATTTAATAAAAGTAATTTTCTTATTTTAGATAATTCCATTTTCTTATTTATAATTTAGAATTTGTAAATATATATAGCGGATAGTTTATATTTTATAATTTTATAATAAATTTTCATTTAATAAAAAGTAATTTTTATTTTTAGATAATTATCTCATTTTTTTGAAAACATTTATGCAATAAATTAATTTAAAATAATCATCTCAAGCCCAAATTAAATTTAGATTTATTTTCTTTAATTAAACTCATTTATGAATTAAAATTCTCAAAATAAATTAATAATCATCTACTCTTTATGTTTTAGTTAAATAATAATGTCAAGCACTAAATAAATAATAAAAGGTAAATATCTCAAAATTAATTTAATATTTTTAAAAATAACGCATAGGATGCTTAACATCTTTTCTATACATCTGCAACTCCCGAACCCAATTTTTAATTTACTAGACCAGTTTTTCAAATGTTTTCAACTGAGTCTTTTAAAAAAAATCAGTCAATGATGACTCCGTTTTTAATTTTAAAAATTTAACTATATTTTAATTTATTCATGTTGTACACCAAAAACATTGTGACAATAGATATTTGTCATAAAAAATAATTAAGCCAATGTTAATAATCAATTTATTTGCTTGTTAAATCAATTTCTAAATTCTATATTTTTTGTTTCTCTTTTTAAGTCTTTCTTTTTTTTTTTTTTAAATCACCTATTGATTTTTTTAGTTCTTTTTTTTTAATCGCCTATTGATTTTTTTTAGCTCTTAAATAATTTTGATCATCATTTAATTAAGTAATCAAATTGTAAAATTGAATGCCACGTATATCATTATATTAATTTTTACATTTAATATTTTTATATTTAAAAATTTCAAAAATAATAAAGAA
Source organism: Reutealis trisperma (assembly GCA_947687605.1). Lineage (NCBI taxonomy): Eukaryota > Viridiplantae > Streptophyta > Magnoliopsida > Malpighiales > Euphorbiaceae > Reutealis > Reutealis trisperma. The sequence goes on along the minus strand of CANTUT010000735.1, from coordinate 91,648 downwards.
AATTTATCAGAACATTTATTGTTTAATATTGTAGATTATATAATATTATTGGGGATAGTCATCTCACCTTTTATTTTTTATTTTATGTTTGAATTGGAATATTATTTTCTTTTGGGTAGATTAATCAGAATATTATTAAGTATATCATTTTATTTATTTGGTTAAATGAGACTATTTGATTATTTTAGTTATATTTATAATTTTTTTAATTATGTAATTGAACTATTTAAAAATAAAATTTATAATTAATTTAACAAAATAATATGTTGATAAAAATTTTAAATAACTCATACAAAGCACGAACTTTTTTCTAATGTACTAAATAAAGTAAATCAAAGGCAATTTATATCATCAACTCGGTACCATATAGCATCATGGTCCCAGGTTAAAACTCACCATTTTTGTAACAACCCAAATTTTGAATTATTTTAGAAAATCTTATTTTTGTTCGGAAATATAATTATTTAATTATAAGTACTAAATTGGCATTTAAATTTTTATAATTCTCTAAAAATTTGGATTTTTTGATATTGAGAATATAATATTAATAACATTTTATTTATGTCACATCCCACTCTAGGGATGGACAATCCTAGGGATTAGGTAAGCCTAAAGCCACCTAAACCCGTAGAATCCCGAATTATTATGTTAAACAATTAGCATCCACAGATATACAATAAACATTCTGATATTTATTAATATCCATTTAATTTACATATAATTTATACATTTAATATTTATTACAATTCCCAGTTTAAACTATACTAAACCACCAAGTACCATGGAGTTTTTAATATTTACAACCATCAAAATAAATATGAATATTACGTGACAGGTTCCACGCAGGAGGGAGAAGCTTTGCTGGAACCACTGGTCTACTCACCACCTGAAAATTTATAAACCACTAAAATGATGACATAAAATCCCAATGAATAATATATACATACATGTGTATATACAAAATAGAAGGATAAAAGAGCAAAGAGAAGCAATAGTTTAATTAAAGGTATGAATGTAAAGATGACAATCATATTGGCTTTCAAATGACAGAATTCACTTAATCACACATTTATAATAAGCAGAGGCTACTATCTTGGTAGCATGCTTTTCCCACATATAGTTGATCAAACTATATGGCTAGGGGCTTAACCCTCCCTAGCTTGGGTTTATAATTCATTGTGCACAATGTCTGATGCAAAATTTATGCTACTCCATCAGATGAGTAGCTCTGTCATTTGATATCCAATCAAATCACAGGGTTTACTCAATAATTAAATTCAAAGAAAGGGGATTAAACAACATAAATTCATTTGAAGAATCAAAGTCATTCGAACATATCACAAGGTGCTACAAAGTCGAACAAGGTAATTACAAAGAAGCAAACAGGTTTCAAAGATTGCCATGAACAATTAGAAATTCAATGTAAGCCATAAGGTATTCCAAAGCAAGAAGGAATCAATGAAAAGGGAGTAATTCATATTCAAAAGATCATCAAGGAGCATTTCACAAGCAAATATCATATAAGGGTATAAGTTCATTTTGGCATGAACATATATATACATATGCATATATCACTCACCAATGAAAAATGGAACCCGAAGCTTTATCCCTTAATCCTCAACCTCTTTTTCTTGATCCTTAGAAGCTAAAGAAGCAAAATACATTGTTTTAATACTAAACATTATTGAGAATACTTAAACTAATAGTATAAAATGCATGATTTATGTTTATTTTTCTATTTCGAACATTTAATTTGTTTTCTTTAATTCTTTAGTTTAATTTAACTACATTTATGTTTATTGACAATTTAGACATACATAACCTATTTATTACTTTAGGGATGATATATTATGGAATTTATATATTCGGTATTTTCTTGGCAATTTTGTAGCAAGCATTGGATTTTCTTTGGGACATTTTATGGAACACTTGGTGGGCATAACTTTGGTTATATTTTGGAAGAGTTTTGGGGTAAATTGGAAGAAGCCCAAATTGCCCTACATAAATTCACATTGCCAACAATACGTTCCATAACTCAATTTGGAATTTAAAGGCCAAGCGAAGGGTTCATTCCAACATGGAAAATCATGAAAAAAAATAAGCATGAACAAAGGCAATTTTGCCTTCTAGGGTTCGGCCAAACATGGCTCCATCAAGGGGGATTCTATAATTCAAACTAAAGTTATTTCTATGTTATTTGATGCTAAGCTAACACATTTAAGCAATAAAATTGGAAGAAAATAACCTTGAAGTGGAACTTTGAACATATAGGTAGAATTAATGATTTTAAGTAACCTACGTATTTTTCTTCAAATTCAATGATTCCAATTGTTGGAATTCATTCCTTAAGCATTAGATTTAACTATTCTTAAGTCTTTTTAGATGAATTTAAAGTTTTAGCAACAATTTGATTTGAGGTATGTTTGAAGAGTTAAGATGTTTTCCATGCCAAATACACTAATTTATCACATAATTTTCATACTAAATCATTTTTTCCACTTACTAACATCTATTTCTATGAATTAAAATCAAGAAAAGTGGACTAACCTTTCTTTTCTCAAAATAGCAAATTTCTTCCAATCTCCACTTCTTCAACTTCTTGCTTATTTCTTAATTAATTCTTGGTGGGAAGTAATTTGGATGATGCAAGGAGGTTAATTGTTACAAGTTTGCAATGGTTTTTCTAAGGAAAAATGAAAGAAAAAAAATTGGAGAAGAGGGGTTGGGAGCATTCGGCCAAGAGGAGTAAAAGAAGGGAAAAATTCTGATTTGTTGTACAGAAAATTCTGGAAAATCTGTTATATGGGCAGAATTTAGCCAAATTACAGTTTAGTCCTCTAATTTTTTAAGTTATGCAATTTGGTCCTTGCAATTTACAGTTTGGTCCTTCTCCATACATTTTTAAATGTTAATATTAAACTTAACTAAGCTTTAGTTAAGGTATTTATTCACTTTTAGATTATTATTCAAAAATTATAAATTTCACTAAACAAATTTCAGAAAATATAGTATTTTAAGTACTTCTACAATTTGGTATATATGTGATTTCACTATGGTTTCATTTATATTTCTCTTTGGTTTCACTTAGGTTTCTTATACTTTCATATATTCAAATGCTATGCAAAAATTTTATGCAAATCCTTAATATCAACTTCAAATTAAAATTCTAAAATTCACTACCTAATTAAAGCTAATTCCTAGGATGTTACAATTTAAATTTAAAAATATGTGAATTTCATGTAAAGAAAATATTTGTTTATTTAATTAGTTATGAAAACACTTCAATAAATTTGGAAATTATAAAAATTTATATTTGGTAAAATTCAAAGTGAAGATAATAAATTTTATATTTTGGTATTTAAATTATTAGCTTTTAAGAATTTTTAGAAATTAATTTTATGTTCAATTATTTTTAATAAATCTAAAAGTAATCATTTTTCAAGTTTTAATATATCTATAACGCCCTGATTTTGAGTTCATTGGAAGTGATGGGATTGTAAGGGAAAGTGACCAAATTAGGAGCAAAAGAGTGTAGATAACAATTATAAAAAATTAAAATACTGAACGGATATTGGTCTAGAAATCAAGTCCATAATTGTATGAAATAAGATAAAGAATATTAGAAGAGTGTTAAAGGATATGTATTTGATATAAAAACAAATGAAATGCAGAGTGCAAGAAAAAAAGAGAAAAAAAAAAAGTTAGGAGCTAACGACCTAAAAAGAATACGTACTTAAAAAATAGAGACATTTAGAGTGAGTCGGCAAATTCCAAATCTGAAATTGATTTTTATATTTTATTTGGAGAAGTTAGGTAAATATGAGGATACTAGAAGTGATAAAACTCAAAAATGAAGTTGGAGCTAAGTATGGAAAATACTTAAGCAAAATCGGTGTGCTTTGCACGTAACCGATGGACTTCAGTTTCCGGAATTTCAGAAAATTTTACCTTAGGGAAGATTAATGGAAATATGATTAAAAATAATACTGGGGACCTAAACTAGTGATTAAAAATATTGTTAGACAATAATAGAGTAATTAGGGATTAAAATGGCAATTTAGTAATAATTAGGAAAATGGACATCATTACTACACAACTCATTACCAAAACTATAAAAATAAATAAAAATGGAAAAAAAAAAAGAAGGAAAAATTGCAACTAGATAGCTGGATAGTTAGTGGGGATTACAGGATAGTGATTGAGTCAAAATTGCATAAGAATTGAATAAAAGAAAAAGAAAAGAAAAATATATAACAAGGTGTAAGTAATAAACATCATTTTAATGTCCTTATCACTTAAAAATCTATTAAGTAAGAAAAAATAGAGAGCGAACAGCCAAAGGAAGAGAGGAAAATGTGAAGAATAAGAATGAAGAAGAAAATTCGAAGAAAATCCAAACTTAGCTTCTGTGAGGCCTTACCCGAGTACTATCTCAATCAGTTAAAGGGAAATTGAAATGTTCATTGGGAGAAACATTACAATTGGAAACTGTTATGAGTTCAAAAAATTTTATTTTGTAAATTGTAATTTGCAAAAGGAGTCACCACTTTAATTTTATTTATTTTAGTTGAGAAAATTAAAGGAAAAATCCAATTTGATTGACCCCAAAATTATATCATTTATCCTAAGGAATAGCACTGGTCCTCGAATGACCAAAGAGGGCTCAGGGACTAGATTTTAGTTAAAACAATATAAAAATTAGTTTGGCTTAAATACAAAATAACTTTTGTAAAAAAGACGATTTTATGTATGCATGAACAAATATAATATGATGTATAAAACAAATATTATTGGCGCAATGCATGACAAATGTTAAATAATTACAATTACAAAATACAAAAAATAAAGGAAAACTACTTAAAATTATTACAAGCAAAATGTCAAAATCAGGAGATCTTTCCTCTAGCCTTTATGGATTCTAGAAAAAGCACATATTCCCCAAATATAATCTAAACAATTAAAGTAAGAAAAAGTAATAGTAAGAGAACTAAAGCAATCTCAAGCCTAAACTATGTGAAGAAAGTGATACAGAGAAGAAGTTGTTAATTTTAATGGAGTTGATGCCTTCGAGACGGCATGCCTACATATCCCTTTGAATGGAAATCAAACCCTATGCAATTCTTCCTTCTTGCAAATGAGTGGTTTTAAGTAATTGCCTTTGATTGATTTTAAAGGCCTAGGGATTTGTTAATTAGGTCATATTTTAATTTACAAAAATTAAATCTTTTCATATTTAGATCTTAAAATTGGAATTGAAAAGGAAAAGGAAAGAACTTTTACCTTAAGCTTTCAGTGACGAGGAACATAGGGAGTGAGCTTGGCACTGGATCTAAGTTGCACTTTAACTTAGTGATTGCACAAACACTCCTTTTGTAAGAAGGACTCTTGAACTCTTTGAAGGAAGGACTTTGAATCACCCTTTATTGAGAACCATAAATTTCCTTTGAAAGAAAGAGCTTGAATTACACCTTTTCTTGATTATGAGGCTTAAGAATAGGGTTTGAGTTGATTACGAGGCTTACGAATAGGATTTTATATGGTGGAGGAGGTTTTGGAATGGGGTTTTAGAGATTAAGAGGTTTAGAAAGAGGATTTTGATGATTAGGAGGCGTAGAAATAGAGTTTAGAAAGCTTTAAGGGGAGTATAGAAGTATGTAATTATGTGTGGAAGTTATTAGGAGGTGCAAGTTATTTATAGGGGGAGTCTGGGGTTAAAAATACATAATTTTCGATGTGGGATTCTGTTAGAAATGCATTGCAGTAATTTATCGTAGGTTACGGTAACAGCAAAAGGAGCTACAGCAACCACAAGGCCCACTACGATAGCCAATTTGCTACCGCAGAGACGTTTGTGGCAATCGCAGCAGCCTACAGGTTTTTGCACCTCTTTTTTTGGCCCATTCTCATCCATTTTTTTTTATCTAATTTGGGCCCAGTTTGATTCTATGGGTTCATAGTCATGTGATGGTCGTCTGAATATGCAAGTTTCAAGAAATTTATTTTTTAACGAGGGGCTGCCTCCTTGACTCCCGCCCGCTAATCAGCTAGCGGGACCACCGTACTGGCTTTGTATAGCCCACTAATCTTAGCAAGTGTCATGTTGCTATTAGATCCCAATGGTGTAAATTTAAGAGTTCACAACTTCATCCAAGGTAAGATCAAGTTACTTAGTTGATTATTGATATTCTTGTGTTTGTGTTGTACTTTATTACTTGATTTGTTGAATTTGATAGATTGATTAATAATAAATGAATTTGGAGAAGTGGAGAAAATTAAGAAAAGATGTTTATTAAGGGTAGAAAAGGCTCAATTGAAGAAGATTTAATGAGAGAACATGGACGATAGTATGAGAGAAAGAAAAATAGAAGTTAGAGGGAGTGGTTGCTAGAACTTAAGGCTTGCTTTTGAGAATCTTATAGCACGAATTTTATCATGGTGAAAACATCAAAGTTAAAGTTTGAGATGTGAGTTTGATGATGTAAAATGGGCTTGACTTAATTCCCAATATGTTGGGAGTTATGGAAGTGGAAGTAAGGATTGCCTTGTATGAAAGTCATACTATAGTGCTAAACATTGGAGCCTAGTTTTGGGGACACTAGGATGGGAATCAGACTTAGTTCAAAACATTGAAAATGGAGACTATATTTCAAATAAGGTTACTAAAAGGGCTTAGCCAAATTCTGAAAGAATATAGAGTTATTAGAAAGTAATCAGGGTTGTCTTAGTAGGCAGGACAATCAGGGTTGTAGGGATTCAGCCTGAGTTTTGGGAACCTTAGAGACATAATTAGCTGAAGAAAAAAACTAATAAGTGTTATCCTATGAGTCTAGGTTCATTTATAAAAAGAATTATCAATTGGATTAGTGTAGCTCAAAATATGGTAGAAACAAAGTTGCTGAGTCAGTGGTGAATCCATACATAGAATGAAATGTTTTAGTATTGTTATTTAACACCAATGAGTTATTTGTATATTGATTATGTTTAGAGTTTCAAAGAACACATAAAGCAGGCAAGAACTAAGGAATTGAAGGACATCCTTAATTCAAGTGTCAATGAGAGAGGTGCATAGGAAAGTTGCAAAAGAAGGTGAGTGAAAATATTGTGAGTTCAAATTTTCTATTGGTGTTTGAATAAAATCTTTTATGAGTAATAATATTTCTTTATGAAACTAAATGTGTTGTTGGAAATTTAATTTATAAGTTTATAAGTCATATGGGACCTTTTTTACAAATCTATAATTTTATTAAGGTTTCTTACAAGTTTATAAGTATTGAAATTTGTATCATGAGATTATTAATATTTACATAATCTATTATAAGATTATTTTAATTTGATACTAAAATTTGTTAGTGAACAAAGATATAAGATTTACAATTTTATTTTTTTTCTTATATGGGAATTTATGTGTTAGTGCAATGTTACATGTTTTATGAATTATTTTTATTGGAATTTCAAGTTTTCAAGTAGAGATCCCCTTTTCTAGTGTGGGGAACATTGGGTTTTGTGTACATTGAAGTGACCCTTGCTAGGGAAAATTTTGTATGCCTTTGCTGTAAGGCCTAGCTAACCTTTACGTTGTGGCACTACTTGACAAAAAGAGCCTCTAACACTAGTTTAGTGTTGATGAGAAGCGATGATGAATTATGCACTCATCTAGTGTATATAGATTTCTGCTAAATATAGATTTAATTGAATTATCTCTATATGTAAACCTATTTGAATAAAGTTTTAAAAGGTATTATAAGATGTGTAACTAATGCTCTATAAGAAGAGTTATCACTAGTGCAATGTTGATGAAAAAGCTCTCATCTAGTGTAATAAAATTTTAAAAGATAGTAGGAAGAATTTGCTATTTGAATAACGTGTTTGAAATGTATTATTAGTTACTTGTATTTGAATCATATTGCGAGTTATTCATATTTAAATGAAGATTTTTTTTAAGTCATATATGTTATAAGTGATATGAATTTTGTTTTCAAAAGTCTTACAAATTAGTTGCAATTTGATATTATTTTCAAGATCATTTAATGATTTTCTATGAACTAAAAGTATATTATAATGTTTAATATTTACCTCAATGTTCTCAAATGCATTCTTTACTCACTGAGCTTTTTTGAAAGCTCACCCCCTTTCATTGACCAATGTTTGCAAGTGTACAAAACTATAGCTTTAAGCTGAATCAAGAAGATGAATGATTTGGAATTACAGTTGATAACCAGCCTAAAGTCTTATACTTCCCTTAAGAATAAGTTAGAAATATAATATTTTCTTTTTATGTATTTATAGTTATAGTCAATCTAGAGCTATATGGATGTAAATTGGATATTTATTGTACATATGTATAAAAAAAACTGTGTATGTTGTGAGGTTTCGCCCGAGCATCAGCCCGGTCCTCTAGAGGGAATTGGGATGCTCATTCGGGTTTGGACTCACAATGGAACCCTCAGATTCAGATTTGGTTGATTTTGAAAATGATTTTTAGGAGTCACCACCTTAATTTATTTTTAAATGGGAAAATTAAGGAAAAACCTAGTTGACTCAAATTCATTAATTTTCAATTAATTTACCCAAGGATAAAATCACTAGCCTCGAACCAGGTTGAGTTCAGGGACTAGGTTTTTAGTTTTAAATAATCTAAATTTTGCTCTTAAGTTTAATTTGACTTAAAAATTAATTTCATGGATGACAAATATTATATGATAATTATAATGCTTGAGCATGGTATGAGTGTAATGAAAAAATCAAAAAGAAACATCCATAAATTACATTAATTAAAAAGGGAAAAGGGAATTGATTGAGATTTGGATTTGAGGTTTGGATTTAGATTCCAAACGTGCCTACGTACCCCATTGAATGAGAATCAAAACTTACGTAGTTCATTTTACGATTAAGTAGATAGGTTTAAAAGTTGATCAAATTGATTTTGGTTTGAGTATGTTGAGAGTGAGGAAAAAAGGCTAATACCTTTATTTTCGGTGGGCGGAAGATTTTACCAAACCGAAATTCTGTTTTATCAGGACTGGGTGGTTGGACTAATTGGGAGATTAATTAATTAATTAAAAAGATTAATTAACTAATTAATATGATGAAAAGGATAGATGGATTAATTAATTAAAAAGATTAATTAATAATTTGGATAAAAGGTGGATTGAGAAAAATGATTAATTTGATTTTGGAAAAAAAGTGATTAATTAATTAATTAAAAAGATTAATTAATTAATTAATTAATTGAGTGATTAATTTTAATTAAAAAAAGAGTTTTAGTTAATTAAAAAGATTAATTAACTTAATTAGGGTGAGATAATTAATTAATTAAAAAAGATTAATTAATTAATTAGAGAGTGGTTAGGGGGAGAAGAAGAGAGGAATTAGTAGATAACCATCAATACTAACTTAAGAGATGTGTTGGAATGAAGAATAAAAGGAGGTATTTATAGGAAAATGAGGTGAGGGTGATTTGTTAAGTGGAAAAGTGAAATGACCAAAAGGGTAACGCTAAAAAATTGCTAAAAAAATCATATTAGGGGCATTTTAGAAACTGCAAAAAAGATAGTGGGGACCGTGCCACCAGGCCTCTAGGCAGCGCCGCTAGTGTGATGGGTGGTATGCTGCCCAAGAGGGTGGCAGTGTTGCCTCCGTGTAGTGCATTAAACTTAGTAAGTGCTAAGATGTGGTTGGATGATGAGAGTACAAAATTAAAGGTTCATAGTTGCTCCCTCATTAGAATTGGCTTTGAACTAAAAGTAATTCTAATGATGGTGAATGTTGAGAAGAGGTTCCATGTCAGCTTATAGGCTTGTGTGTTCTTGTCTGGTCCTTTGGGAGGATGCCCTTAGGATAAATGAGGTTTTGTCAATGGCTATTGGTTCGGCCTTGACGTTGGATGCAAGAATGGTCTTAGTGAATTTCAAATAAGGCTATTTGTTTGGCCCTAATGTTAAAAGACAAAGAAAGTTTGGTGAATTTCAATCAAGGTTATCTATTTAGCCTTAATGTTGGAGATGAAGAAGGTTTGTTGAATTTCAATCAAGGATATCTATTCAACGTTAGTGTTAGAGATAAAGAAGGTTTGGTGAATTTTAATCAAGGCTATCTGCTCGGCCTTAATATTGAAGATAAAGAAGGTGATGTGTATTCTGCAAGTGTACAGATCGCACAAGTAATATAATAGTGAGTAGAATATCATTCCACTAGAGACTTTATGTAAGTACTAGCTCAAATGTCTGCTAATGTCTAGTTAATCAAATTGGTGTTTGATAAGAATGATTACAGCTATATTAAAACTAAAATAAAATCTGATTGAAGTAAAATAATAAGAAGAAAAAGGAGATGAAATCAGTAATAAGGCCCATTTAGGTATTGAATCCCCCTAGCCCCTTAATTGTATATCACGAATCACACATCAATCAAATTCATTCATAAGTTGAATTGGCATTTCACTAAATTAGATAAAAATCTCTCTTGAGTAATTAAATCCCTTTTTCCTAAGAGGATTGCAAGGAATCTCATCTCAAGCAAACTCAATTAGGTCATGCATTAGATTCAGGAAACCATCTACCAAAGAAGTCTTGTAGGCCTATCTCTAGTACCCCAATCAACCCTCAATCTCTATAAGTTATCAATTCACATAAAGCTATCTTTAGTCAATTACATGAAAACAATCCCCAATTAACAAGCATGCAATTATCAATTGGTAAATAAGCAATAATAATCATAAAGATAAAACAATTCAAGGAATGATTTAATTGAATAAAAAGTAATTCAATCTATACAAAAGGTTCTAGGGTTCATCAATACCCAAATTGGAAAGAATGAGTTCATATCACACATTGAAACCAAAGAAAGAATTAAAGAAGTAAGAAATCTTAAACAATTCATAAATAAAGTGTAGAGGAATCTTGTTCTTTTGATCTTCAATCTTTAATATTTTCTTCCCTTTACTATCCTCTCTCTAATCCCTAGGCAACTCCTCTCCAAAATGATGTTAGATATGGTTTTATATTTCTGAAAATTTTAACTCACACCACTGATCCCATGGCTGGGGTTCCAACCATGGTAACGGAGAACCAAAGAATGTAACTTCCCACTAGTGAAACCCAGCCGTTCCTCCACTCATGGGAGACTACTGGATAATTTGTTAATTTGTTATTATCACACTACTGGAATCCCAACTATGACTCAACCCGTGGTAGCCCATGTTCTTCCAAAAGTTAGCATTTTGGCTTAGATCTTCACCATTCTGGGTCACATTTGGATTATGGCATCATTTGACATTGGATTAACTAAAAGAACTATGAAAACACTAAAACAAATAAGTTAAACTCAATTGGAGGCATAAAATACATTAAGAACAAGGGCCAAAATATACAGTTTTCAGCATTTATCAGAAGGTTAATTTCAATCAAGGCTATCTGTCTGGCCTTAATGTTGGACATAAAGATGATTTGGAGGAAATCTCAATCAATGCTATCTGTCAGGTCTTAATGTTAGATATAAAAAAGATTTGACTAAATATCAATTAAGGCTATCTGTCCGACTTTAATGTTGAAGGTAAAGAAGATTTGGGTAAATCTCAATCGAGGCTATCTGTTTGGCCTTAATGCTAGAGGTAAAGATGATTTAGGTAAAAAAGGTGGAAAATGGAACCATATAGATGTCGACATGATCATTTCTAGACATTTTATGGGTGAAATTGGTAGATTTGGATAAAAGAGATGGAAAAAGGAACCACATGGATGCCTAGGTGACCGTCTCTAGACATTTATGGGTGGAAGAGAATTTTAGATAAGATATTTAGTGAAAGGAGAGCCTCAACCTATAGCGAGTTGGCTCAAGAGATTCTGACAAAATTTTGGTAAAGGGAGAGCCTCGACTTATAGCAAGTTGGCTCGAGAGCTTCTGACAAGATTTTGGTAGGAGAGCCTCAGCTTATGGGGAGTCAACTAGAGAGATTCTAAAAAGATTTTGATAAAAGAAGAGTCTCGACCTATGGAGAGTCGGCTCGATAAATTCTAACAAGATATTGGTAAAGAGAGAGACTCAGCTTATGGTGAGTCGGCTCAAAAGATTCTGATAAGATTTTGGCTATGCCAAAGAAACTTGGGCTTCTGAATGTGAGGGCTTGGGCCTTTCGGAAGGCTCAAATGAACTTTTCTAGGAGTAAAGAGACTCTAGAAGTCATGCTTCATTGATTAAATCTGGAAAGATATCATTTAGCTTCAAAGAGGCATTGGTCAGCTTTAGAAGGTATCAGTCAAATTTGAGGAAGTACTGATTAGCTTTAGGAGAGGCTAATGAGGCTATTGGCTCAGCTTATGCATGATAGTGCATGATTGTAGATGATTGCATAGATGCTGGTGCACAAATGATGCATGCATGTTTCAAAATTCATAGACCTTTTATTTAACTTCTATGCCATGCATGATTTATGATGATGTCTGTAATGGATGATTGTATGGATGCATGAGGGTGTATTAACGTGTTTGCTTTGTGAATGCAATTTTTTCATGTGACTTTTGTGTCCTGCAGAGACATACATTTGTGGATTGAGAAACTTTATAAAGTTTGAAAAACTTAACTTGGATTAGTATGGCATATTTGCTATGGTGGCTTTATGAGGAGTTTGAAAGGGATTGAGATTTTTCTGAGGACTTGATTTTTAAGGTCCGGTGGCCTAAGGTTTCTATTTTGGTGCTGCTGAGAAGGAGCAATGACCATTCTCGAGGAGTTTAGTATTTCTGTATTTTTTGGGAGTTTTGGACTTGCCTTAAGATGTTGTAGGCTAGATGGCGGTTGATGATAGTCAAGTGAATTTATCCACTATGATTGAAAAGTTTTAGAATCCTTGTGACTAAGGAGATATAAGGGGGATAGAGGCTCAAGATGAAGGCCTTAGTTTTCTACTTGACAGTCAGATACAAGCCTGTTGATTGGATAATGCTAGTGGTAGATGAAGCAAAGGCATTTTTTTGTTGGAGCTGTATTGGCAGAGATACTGATGAGTCTTGATTGCTTTGTTCGAGATTTAGAGAGATGGATTGTCTTGCCAGTTATTCTTAGGTGAGAAATTTTGTCTATTCTTACCCTTTCTGTTGGAGGTACTTTGTGAGTGTCTGTTTTAGGTTTTAGGTTATCTTGGAAGTGTGGTTGATAGATCATTTTCGAATGGTGGCCCCTGCATTTCAGTCTACACATTCTTTTTGAGACTCAGTTAGAGACCGGATAAGATGGTTGCTTGTAGCTTACCCCTAAAGGACACTTTTTTAGCACTACCAATGGTTAGGGATTAGATCTCTTATAACTGAGGGCCATAAGTGTTGATTGGTTTGCCTGTTAGATTTGGTTTAAATGACCTTTCATCAGGGGATGAGGGTTTTGAGGCAAATGAGGTAGACTTAGATTGTGCCCCCAATTTTCCTTTCTCGGAGTCTATATAGATCACAGCTCCCATTACAGATCATAGCTCCCATTACTAGAGCTATCAGGGGGTAGCTAGCTGAGGAGTTATCATTCTATTTATTTTAAAGTTTCACTTGGGACCAAAGAAATGTATAACAGGTGGTTGATAAAGGTGGTTTGGCCAGTTGAGAAAGAGCGTTAGGCTGCCCTGCTGATGGTGACATAATTAAGGAAGGATGGGCTGCAAGAGAAAACATGAGAGGACTGTAGCATAGATAGTGGGTGACTCAATCTTTGAAGGAGACTCAAGAATCTACTAAAAGTGCAACATCACAGTAATGACTCAAACTACAGTGGCAGTGACAAAGGACATTGTGACTGTAGTGAGACAAGATGACGCTATAGTGGTGGTTCAGATAAGGACTACCATAATTAGGGCAGAAAGGGGTACTGCAGTTTTTACACTGTAGAGGAGGAATTTTTTAGAGCAATTTTAGAATTGCTGATACTCAAAAATGGGTTTTTGATATGACTATAGTGAGTAGTTCTGATTTTGTTGGTACTTCTAGTGCTATGGCAAAAGGAGCTATAAAGATTTGGAGGAGGGTTATGCCTATTTGAGGACATTATGGTAGACTCTAATTCTGATTGAGGACATGAGAGATTTGCATCTCAAGAGGTAGAGAAGGATTGGCTAGACCATGACTTCATACATGACCCTTTTTTTATTTTTTACTTTTTGTTCAAAATAATTACAGGTTGACAGGACTACACGAAATAGGATAAATTATAGATGATATTGAAAGGGCTATCCTTTTTTTCATGATGATGGGCTTGCATTTTGCAAAACTTGATTATTATTAAATGAGACATCTTTTATTTTTGCTCTAATTTCTACCTAAGCTGCCTTTTTAGGTTGTTAGCTTAGCGGGCATTCCAACCCTCCCCCCTTCTTTTTTTTTAGGCAAAAGAATTAGAGGAATGATGCTTTAGGCACAGAAAAAAAAGAGAATGTGAGGTAAGCAAAATATTTTATATTATGATTTGGACCACACCTGAGATGGACTGCCTACGTATCCCTTTTAATCATTTTTTGTTAGTAATTTCTTTTAGGGAGAATTAGGTCCTTGTAATTCTGATTACATATGCATGAAAAATTAGAAATGAAATGTATATGTCATCTTCAAATGATGTATCATTTCAACTGATCTGAATTGTTAGGATAGGAGAATTTGCTTCATTCTATGTCTATGAAGATGGTGCCTCTGTCAGATAGGATCTTCTTGAGAATGTACTAACTAGTCTAGTTCAGTTTGAACTTCCTTTTAGATCATGAATAAGGGCTTCGATTTCTTTCAGAAGTGGATTTCCTTCTTGCAAACCCTTGTCTCTCACCTTCTCGTTGAAGTGCTTGGCTAGTCTATATTGATAACCTTGAATTTTGTACAGAGCATCAATCCTCTTTTCCTCGATGGCATTCAGTTGGTCATGATACCTTTCAATCTATTCTGTCTTCATTCTCCATGGCTTCTCTTTGACAAGTTTCTTGTGTATGTAGGTAGGAATCTTGTGAACTGCGATACTTGGATCATCCCTATCTTATCTTGTATAGAACAATCCATGAGCTTTTTCACTATTGCCATGCAAACACAATGTATAGGATTTTTGATTTTTTTTTGTGCCATAATTAATTTATCCTTTTTCCCTTTTCATCATTTTTTTTTTGTATTTTTTGTATTTTTATTTTTTTTGTTCTTTCTCTTTTTAAGATGTCCCATTTAAAGATGAATCAGAAAAAAAAAATTAAAGCAAATCAAAAAGCTCAAACTTTTATTATTGATAAAGTCCCATCATGAGTACATTAAAGGATAAGCCTTAAAGGCAAAATATAGACTCCGAAGGGTCAGACCTGATAGACTCAAATTCAAAGAAAGATTTAATAGAAACAGACACAAAAAACTCTAACTCAGGTGACTTAGACATGGACTTAAATGACTTAAACATGGACTCGGAGAACTTAGATAGGGGCACAACAAGGCAGCATTCATCTCAAAGTTCCAATTATGAAGTGAAGCTTAAGATGGTCGAGTGAGTTTGGTGGTTCAGAAAAGGATTGGTGGTCATGCTGGACTTTAGGTCTAAGAGTAATGATGTCTCCGCTATCAATGAGGTCTTAAATTTTGTGCTTCAGAGTCTTGCATGCATTAGTTTTATGCCTCGACCCTCAATGAAAGTCGCAATGCTCATTAGCATTACAACCCTTGGGCAAAGGGTTTGGAGGAGGTTATGGTTTTAAAGGCTTAACCAGATTAACCTCTAAGACTTTCTCGTAAATGATGTTAAGGGTCATGCCTAGCTTAGAAAAAGTCCTCCTTATTTCTAGCTTTATTGGCTGATGACAGGATACAACATTTACCTCTCATTCTCTTTGGGTGGTGTTGGTGGTGTAGTTAGTGTTCTTGTGATACCTAAAGGATTCATCCTTAATTCATCCTGATTGAATTAAATCCTCGATTTAGAGGCAATGGCAATAAGAGTTTTGAAGCTGGGGAGGTATTGAGTTCACAAATGAGCCTAATATTGGGGGAGGAGATTTTTGACAATGATGTCAATTTGTTCTACTTCAGATGGACGATTCAACATTTGTACTACTTTTTTCCTCCACCTTGTAAGGAACGCGGTGAAGGATTCTTTTGGCCCTTGTTTGGTGGTTTCTGAATCTCAATGGGTGGCATCCAGCTCGATTTTATAGTGGTATTGCTTGACAAAAGCATTACAGATGTCATCCCAAGTCTTCTTGTGATTCTGGTCAAGATCTAAAAACAATTTAACAGTGGCTCTAGTTAAGGACTGTTGGAATAACTGAGCAAGGAGCCCATCATTCACACTAAAGGGTCTCATGGCATCCACATAAATCTTGAGGTGAGTTTTGGGGCATGTGGTGCCATTAAACTTGTCCATGACTAGCATTTTAAATTTTAGGGGAACTCGTGCATCTGGAAAGAGAGCTAAAGAGTCGATATCTATCATGTCTTCATGCTTCTTGACGTTCTTAAGCATTCTTTCCATGACCTCAATTTTCTCCATCAATTTCTTAGCTTCAGGAAAGTTAGAAAAATCTCCACTTTGAAAAGGATTCATATTGGGAGAGGGAGTGGTTGCATTCAAGTCCACGGCAAAAGATGTTGGAGCTTTAGGTGCTTTCCCTTTATCGATGAGATCGATAATAGGGGAAGTAGGAGCAGGGGTATGGCTAGTCCTGGCTTAGGTAGATATAGGCTCAACACAAGCAGGAGGGGGGGTAACAGTGGCATTGGTCATTTCCTTGACCTCATTGATGATAAACTGGTGTTAGGAGTTGAGGGCATCTATAAAGGTGGCAGATTAGGCATTAAGAGTGTTGGTGAAAGTTTTCGCTTGGGTCTGAAGAGCGGTGGTGAGTGTAGCTTGAAAAGTTTCCTCTTGTTTCTTAAGGAGATTGGTAAAAAAAGTGCTCATTGCATCTTGGTCAAAGGGGCTAGAGGTGTTGACCATCGGTACCTTTAAAACAGAAAACATATAAGAATACAAAATTATGAAGAAAAAAAGGAAAAGTGTGTCAGGAAAAAGATTCATTCCACGTGGTTGGTCACTGAGTTTACATGTTGACAGGATGAGTGTGTGAGGTATTTTGGGCTAACGGACCACTAGTTTAGGTCTTTGACATGTTTGAGGGTTTACCTTATTGAGTTTCTCTTGTCATGTTATGATGCATGCCAAAAAGATTTCATGAGCATATGTACAGGTGTCTCCATTATTACGGTACATGAAACCTAGGGTCAACGCTAGGGCAACTACATACACAAAGTGAAGGATGGTTTGTTTAAGGATCCCCGTCCCACTAGAGCATCGATATACCTAACCACATGGGAGGCAAGGAGTCTCTCATAGGTCCAACGGTACTGATTACTCATTACACTACTGAAATGATCGGGGACTCATCGCGCGGTGAAATGCTTTTGCTATCTCCCAACATATTCAAAAAGAGTTGTTAAGCCAATGCTATTCACCATCCAAGAGTTTTCCTAAAACTAAGATTAGGTAAGGAGCCTTTATTATGCAAAGAGCCTTTATTATGCAAAGTGATGCATGAAAGTCAAATTATACTTAATGAGCCAAATGGAGATTATTTTGGAAAAACTTTTCCTTAACCAAATAGTAATCCTCTTATTGTCCTTTTTATTTTTTAAAAAAGTGGCAACTAGTCCCCAGTAGAGTCGCCAGCTGTGAGGCTTCGCCCGAGCACCAGCCCAGTCCGCTAAAGGGATCGGGATACTCATTCGAGTTTGGATTCATGATGGAACCTTTGGATTTGGATTTGGTTGATTTTGAAAATGATTTTTGGGAGTTGCCACTCTAATTTATTTTTAAATGGGAAAATTAAGGAAAAATCCAATTGACTCTAATTCATTAATTTTCAATTTATTTACCCAAGGATAAAATCACTAGCCTCGAATCAAGTTGAGTTTGGGGACTAGGTTTTTTATTTTAAATAATCTAAATTTGGCTCTTAAATTTAATTTGAATTAAAAATTAATTTCATGGATAACAAATATTATATGACAATTATAATGCATAAGCATGGTATGAGTGTAATGAAAAAATCAAAAAGAAACATACATAAATTATATAATTAAAAAAGGAAAAGAGGATTAATTGGGATTTGGATTTGAGGTTGGATTTAGATTCCAAACGTGCCTATGTACCCCGTTAAATAGGGATCAAAACCCATATAGTTCATTTCACGATTAAATGGAGGGGTTTAAGAGTTGATCAAATTGATTTTAGTTTGAGTGTGTTCAGAGTGAGGAAAAAGGCTGATCCCTTTGTTTTTCATGGGTGGAGGCTTTTACTAGACCGAAATTTCATTTTATCGGGACCGGGTGATTGGACTAATTGGGAGATTAATTAATTAATTAAAAAATTAATTAACTAATTAATATGATGAAAAGGATGGATAGATTAATTAATTAAAAAGATTAATTAATTAATTTGAATGAAAAGTGGATTGAGAAAAAGGATTAATTTAATTTTGGAAAAAAAGTGATTAATTAATTAATTAAAAAGATTAATTAATTAATTGAGTAATTAATTTTAATTAAAAAAAAGAGTTTTAGTTAATTAAAAAGATTAATTAACTTGTTTAGGGTAAGATAATTAATTAATTAAAAAGATTAATTAATTAATTAGAGAGTGGTTAGAGGGAGAAGAAGAGAGAAATTAGTAAATAACCATCAATACTAACTCAAGAAATGTGTTGGAATGAAGGATGAAGGGAGGTATTTATAGGAAAATGAGGTGAGGGTGATTTGGTAAGTGGAAAAGTGAAATGACCAAAAGGATAAAGCTGAAAAAATGCTAAAAAAAATCATATTAGGGGTATTTTGGGAACTGCAAAAAGGGTAGTGGGGACTACGCCGCCCAGAAGGGTAGCGGCGCTGCTTCCATGTAACGTATTAAACTTAGCAAGTGCTAAGGTGCAGCTAGATGATGAGGTGGAAAATTAAGGGTTCATATATATGTGAGTTGAGAATTAATGGTAGTGAAGTAAGGATATAAAGTTGTATTATTAGAAGTGCTATTGAGATGTTGGGCAGCAATTACATGATACCATACTAGATTTGATAGTGATAATAGATTCTACGGATTTTCAGTGCCCTTAGGTTACTTATACCCTAGGACCATCATATTCTAAAAGTGAAATGTGACAAAGGTGGTATCAGAGAAAAAGAATAGATAAATTAAAAATAGATTGTAAACAACTTGTATGGATCACGAAATATGAATGACACTATGGAGTATGGGATTGATGTAATATAAGTCGGATATATGAGAATATGATGTAGCTTAGATAAGTATTATAAGTGACATAATTAGAGTAAATAGTTTTCTAAGATGATGTGATGTGAACTAGAATACAAAGTGTAAAACTAAGAAATTATGAAAGGATATAAGATACCATGAAGATGAAGAAAAATGGATAAAATTATAAGGTGATCCAAAAGAGATTACTTAGTGTAGAAAGAAATATATGGAGATATAGACTCACTGCTTATACATTGTACAAACTGAATATGTATGACGTTTTGAAAATTCAAGGATGAATTTTTTTTAAAGAAGGTAGAATGTAACACCCCAATTTTGAGTTCACTGTAAGTGTTGAGGTTGTAAGGCGAGTGACCATATTAAGAGCAAAAAAGTGTAGATGTTAATTGTGAAAAATCAAAGTACTGAATGGGTATTGGTCCAGAAATAGAGCCCATAATTGTATGAAATGAGGTAAATAATATTAGAAGAGTGTTAAAGGAGATGGATTTGATATAAAAACAAATGAAATGGAGAGTGCAAGAAGAAAAATAGGAAGTTAGGAGCTAATGACCTAAAAAGAATACGTGCTTGAAAAACAAAGGCAATTAGAGTGAGTCAACGAATTCTGAATCTAAAATTGATTTTTATATTTTATTTGGAGAATTTAGGTAAATATAAGGATGTTAGAAGTGATAAAACTCAAAAATGAAGTTGGAGTTGAGTATGGAAAATACTTAAGCAAAATCAGTATGCTATGCGCACAACCGATGGACTTTGGTTTCCAAAATTTCAAAAAAATTTAGCTTAGAGAAGATTGATGGGGAAATGTTTAAAAATAATATTAGAGACCTAATCTAGTGATTAAAAATATTATTTGACAATAATAGAGTAATTAGGGATTAAAAATGGCAATTTAGTAATAATTGAAAAAATAGACATCATTACTTGACAACTCATCACCTAAACTATAAAAATAAATAAGAATGAACAATAAAATAGGAAAAATTGTTGCTAGATGGCTGGACAGCTAAGGAGGATTAAAGGGTAGTGATTGAGCCAAAATTGTATAAGAATTGAGTAAAAGAAAAAGAAAAGAAAAATATATAACAAGGTGTAAGTGATAAACATCATTTTTGTGTCCATATCACTTAAAAATCTATTAAGTAAGAAAGAATAGAGAGTCAGTACCCAAAGGAAGAGAGGAAAATGTGAAGAATAAGAAGGAAGAAGAAAAATTTAAAGAAAATCCAAACTTAGCTTTATCCAAGGTAAAATCAAGTTACTTAGTTGATTATTGATATTCTTATGTTTGTATTGTGTTTTTTTGCTTGATTTGTTGAATTTGATGGATTGATTGATAATGAATGAATTTGGAAAAGTGGAGAAAATTAAGAAAAGAGGTTTATTAAGGGAGAAAAAGGTTCAATTGAAGAAGATTTAGTGAGAGAACATGGACGATAATGTGAGAGAAAGGAAAACAAAAGTTGGAAGGAGTGGTTCTTGGAAGTTAAGGCTTACTTTTGAGAATATTATTGCCCGAATTTGACCATAGTCAAAATTAAAGTTGAAGTTTGAGATGTGAATTTGATGATGGAAAATAGGCTTGACTTAATTTCCAAAAAATTGGGAGTTATGGAAATGGAAGTGAGGGTTGCCCTGCATGCAGGTCATACTATATTACTAAGAATTGGAGCCAAGTTTTGGGGCCTTAGGATGGGAATTGGATTTAGCTCAAAACATGGAAAATGAAGACTAGATAATATAAGGGATTAGCAAAATTCTGAAAGAATATAGAGATATTAGAAAGTTATCAGGGCTATCTCAGTAGGCAAGACAGTCAAGATTACAAGGGTTTCAACCTGAATTTTAGGAACCTTAGAGACATAATCAGCTAAAAGACAAAGCTGATAAATTGTTATCCTATGAATCTAGTTAAAGAATTACCTCAATTGGATTAATGTAGCTCAAAATATGATAGAAACAAAGCTGCTGTGTTAGTGGTGAATCCATACATAGAATGAAATATTTTAGTATTGTTATTTAACACCAATGAGTTATTTGTGTATTGATTATGTGTAGAGGTTAAAGGAACACATAAAGGAGGCAAGAACTAAGGAATTGAAGGACATCCTTCATTCAAGTGTCAAATGAGAGAGGTGCATAGGAAAGTTGGAATAGGAGGTATGTGAAAATATTGTGATTTGAAATTTTCTATTGATGTTTTAATAAAATACTTTCTGAGTAATAATATTTCTTCATAAAACTAAATGTGTTGTTGGAAATTTAATTTACAAGTTTATAAGTCATATGGAATCCTTTTTACAAATCAATAAGTTTATTAAGGTTTATTATAAGTTTATAAGTATTGAAATTTGTATCGTGAGATTATTGATATTTACATAATCTATTATGAGATCATTTTAATTTGATACTAAAAGTTGTTAGTGAATAGAGATATAAGATTTACTATTTTATTTTTTCTATATGGGAATTTATGTGTTAGTGCAGTGTTACATGTTCTACGAATTATTTTTATTGAGATTTCAAGTTTTCAAGTAGAGATCCTCTTTTCTAGCGTGGGGAACACTGGATTTTATACACATTAAAGGAACCCTTGCTAGGAGGGATTTTGAGCACCTTAGTTGTAAGGCCTAGATAACCTTACATTGCGGCATTACTCCTCAAGAAAAACCTCTGCCATTAGTGTGGTGTTGATGAGAATCACTGATGAATTCCACACTCATCTAGTATATACAGATTTCTGCTAAATGTATATTTTAATTGAATTATCTCTATATGTAGATCTATTTGAATAAAGTTTTAAAAGGTAATACAAGATGTGTGACTAATACTCCGCAAGAAGAGCCGTCACTAGTGTAGTGTTGATGAGAAAGCTCTTATCCAATGTAATAAGATTTTAAAAGATAGTAGGAAGTATTTGCTATTTGAATAACATGTTTGAAATGTATTATTAGTTACTTGTATTTGAATCATATTACGAGTTATTCATATTTAAATGAAGGTTTTTTTTTTAATTCATATATGTTATAAGTGAAATGAATTTTGTTTTCAAGAATATTACAAACTAGTTGCTTTTTGATATTATTTTCAAGATCATTTAATGATTTTTTATCAACTAAAAGTATATTATAATGTTTAATATTTATCTCAATATTCTCAAATGTCTTCTTTACTCACTGAGCTTTTACTAAAGCCTACTCTCTTCCACTCACCAGTGTTTGTAAGTGTACAAAAACTGTAGCTTTAAACTGAATCAAGAAGGTGAATGATTTGGAATTATAGTTGATAACCAGCCTGAAGTCTTATACTTCCTTTAAGGATAAGTCAGGAACATAATATTTTTTTCAATGTAATTATACTTATAGTTAATCTAGAGCTCTATGGATGTAAATTGGATATTTATTATATATATGTATAAAAATTATTATGTATATATAAGTTGAGAGTTAATGCTAGTCAAGCGAGGATATAAAGTTGTACTATTGGAAGTGCAATTTTATAATATAGGTTGAGATCTTGGGCAGTAATTGGATGATACCATAGTAGATTTGATAGTGATAATAGGTTTTACGGGTTTTTGGTGCCCTTAGGGTTACCTATGCCCTAAAATCATCATATTCCAAAAGTGGGATGTGACCATATCAAATTAAAGTATATTTTATAAGGAATTTAATGACTATTTATTTGTAATTTTTGGACTTAAAATGAATTTTTTACAAATGTCTAAATTAAAAAAAAAAAGAAAAGAAAAGAAAAAAAGAGACCAACCCAAGGCTACCACGTAGTTGCATGGCTAGCAAATTTTAATCTACTAGTCATGTTGTAGAAGTAGAAGGAAAAAGAAAAGAATGGAGAGAAGATGATGAAGGCAATGATTTTCAAGCCTCTTTTTTGCCAAACCGTTGGGAGGTGATCGACACTTTCCATACCATCATATAGCCTATTATAAAATGAGTTTATAGACTTTGACTTTGCTAGATTCCGGTCACCAAGTAAAGAGATACAGCTACCCAAAATAGCTTTGGTGACCATCTTGGTTTGAAAAATTAATTTTGCCATAACTCTTTCATTTGAACTCCAAATTGGGTGATTCTAGTCTCGATGGTTTTCCCTTAGTTCTAGATTTCATTTGATACCTTATTTGCCACCTGAGATTCGTTGGAGAGGGAGATCGAAGGAGAGTGAAGCTTGCTAGGGCCGCTGCTTATTTCGTCCATTCGGTGCCTTCCTGTAGGAGTTTAGAGAAAATAACCACATATATGGATTCCTCACATCTTGATCTACAACTTGGTGTCCTCAGATTGGAGTTTTGCTATTGTCGAAATTTTTCGACAACTAGATTCCAATGATCCCTAAATGGATGATTTTGGACAGCAACTCCGGCTTGTTAAACTAAGTCACCTGGTATCAACCTCAACTTCTAATTATATTTAGATAATGAATTATGAATTTATTTATGAAAATGTAGATATATTATTTGTTGTTATTTAATTAGTATAATTGAGTAGATAAATTGAGTTTGATCATTAAACATGTGATTGTTGGAAATTATTGATAAATAACTGGAAGTCAAATTAAGGCATTAGAAATTTATATAATTTCTATAATTATTGAACTAAAATTGTTTGTATGACGTTGATACATATTGTGATAATAGCAAATAAATTTTACATTGAATTAATATGGATACATTTTTATTTT
Source organism: Reutealis trisperma (assembly GCA_947687605.1). Classification (NCBI taxonomy): domain Eukaryota; kingdom Viridiplantae; phylum Streptophyta; class Magnoliopsida; order Malpighiales; family Euphorbiaceae; genus Reutealis; species Reutealis trisperma. The sequence goes on along the minus strand of CANTUT010000735.1, from coordinate 67,681 downwards.
TAGACTTAAATGGGTAAATTTAAGGTTATTAGGAATTTTATGAATTAATTGGTAATAATTTTATAAAAGTAAAAATTTATTGAATACTATTGGAATTTAATTGGTCTATGTCTAGTTATTCTTAAATTATGAAATTACTAAGAATAGAAATTATGTTTATGCTCTTAGTGTTAATTAATGAATATGAAACCAAAATAATTCTTATGAAAGTTTTTTAGTTAAATTTTGTATATTATTAATGAAATTAAGTAATGAATTTGATTTATGGAATTATTTTAGTAGATAGTATAATGAACAATAAATGAATCTTAAAGAAATTAAATTAAATTAATTTTACAAGTTTATATTCTCACACAACTAATGAGTTTCTTTTACGTTATGAAATTATATATTTTTTCTAAGTTACTTTTAATGAAATATTTATTATAAATTTATATTATTATGAATTTAAAAGTTATTTTTATTAATTTTAATAGTGGTAATAAATTATGAAATGACGTGACAATGATGAAATAAAAGTGAAAGATCAATTGTTGAAAAATAACATAATGAAGGCTTTGCCAAAATTTCGGTAGAATTTTTAGAGTTATTTGAGTATATTATAGTTGAGTGGTTAGTTTTCTAATAATCTTTTGGTTATATAGTTTGGAGTTTCAATCATCTTTTCAGCTATCAAATGTCGAGCTCTAAGGAGAGTTATTTGGGTTTTGTCAAATCGGTGAGTTATATAGTTTAATATAACTTTCTAGAGTTATTTGGGTTTTGTCAAATCAGTGAGTTATATAGTTTAATATAACTTTCCATTTTATTATTTAATTAATATTTCACTTGTATACATGTATTGCTTATTTATATACTGTATATATAACTATGCATTATGAATACAAGTTAAGCATCCTAGCATATTTATGTGATTACTTTATTATGTTTGTACTGCATATTACTTGTGGTTGCTGGATGAGATTGGGATGACATAAGGACCACTTAGCAATGGAAATCTGATAATGAGGATGATGATGATGATTGATGAGATATGACTGGTGTATTACGGCCCGGCTTGCTCATTGCCTAGAGCTATTGCTAGCGGGTCAGAGTTGCGTGGCATAGGCCAGTGACGACTGTGGGCCTATTAGATTTAAGAGATAGTTTTGGATTAAGAGAACCAGGTATCAAGGATTAGCTCCTCATGTTGAGGTTTAATGTGTTTCCTGTAGACTAATTTCCATCCTTTGTTAATTATGTGAACTATTTGTCTGGTTGGCATATATATTAGTATTTCAAACTTTCGAATGGTAAGTTATATTAGTACTATATAGCTCATTGAGTTGAACACTCATTTTCGTTCAAATTATTTTTCTTAGGTTATAGAATGAGCCCATAAAGATATTTCAAATTGAGTTAAGCTGCCTTTTTTTTTTCTTCAACCGTCATAAGTAAATTAATATTCAATTATGTACTTATATTGATATTGTACTTTATTACAAATTCTAGAACTCTGCAATATTATCTCTGTTATATTTTATTTTATATTATTCTTCAGTTGTATAATTTATTTGAGTTGGTAAGTTGTTTTGTTAAGTAAAAACTAGTTAAATGGTATTTAATATTTTGAGATGATTGAGATGTTAGCCAGTGTGATATTGATTTGACTTGCTGTTTGGTTGATTTTGTTAACTTGTGGGCCCATAGCCCTAGTATTGTGACAGTTATAACTGTCACATGATAGTTATAACTATCACGTGATAGTTTTGTTGTTTAGCGAGTTGTCAGACTTACTACCAGCATTGATAGCCATATGCATCACTCGTGACCTAATGCCAATCACATGCCCTTGGGTTTGGGTCATAACAATTTTATTTAAAAAAAATAATGTTAATATAAAGACTTTGAATTGTTTTAGGAAGCTCGATCTCTTCTTCTTCAAAATAACGCATCGATCTTTTTCTTCTTCTTCTTCTTCTTCTTCTTCTTTGAAATTGCTTTGATTTTTTGTTCTTCTTTTTTCTTGAAGCTGTTTATGTCTTCTTCTTCTTTATATTTCTTTCATAATCTTTTTTTTTTGGTGAGTTTTTGTATTGTTTGTGTGAGACTTTTGATTTTTTTGGAGTTTGATTGCTTGACATTTTTAGGTTTTTTGTTAAAAGACATAGATATTTTTTGATAAATTGAGAAAATTTTAGATTTTCGAGTTGAAAAGTATGTATTAATAGCTATATATGCTATTTTTCTTTATATCTATCTCTCACTTATTGAGCAATCCAATATCATATTATTGGAAACAATTTTTTAATCAATCCTCTTACTTTAAATTTTATTCGATCAAGGTAACAGAGCTAATTATTGATTACTCCCTTCATCCCAAAAAGATTGTTCATTATTCCTTTTTAAAATGTCTCAAAATACTTGCCCACTGTAAAAATAGTTATAGGTATTTATCAATTTTATCATTATTAATTGAAATGTATGTATATTCAAAATTAATAATAAAGGTAGTAATAAATGAGTATATGCAACAATATAAGTGAAAAAATATAATAAAATTTATGAGCTGATAAGCAATTAATGATATTTTCTTAAATTGTGTGAGAAAAGAAAGTAGACAGCCTTTTTGGGACAGAGATAGTAATAAAAAAATGGATAATTTAGAATTGATTTATAATAATAATTTTGATAGTATAAGATAATGAATCTGTATGTGATATATGATGAATTTAAGGGCATGTTTGGAAAATAGGTGAAAAATGAGAGGAAGGAAAATAAGGGAGAAAAATGCCTTAACATTTGTGCCAAAATATTAAAAAAATTAAGGTTCACAAATTATTCCAGGGCATTTTCCTCCCTTATTTTCCTTCCTCCCATTTTCTATCTATTTCCTAAATACTATATAAATGTTATATCTAATGAACCTGATAGTTATATACAATGAAATTAAACTTTAAATCTAATAAATCTAATAATTTTAATTTTAATATTAAATAATAAAAATTAAAAAGTACATATTTTTAGTTTAATAAAACCATACATTTTAGACTTAGATATATATAGCGTAAGGTAGACTATATAATTTAATTCAATTTTTCAATTTCAGTTAGATTTTGTTAACCCAATGTTTGGATTAAGAGAAAATAAAAGAGGAAAGAAAAATTGGATGGAAAATAAGAAGGTTTTGTCACTTTCCTCTGTTTGGGAAAGGGAGGAAAATAAGGAAAGGAAAGAAAATATTACATATTTTCCCCTCCCCATTTTCTCCCCAAAATGAAGAGAAAAAGCTGAAGGCTGAAGAGAAAATATTACTGTTCACTGCACAATTATAATCTTGCCCTTTTATCATCTGCCCTCTCTCTCTCGTTACTCTTCTAATCCCAAATTCACAAATCACAAAATCATTAACCTTCTTCTTCTTCTTCTTTATCTTCACCTGGTAATCTACACTCACCATCTCTCCCTTTCAACCCAAACATCACTCATAGACCGATTCTTTCTTCATCACTCACTCTCATTAATCCAGTCACCTCTCTCTTTCTATATGGTCGATACCTCTTCTACTTTGCTTTTGCTGGCTCTTTGTTAATTTTTGGGCTGGGATTTGTACAAAGACATAGGATAGCTTTAAGATCAAAATAACTTCTAAGAAGACTATAGCAAGGTTGATTTTTGGCTAGGTTGGTGTGATCTTGTGAATAGTTTGTATTTTTTGACTTGAAATTGTGGTCTTCTTATGTGGGTTTGGATATTTGTATCCAGGTGCCTTGATGGTTTTAATAATATGATAGGTTTTGTGGATATCTACTATGGTAATGAATTGTAGCAATGGTTCGATTTATGAAAAAATATTCAACAATTAATTGGATGATCAGTTCCTATTGTAAAAGATGGCTCGAGAAGCTGTCTTTAGTTTTGGAAGTGGCTTAAATTGGTTTGGTGATGATTGAATAGAGGTGGCTTAATTGGGTTCTTGGTGTTGTTTGATTGGTTGTATTATTATTATTTGGGAGAAAGAAAGAATGGCCAAGGGTCAATTAGGAAATTTTATTTTTTGCCTCAATATTTTTTGTTAATATATATATATATGTGTGTGTGTGTGTGTATTTTTAACAATAAATTTGGATTGATTCTCCTAATTTAAAAATAAAAAAACTTAATAATTAAATTGGCTTTTCATATTTTCATCTAAATTTTATAATTTATAGTGAATATCATAGTAAAAATTGTATTATACTACTTGTGAAATGGAAAAAAAAAAGAATTAGAAAAGATTTTACTTCTATACAAGTATTACTTATGTTATTAGATGGAGGGTATATTAGTGATTCTATAAAATTATAGTTTTCTTTCCTTCTATATTTTGTTTTCCTAATAAGGAAAAATAAAATTACTTTCTTTTGTTATAAATATAATGGAGAAGAATAAGAGCAAAGAGTATAGAGAAGAGAATAGTTTTTCTAGATCTTCCATTAAATAGTATTAAGCCCTTTATATAGAGTACAAAAGAGAAAAAAATAGGAAACTTTTCTAATAAAGAAAATACAATCAATACTAATATGAAAACTAAAATATTCATGTATATAGAAAGACATCAATCAAATCCTACAATATATTATAACACTCCCCCTTGATATTTTTTATAAAGAATATGTCTCGTCAAAATCTTACTAAGAAAAAACCCTATGGGAAAAAATCTTAATGAAGGAAAAAAAAAATATATTATTCTTGTAGAGATTTACGTCATAACACTGTCTCGCTAAAAACTTTGCCAGGAAAACCCAATGGGACAAAACCTAAACTAAGGGAAAAAGAGTACAGTATACCAAAATCTTCCTCTCATGAAAATATGATTTCTATCAAATCTCTTAATCGGTGTATGCCAATTTTGTTGACTAACTTTTCAAATGTGGTTGTGGAGAGTGCCTTTGTAAACAAATTTGTCAAGTTGTCAAACTGTATACTTAATAATGTTTAAGTAATATCCACATATAATAATTTATTTATAGTACTCCCTTAGAATATTACTTGCGCTATGAATATACCTTGTTAAAAATTTTGCTAGAAAACCCAGTGGAAAAAAACATAGCTAAGGAAAATAATACATTTCATGCGCTATTTTGTCATTGTACATATTGCCTCATTAAAACTTTTCTCTAAGAAAATCCTGTGGGATAAAAACTTGACTAAGAAAAAAGAGTACAATCATATACTAATTCGCTCCCCCTAATGAGGACAAATTTTAACATGGCGTATAGTAATTGATGAAACAATGCCGTTTAAATACCACATTAGGTAAAGACTTAGTACATAAGTATGTTAAGTTGTCACTCAAGCGAATTTGGTGAATATCTCTTCTAGAGTTTATATATACACAAGAATTTAGGTGAAGTTTATATCTATTTTGTTACCTTTGATATAACTACCTTTAATTTATGCAATGCAAATTGCATTATTCTCAAAATACAATGGGAGTATCTTTTAGTGAGATACTTCAGGATCATAAAAATCTTTATAAAATTACAGTACCACCATAAGTGAATACATAGCCAGTCTAAGATCTATCATTATAGAGACTAAGCAAATAACCAATATTCACATATAGACCAATTTCAAATATGAATTATAAGATTAATAGTACATTGAAGATAACTTTTTACACCACTTTAATATCTCTTAGTAGGTGCGGAGCTATACCTAGTTAGGAATTTTTCTTACAAATGCAATTTCAGGCCTGATGCAATTTGCAATATACATCAGTATCCCTATAGCACTTATATATGGTACTTCAAGACCAAATAGCTCTTTGTTATCTTATTTAGGTCTAAAAAGGTATCTTTTCACTTCAGGTAAGAGGACCACTGCTGGTATATTTAAGGGAAAAGATTTATCCATACAAAGTTGCTTAAATACCTTTTCCACATAAGTAGACTAGTGTATTATGACTTCTAGATAATCAGTCTGCAAGCCGATATAAAATTTCATTTCCTTTAAATTTTTCATCTCGAACTCATATTTCAAATAGGTACATACTTATTTAAGTTCGTTAGGAGTCATACTGATATTTAAATCAACTTATACTGCAATAATAGCATATATCATTCTATGGTCTTTTATGAATACAAATGGATTTACTGTATTATTCACATATCTTTCTTTTAATAATAATTTACTTAAACAATCGTATCACATGTCCATATTACTTTTAATCCATACATGGATTTTGGCAATTTGATGAAATATATGTCACATGTTTAATGTGCATTCATTTATGATATACTTGGTCCTTCTGGGACTCTTATTACTTTCATAAGGCGTATAATAAGTCTTTCATTAACTGCCATACGAATTAAGTATCGAAACATTATCATTTCCATAATAAGAGAATTATTTTTCTTATAGTCAATGATAGAACGAGTCTACTCTACTTTAATTACCTCGTTCCATGATGATCAATCATGTTTATACTAATATTCAGTTATAGATTTTAGATCCATATTTTCTCTTGTAACAGCAAGAGCTACTGTTGAGGTAAATTTATCATCGACGATAATTAAATTTCTATCAACTTTTTCTTATATCACAAAAATAATTGAGATATCATAGTTTTCATTTATATGATCATCAGCTTCAAAAGCCATATCTAAAGGATCTAATTATTCCATTGTTTCAGCCTATGTCTCATAATTGGCTATAACTCTTTGACTGAGATCTTCCTCTTTAGGAGGTTTCTCTTCAGGAGATTTTAAGAGTGACACTGCTTTTCTTCTCTACGGATTTTTGTCTTTAGTTCCAATTTACTATCCACGCTTCTGGCATATAGTGAGATTGATTGGTTTTCTATTTGCAATTAGAATCACAACCCTTACTAGGGTATTAGCAGCTGTAATATGAGACTTTGTCACTCTTTTAGTATCTATAAATGCATTTGGCAGTTAAGTTGTAATTTATTACAACTATATTATTTTGTAAACTTTTGGTTCACTCTAAATCAAAATTATTTAAATTTCTCGACATTTTTTAGCACTACAGGTGCTTTTCCTCCCCTAATGTCGAGAAATGTGCCTCATCAAAATAAATTTTTAGTCTCTTTTGTAGACATATTGTCGCATATTGCGATAGTGATATTAATATATTCATGGCATAAAAAATTTATGGCTTATATCCTTGTACAAGTTTCAAGGGAGAGTATATATGATATACACAATGGCATTTATGCCAAACTTGCAAGGTTTAATTGTTGAATTATAAGTTCAATGCTTGAACTACAGGTTTAACGCAATATATTATGCATGTATACTGGGGATGAAACAGTAATGAAATAACTCATTATAATGAACAACTTATAAAATCCTTGCAAATTACTCATTCGAAGAGTTTATATAAAATCATCAATATTGAATTGAGTTGTGTCCTTTATATAGGCATTTCCTTTTTCAAAATCTCATGATCTACTAAATGATTTATAGCATTCACTTTAGGGAATGTGGTTGTACTAGTGGGCATTATTTGATGATTTTTCATTAGTAATTATTCTTTCAGAATTCTCATAATCTGTCAAACGATTTATAGCATTCACTTCAGGGAATACAGTTGTGCTAGTGGGCATTGTTTGATGATTTCTCATTACCAATTATTCTTTACAACTACTAGAAGACAAATAATATTTGTAAATTTTCACCTTTTATACTGCTACTACAGGAGTATGTAGTTTTATTACCGTATAATTTCAACTATAAAGTAATTTTAAACATGGTTGAATTATATTCTAAAATAGACTTCAAGTCTTGTAGGCATAGATTTAGCCAATCATATTGAGTTTGTGATACATCTTTCAAGTGATCATATCGATCTTTAAAACTCTTCTCGATAATACAAAAATCATAAATAATGAGATATTCAGCCTTTAAATCCCATTTACCTATAGTATATATATGATCAAAATCTTTGTGTTGGAAATAAAACAATAATATTAAATTGATTTTTTTAAAAATCTAGAACTCAATTGATTTTTGAAAAAAAGAAGAAATTTAAACTAATTTTATGTAAAAACTCCAATAATTTATAAATCAATCTAACCATTTACAATAAATTCATATTTATAATGGAGTAATAAATTTTCAATTATTTCAAATTTCATACTAAAACTAAACACATAAACAATATGAATTTTATACTCATAAGGCAATTATTATAAAATATATTTGCATCAAGACAAGTTGAGGATAAATTAGCCATTAATTGTAAGGTACAACAATCTCTATACTAGAATTTTAGTTAAAAATAAATAAATAATATGAATGGCATAAGCAAATTATATTTGCTAATCAGATAAACTAATATATATATACAACATATTTATAATGGTATATTTATAATTCCACTAAGGAATTTAAGACATAAATATCGTGAGTATAAGTGAAGATCTCTCTTGAGTAAACTTGAGCTAATTATCAATTTCACGGGATTTTGGAACTCCAAATGTATTAATTGGTGAATTAGTAAATTACATAGGTTTAAGTCTTTAAAATACAAAGTGTACATTATAACCATTTTATATTCCTAGTATAAGCAGAGTTTACTATATAATATATAAACTAAATTCTTCATAAGCAATCATCTCAATTATGCCCAACAAAAATGCAAAAGAAAGACATAAATTTTCTATTTATATGTCATATATAGAATACTGTTCATTTATTAAAATGAAATCATCAGGAGTATATATATAATAGATTAATCAATTTAATATTTCAAATATCCGTTATAATTTGCAACCCATTGAATATCGTTGAAGGAAGATAAAATATAGCAAACAAGAAGTTCACCATACAAAGATTAATTAGAATACCAAATATGTCAAACAGTTCTTAGACAAATAAAAAAATCTTTAGCAGTGTTAGATTTAGGATATCTGAAGGAGTGACATCAATTAATCTAGATCTTGTTAGGCTTAATTTCATATTCAACAAAATCAAAATTAATGGGCAATATGCCACATTGATTTGCTGCTCTCAATTTCACATCAACAAAATATACTACCATGACAATACGAGATGAGCAAAGCATAAGTACTAATTAGTTAATATAATATCACCAAAATCAAATATAAAAACTAATAAGCCTAGTAATGGTCCATTTGAAATCATCGCTGAAACCTAAGTAGCTCAAAATAGATTTTCAAAATGTTATAAATAAAATTAGTCTTCAAAAAACATGTAAACAATTTATTTAGTTTTCTAGAAATCTAAGATATCAGTCATTTAACAAATTAAGATACTAATTTCTCAATAATTTATGATATTTAGTTTTTCAGGAACGTAAGATATAAATTCTTCAAGAATTTATATCTATTTATTTTGATTAGTTCTTCAAAAACTATATAGAATATTAGTTATTCAGGAACTATAAGGATTATTAGTTATTCAGGAACTATAAGGATTATTAGTTCTTCAAGAACTATACAGATTATTAGTTTTTCAGAAACTGTAATTATTATTAGTTTTTCAAGAGCTATATAGATTATTAGATATTTAGGAATTATAAATAATATTAGTTTTTCGGAAACTAAAATTTGAAATATAATGTTAGTTTTTCAGGAACTAAAATTTTAAAATATAATACTAATTCTTTAGGAACTAGAATTTAATTAATTAATTATCAAATAGTATATTAGATCTTTATAAATCTCAAAAAAATTTTGAGGAACAATAAAAAAAAAAAGGTTATGATTATATTGAGCATATAATATATGTGAGAACATATAATAGTAATAAAACGTTATTTGAGAACATATAATAGTAATAAATTGTTGATAAAAATTACACATAATAGTAATAAATTGTTGATAAAATGTGATATGTATTAACTTATATATTGAGTAACAGTGGTTTTGAAAAAAAGATATATTTGATAAAGAAACAAGCACAAAAATATTAATAATAATAATAGTTAATTAGATAAAAATTATTTACTATAAATTTTAAATTTTATTTTTTTAAAATTTTCACCTTAACTGTGTTGTAATAAATCACAAATTATCCAAAATTATAAATAATATTATAAAATGAATCGTGCTGATAACGTGTTATAAATATAATGGAGAAGAATAAGAATAAAGAATATAGAGAAGATAATAGTTTTTCTAAATCTTCCATTAAATAGTATTAAATCCTTTATATAAAGTATAAAAGAGAAAAAAATAGAAAACTTTTTTAATAAAGAAAATACAATCAATACTAATATAAAAATTATAAAATTTATGTATATGAAAAGACATCAATCAAATTTTACAATATATTATAACATCTTTCTTTTTTTTCTAATTTTTTTTAATCCAAATATGTGAAAAAAATACCAAAAAAAAAATAATATTTATTTTCTCTTTTCATTTTTTTTTTCTCTAAAAATTTATACAAAACACAGTGTAACTCTATCTGAAATTACTTGAGGAGTCTGCGCAACGTACGAACATCACTGATGTTAAATTCTCCGTCCTAGTACTACCCAAAAAAAAAAAAAAAAAAAAAAAAAAAGAGCTGTTAACGTGCCAAAATTAGAGCCTTTCTTTGACATGCGCCTCTTCATAAAGCCACGTGGATAACAAATCGACGTTAAACCGACTAATGGAGAAGGACAGATTAATCCTATGGTTGAGAATGACCGGGATGGGTGATAGTTAACACCATTCGATCCCACTTTAGAGCGTAGAATTGGAAGGTTTTTTGGTTGCCTGAGGTAAGCAATGGCACTTGGCTTTGGTCATAGCCTAAGCTTATCCACCAAATCATTCATTTCTTCGAAAACCGAATTCCAAAGTGCTGCAAATTCCAAGCTTCTTAGAGTACCCAAAAGACTTACCTTCTCTCTTCGTGCTATGGGTTCCGCTGCTTCTTCTCGGAGTCAGAGACCAGACAACGTTCAAGGTATTGACTCTGTGTATCTCTACTCTACATTTAATTGTCTCAGAAATTCTATTTCATGTTGAAGTTTTATTCGTTTTGCAATTTACATGGCTATCATATCATTTTAACTTCGCCTTTTATCTTTTTATTTGGGCTTTCTGTGTTGATAGTGACCCAGTTGGATTTAGATGATTTCTATTTAAATTGTTGATATGGTTTGGCTTCAATGGTCAGTGGGTTTGTTATGAAATTATGGAATTCGGGTGTTAATAGCCTAATAGGTCCAAAGGTGGGATATGGTAGTGTTTGGAGTTGGAATGGACACTTTATTTGGATTTTGGCTTTAAGTTTCGGAGCGCAGTAGTATGTAATTATACATAAGCAACCAAATAGCTTATTTCGATCCAACGTAAGCAACCAAATTGACTCACTCAGTGGAATATGCTGTGATTTAGAACATTATATATGCCAATGATTGTTGTGGTAGATATTTTGTAAATTACCTTTACTCTTGTCCATTAATCCCTTTAAAATCAGACGCTGCAGGCAAGAGATTGAAGAACCTTCGTTCCTTTGGCTTAGTGTTGTACATAAATTATAAATACATGCACAATATCGTAGACACTCTTATATATGCTCATATATGTAAACATGCCTCTTTTTGTGTGTGGAGCATCTGCATTTATTTAATGTATTTATGTATGCAATTGCATGTGCAAAATAGATTCTCTATATGGAAATGCACTTGATTTCTCCATGAAGTGTCATCAGTTCTGAGAGGGGCAGATTAGAGAGTTGGAAATAATTATGTTTTTCGTGTAAAAATTAGGTTTATGGATTGTGGATTATGGGGATATCTCCCTTTTCGGTATAATGGAATTGGAATTTCAGAGTTTGCACATATTTACAGGCTTGAAATCGTCATCTACTTGTATACTGCAAGTTCTTCTATTTGGAAGCTGGTGAATTGTCGATCCTTGCTTTATGACTATACTCTAGATTTGCAAGGCAGATGCTGCCTAGCTTTTGGCTAATTTAATATGATGTAAACTTTTGTGTTTGCTATATTATATTTTAACGACAACAATCCAGAACTTTTAGCTTGGTAGAGAAGTCCTGGATTGTTAAGTGCCCAGCTGTCAATTTATTTGTCAGACAATTCTAAAATGTAGGGAGTAGTAATTGTCAATATTTGTTGTGTCATTTACCAGAGAAATGAAATTGATACTGATTGGGATTGTTTTTCTTGCATAAATAGCTGATATCCTTGAAAATATTTTCAGTCATAAACCTGTCTTGATTCTAAATGGGTTTCAGGTCATATGGTAACAAAAGGATATTAATCTTGATGAGTGCTAAAAATAATCTTCAGCATAGTTTAAGTATCAACTAGTGTTTTCTGCTGTTATCTCTTGGTGAACTACATTTATTGCTCATTGGATTGATTTTGCATTGTTCCAGTTGACTGGCTTTGTGATTGTTGGGCAAGATATTAGTCATATTACAATGTTAGTGATCTAGATTTGTAACCAGTGTGTGTGTGTTCTCTATTTGGTTCAACAGAGGGAGCTGGATTTCCCTGTTGAAAATACTTGAATGGAAATTAACCACATGCACCTAACACATTTTTGGATTCTTTGTGGTTGACACGCCAAGATGATGATTGGTTCATTTTCTTGTGGTGAGGCAAGGGAGTTAGTTGCCTGGAATTTTGATTTATTATCCTTGATGATCTTGATACCACAACAGAATAAAGAAATGCATGTTTTTCATCTCCAAAACTTTATATCCAATTCCCTAATTCTGTAATTCTCAATGTTGTATTTGATAATCTAAGCTGTTGGTGGTCTTCACTTAATTTCTTGACTTTTACCAGTGTGATTGTTTAGAAACACGGAAGCCTTTAATCATTTTAACTGTCAAAATTCATTTGCTGTCTTTTGTAGAGGCAGGAAAGGTTGACTTTACTTCTGTAAGTGATGGTGAATGGCAGAAGAGGCTTACAGCTGAGCAATTTTACATTACTCGTCAGAAGGGGACTGAAAGGGCTTTCACCGGGTATGATTTATAAGATGCAGATTTTTACTTAATGATAATTTAGGAGCTTCCAAGCCTTGCACCAAATATAGAGGCTGCCTGCTTGATAATGATCTGTACTAGTTTGAAAACTTGTGAAAAGACAAATAACTTCCAAGTCAACTGAACCTTTTAGATTTTATATAGGCATCTGATATCTATTTGATCGCAAGAATTAAGACCGATAAGCCCTTAATCTGTCAAGTACAAGATTATATTATGCTATTTGAGTAATTTGCTTGCTTGGATGTACAAAATTTTTCCAAATGAAAATTCACAAAAGCAGTAGTCAATGCAGGGCACTGCAACCAACTATGATTCTGCAACTTATTCTGTTCATTAATGCCATGATGGTTTTCCCTTCAAGATTGTTTATGAAGAAAATGTATTCGTCATGTATATAATGGAGAAAAATTAAGTTGTGGACATGCTTGTCTGTTGAAGCCTTGGTAGAGATGTGCCGGACAAAAAAGAATAGCTAATCTTAAAATATGCCAGCATTAACTATCAGAATTCTAACCCTTGATAATGTGAACTGAATCTTTATTTTGATTGGGGCCCAATTGATTTACCAATTTTTATTTTTTTCTTAATTTTCAGTGAATACTGGAACACCAAAACCCGTGGAACTTACCACTGCATATGTTGTGATACACCTCTATTTGAGTATGTATCTTCCTCTCTTTTCCTCTCTTATTCTTTTGATGTTAGCTAAAATGAGATTTTACAGAAGTAATTAAGCCATGTTTGTTTGGTCCTGCAGGTCATCCACTAAATTTGATAGTGGAACTGGTTGGCCATCTTACTATCAGCCAATCGGTAGCAATGTGAAGTCGAAATTAGACTTGTCAATTATTTTCATGCCTCGCCAAGAAATTGTTTGCTCTGTTTGCGATGCTCATTTAGGTCATGTGTTTGACGATGGTCCACCACCCACTGGAAAACGCTATTGTATCAATAGGTAAATTAAATAAACCATTCCTAATTTCTTTTATTTATTTATTCGGTTCAATTGGGAACTCGAATTCAAGATCTGTCAGATTGGAGACAATTTCAATATTATTGAACTAAAGGCTCATTATTTTCTAATTTTTATGTTCTTAATTTCAAACTTACAATTTTTTTTTTTTTTTTGCCAAAGTTTCAAACTTGTACTATTAGCTTATTGTGAATTTCATTTTTAAATTTAACTTTCCATGTTTGCAGTGCTTCCTTGAAACTAAAACCCAAGTGAAGTGACAGACCTATGAGCTGGGAAAGTGCATGTCAAAGTTAGAGCATTATATCCTAATCCTATTTGGCAAAAAAAAAAAAAAAAAAAAAAAAAAAAAAAAAAATCCTAATCCTATTGTTTGTTTCTGTCCGAGGCACTCTTGACTGTATATGTATATGATCTAAGTATCCTTATCCTATCTGTAAAGTTACATTAAAAAAGAAAAATCTCTTCTTCACTTGGATTTTATTGTTATATAAGATGCTGTCAACAGAATTTAAAAATAAAATAAACGTGGCTTAGTCAAATGCATGCTTCTGGTGTATTCTTATTATTAAATTTTTGGTGGTATTTCCATGTGTTTATCTCATTCATTGTTAAAATCATGAAAATGTTCAAGGTCTTCCTATGTTTTATTGTTTCTCGATGGCTCGCCGCGGTCCACAGTCTCTTTTTTTTTTTAAGTAAAAAAAAAAAAGTTATTTTTGGTTCTATCATTTTACATTTATAGGTAAGTGGAATTTTTTTTTTTTTTATAGAGAAAAATATGTAGTTTGATTTATTAATATTTTAAAATTTTTAATTTTAATACCGTTAATTAATATTGATATAACATTTTATAATTTTCTGTTTTTGTCTTTTTAAATAGTCACATGAATAAAGGGCGGGATTCACAAATATTATGTTAGTATTGATTATATGAGTGGAATTCACAAATATTATGTTAGTATTGATTATATCATGGTGAAAATATTAGTAGTAGAGATATTATATCATCGATGAAATAAATCATAGAGGCTTTTTTATTAAAAAAAAGAGTAAATTATTATTTAATTCATAATATTTAATCTAATTAACTATTTAGTATATACATATATTTTTATTGAAATATTGTTTTAATCTACAAATTTTTAAATGTTTATATTTTTAGTTTTATATACAAATTTTTTTTTAATTGAATTCTAATAAATCTTATGTCAAAAATTCATTAGATTCTTGATTGATAAACTAAATAGATAATTAGATCAAATCTCATGAATTAAATATATATTTTAATCTATGAATTAAATAGCATTATATAAAATATATATGAAGAGAAAAATATAATTTAAGGAAAAAAATTGGAGATAATTTATCTACAAAATAATTATGATAAAAAATACCTAAAAAATAGTTTATATAAAATGCATATAACAAAATTGCATTTAGAAATCACCAGAAAAAAGGTTATATTTATAATAATATTCATTGAATTTACTTAATAATTCAATTTATAAAAGTAATATTTAATTAAACATTTAAAATTAAATTAAAAGAAATTTCTAATTTTGTTAAGATGGCAACAAATTGTAGTAATCGTTTGTCATTAGATAGATGTGAACATATCAACGACCACTTGCTTAAGTTATAATGAATAAAAAAAAAAAAAAAAAAGGTTAAGTGGGCTTGTAATAATCAATAAGTGAAAGAGCCGCTCAACTCTGGAAGGACCTAAAAGCATAAAATAGCGAATTACGTCATTTTCTACTTTCCGAGCGTAATAATTAAGTTGACTCAACAAACCGACAGCATTTATGAGAGATTTTTTTTTTATTTTCATTTTCTAATTTTTTTATTTTCTAATTTTTTATATTTCTATTTTCTAAATTAAAAATAAAACTCAAATTCTTTTATTTTTTATTTTCATTTCTTAAAATTTCTTTTTTTAAATAAATATATAACTATTATTTTCCATAATTTTTTATTTTGAAGGGTGATAGAAAATATAATAAAATAATTTTTTATAATACAATTTAATTTGAAAATATTTTTAAAAATTATTTTCAAATAACACGCAACTCACACCGAATTTCAATTTTTTATATATAGACTTGTGAGAGTATTGAGCGGAGAAACAGACTCGCAACTGATAAATCTTATCGCCGATAGCCGCAAGAAGAAGAGAAAATGGATGAAGAGGTGATACTGTTGGATTTCTGGCCAAGCCCTTTTGGGATGAGAATCAGAATAGCTTTAGCAGAAAAGGGTGTAAAATATGAGTACAGAGAAGAGGATTTGAGGAACAAAAGTCCTCTTCTACTTGAGATGAACCCAGTTCACAAGAAGATTCCTGTTCTCATCCACAATGGAAAACCCATTTGTGAATCTCTTATTGCTGTTCAGTATGTTGATGAGGTTTGGAAGGATAAATCTCCTCTGTTACCCTCCGATCCTTACCAGAGAGCCCAAGCCAGATTCTGGGCTGATTTTGTTGACAAGAAGGTATATTTATATTCGTATAAATATATTTCTAACTTTTGTTTGTTTCTTTCAGATCTGGCTTTTATATGTGTCTGATTTTGTAGATATATGACATTGGGAGGAAGACATGGGCTACAAAAGGAGAAGAGCAGGAGACAGCCAAGAAAGATTTCATTGAATCCCTTAAATTGTTGGAAAAGGAGCTTGGAGACAAGCCTTACTTTGGTGGTGACAATATTGGGTATGTGGATGTTTCGCTTGTCCCATTTTATTCATGGTTTTATGCCTATGAAACCTTTGGCAATTTCAGTATACAGAGTGAGTGTCCCAGTATCATAGCATGGGCTAAGAGATGCCTTGAGAAAGAGTCTGTGTCCAAGTCTCTTCCTGAGCAACAAAAGGTTTATGAATTTGTTGTGATGCTTAGAAGCAAGTTTGGAATTAATTAATTAATTACATGTATTAGCAGTGTGCTTTTGTATTTTAGTTTTTAAATAAATGAGCACTTAGCGGTGCTTTCTTTCTCTCTGGGGGTAAGAAAGAACCTGCTTCGGAGTATGTAACTGTGGGTGGCTACTTAGGTGTACCTGCCATATTGTATTTGTAGTGTTATTTATTTATCAAAACTACTCTTGTGTTTGTAGCTTGAAGGAATACGTTAATTTGTGATTTGTACGGCGAAGAATTTTAAACAATTCATAGATTTAGTTGGTACGATATATTTTAAATAATCTATCAATCTTCGCATGAAGTTCATGGATTGCTTAAAGTCTCTTATTCTTTATAACATCTCATCTTATTTTGAGTGTCTTTAAATTTTCAGAAAGGATAAGGAATTTTGAGATTCTGCAAATTATTTTTTTTATTATAAAATTGTAACAATAAATCTACTTGGTTATATTATAACATTTTTGTTATTTAATAAGGATAGCGCAGTAAAAAATATTGTGATTAATATTTTTGATGAAAAATTAGAATTTTTATATTTCAATTAAATTTTAATTTCTTTTTTCAATAAAAAAAACTTTTAAAATTATACTTTATGTTAATATTTTCTCCATTCTAAAATATTTGCTGATTGAGGCTATTAAGAAAGTTATTAAATTTTCATAATTTTAATATTAAGATTAAAATGTTTTTTATTGACTTTAATGTAGATAAAGAAAAATAATTAATGAAACTATTTAGTGGGGAAATAAATAAAAAGTAAAATTGAAAAAAATAAATATATTTTTGAAATTTTAAAACGATAAATAAATTAAAAAAAATTTAAAAAAAAATAAATATTTTGGAGTAGAGAGTAAATAATCTATTGTATAATCTAATGAGAACAACAATTTCTATTGGAACAATAGATAAAAAATTTTACTTTATTTTTAAATGGAAATAAAGAAAATATTTCATTTCTATTGGAAATAAAGAACAAGAGCAAAAGAATTTTGCTTCATCAAAGTAAATAAAGTTAAAAAAAAATGTTAAAAATAGTATAATTTAGTAAAAAATTATATAGTAACATTACTGATATAAGTTTAATATAGTTAATGAAATGTAATAAAAAATTTAAAGCATAGTACGGATTATGATGTAGCAAAGTTAATATAAGTTATCTTAATCATTATTTATTTGATTAACAAAAAATTAGTCTTAATTAATATAATTAGATGTAGTAACAAGTTTAATTTTAATCAAAATTCAATTAATAAAAATATAAGATTTGATAATATCATGAAAATTAATTAATGTCCAATTGATGGAAAATTGTGACTTGATCAATATATAAGATGTTATGGCACTATTAATATTAATTTTATTGAATTAAAATCCAATTGATGAAAAATTGAGACTTAATTAATATATAACATGATATGACACTATTACTATTAGTTTAATTGACTCAAAATCTAATTAATTGAAATTGTGGCTTGATTAACATAGATTATGATAAACACTATTACCATTAGTTTAATTGAATCAAAATCCAATTGATGAAAAAAGTAGACTTGATTAATATAAAACATCATGTGGTATTATTAATGATAGTTCAATATTAACAAAAATTCAATTAAATAACACTAAAATTTTAATTTATAATTATTACATTGTATAATAATTATATGATAATGACAGTATTGGTAATAGTTGAATGTTAATCACATTTCAATAGAATAATACTTAAATTTTAATATATTGATAGTACATTAATCAAAGTCCAATTAATTAATACTTAAATTTTAATTATAATTATCACATTATACAATAATACTATGATAATTGAATAATTTTTCATCAAACTAAATTGGTTATTAGTTTACTGAAATAGTTAATTTGATTGCATGGCGTTGCATGATCCCTTATAGCTAATTTTATAAATATCTGAACTTTTTTTGCAACTACTTTGTTTGGATTGGAAATTTGCAATCCAACTCATATATTTTTATTGGCCCATTTATGAGGTCTGACCCATTTATCATATAAATTAATTAATTTATTAGAAAAATTAATTTATAGAAGTGGACAGTTAAAGCTGTGAAGGGGAGTTGAGGAACTAGAAGTTATGAGAAATGGGCAATGAACAGTTGAAGAACTAACTAAGAGAAGTGGAGAAATTCAAGGGAACAGGAGAGCAGAAAAGGGAACTGACGTTAGTGGGAAGTTAACACTAATATACATAAAATGAAAGCCACAGGACATGGGGCACAGACAATCATCCAAAGAATTACCTTAAGCTACAACAAATTCAACACAAATTCATCAACAAATTTCATTTCATTTCTTTGTTCAAACACTTTAATTACAAGCATTAGCAATTTAATTTCTCTTCATTTTATTGTTAATATTTCATTTCTTTTTTTGTCAATACTTTTCTTTTAATGCAAATAGCCTCAATTTGAATTAATGCAATAAAAGTTTCATTTTTACTATTCATAATCTCCAGTACATTTACTTTTCATTGGCATTTCAATTCTTAGTTTACAACTGCAAGTACTTTTATTGGCATTTATTGAATCCAAGTGAACTATGGCTAAGGAAGCTTGGGGATTCATAACTTGTTATGATTTTAGAAGTCAAAAGCTGCAAGAATTTGATGGTTCGCTTATCTCACCCGTGTGGCATGCTCGCATTTACAAAAATTCAACAAACATATTTTCGTCATGCCTAGTGGTAGGCCTGTGCATTGGTCGGTTCAGTTCATTTTGATTTGAACCAAATTTCCTAAAAGCTTCAAATCAAACTGAATAAGTCCCATAACATGAATTTTAAGTTTTGATTTAGTTCAGTTGGAAATCGATTTATAAATTCGGTTTTGATTTTTCATATATCAAATAATATATATAAATATATAAAATATATAAATATATAAATGATGTATAAAATATATAAAATATGAAATAATTATTTATAAAATAATATATAAATATACAATATGTAAAATAATTATTTATAAAATAATATATAATATGTAAATATATAACAAAAATAATATTTAAAGTATTAAAAATATATTAAATATATAATTTTGGTCTTTTCGATCGGTTAGATTTTCATACCTCTAAAATTGATTAGAAAATTGAAAACCGAAATTCTTTAAAATCTCAAACCAAACTGCTAATCGATTACCTAATAACCGAACCAAATATGTAATTTTGGTTTGGTTCGGTTTGAAAAATTAGTTCCGTTCATTTTTTGCACACCCTTTACGAGTGGGACTCATTTGAAGGAATGCAATTAGATGTTTTATGAAGATTATTACTTTGCCAGATATAAAGACTTCAAATTTGCATCTACAATGGCAGGGCATGATGCATATTTTCCTTATGAACAAGGTTTTACATCCTACGATGCATACAATGATTCATATTGTAATACATATGAAGAATGAGACTTATTGCCTTAGGAGATTGAACATTACAATAAGGCGCCAATTAATCCAATAGGATCTATTGTTGGACAAGATGAGAAATTGTCTCCTAATAATACTGACATTAGTATGCAGTTGTTGGCTGAACAAGTCGGGTTGCATTGTGAAAATCAAAAGAGCACAATGGAGAGTCAAATAAAAGCTACAGAATAATGTGCTAAGGCTCTATATGAGATTGGCTCTATAATGGCTAATCTAGTAGAGAAAATTGGTGCAAACTTAGATCATTTAAGTGGAAGTCAAGGCAAGACATCAAGGCCTCCAAGATAGAATAGTGTGAAGGAGTTCGGGAGGCATTCATCCACTAACTCACAGGAAAGGAAAATTGGAGCCACTAGTATAGAAAATTGGAGCCGTAAAGAAAAAATTGCCCCCCCAAACCCCTAGCCTCCTTGAAAAGGTAACACATCACTACCCATTATATTGATGTGTTAGCGTTAAGAATTGGATTCACTATTGCCACTCAAAAATTATGTTAGTTGAATTTTTGTAAATATGAGCATGCCACACATGTGAGGTATGCGAACCATCGAATTCTTGTGCCTTTTGACTTCTAAAATCAGAACAAGTTGTGGATTGATGTGCTGTAAAATAGTATAAATATTTAGGGCTTTATTTACATAGTTTGTATGTTGCATAAGTTATTTTTACTTATTATTTCTAGAATTTGGTATGTTTGATCATGTTCTTGAGTTTTACAGGTTGTCATAGGTTTAAGATTATTCCTTTAAGGAGAATTGGGTTCAAGAAATCAAGATAAGGCCATGGAGCAAGCAGTAACCCAAAGTAGTGGGAGAAGAGCTAAGTCTGTCATGAGTCGTGCCATAGGTGCTGACTCATGATAGAGAAGAATGGTCACGAGTTGTGCCATGGGTGTTGACTCGTGACAGAAAAGAAGGGTGCCACATCATCACATTTGTCACGAGTAGTTACCGCACCTCTTTGACATGACTTTTCATAATTACATCCCTTTGGAAGAGGCATGACTTGGGATACTTAGAAGTCTATAAATACTTGAATTTAACTATGATTTTGTATTAAGAACACTTAGTTTTGGTTTAAAATACTTAGTGTCATTTTAGCTTTATTTTGAAGTATCAAGCAAAAGATATTTTCAAGAGTTCAAAGAAGACATTAAGTAATTTCCTGGAGAGCATTGAAGAATTCATCAAAAAGTTTCCTCCCCCTTTGCTTTAAATTAGTTACTTGATACTTGAAATGTTTTTTTGTTGCTATTTAGTTTTTGACACTATGTATCCTAGCTGAATTCTTGCTTATTAGAATTGCAATGATGAATTAATTTTATGAACTACATTCTTAATATGCATGAGTGATTTAATTTCAATTGAGTCTTATATTGTGTTATGTATGCTTGATCACCATATATAACTTGTTAATCATTTTGTTCATAATGAAAGATGGGACATTTTGGTGGAGATACAATTGAAATTACTCAAAGATTAGGAGAGTACTTGGAGATAAGCAATCCACTTTGAGAGGTTAAAGAATTGACATGAAACTTAATGATTTTAGTTTATCTCTATAAAGACATGAGAATGCTTATAGACTTTAAATTAAAATACTCTTAATTGACAATGAGAGTTGCTTTCAAAAATTATTGGTCATATTCTCCAATTATTTCATGTGTTTATATATTAACTTTTATAGTTTAAAATTAATTCTGAGTTATAATTCTAATATGCATTGTTTGTTGTTATTAATTAAAGTATTAATAAATCTTAGTATTTTAGATTAGTTAGAATAAATCAACATCTTTTTGGGTTTTGTTTGCCTATCTATCTTAATATTTACTCAGTTAATATAAAATTTCTCCAAATTCCTTAGAGTTTGATACCTTACTCACTCTATGCTTAGTCTTAAAGACTAAGGTATTAAATTTGACCCATATCAAATTTTGGCACCATTGCCAAGGAATTTGATTAGAATTTTTATTAACTTAGGGTAGTGAAAAGTTGTTTTAGGTTTTTATTTTTTGATTTTTATTTATTATTTTGTTTTGTTGTTTAATTTAGCCATTATGAGACATTGTTGAAGTACTAATGATATTTTGCCATTTGATCTTGAGATTGAATGAACTTTGCGTGCTTTACGTAGGGATCAAAGACAAAGAAGAGAGAATCAGCAAAATTTGGTTGAAATGGCTGGTCTAGAGAGATGAACGTTAGGCGATTTTGCCATGCCCAACAAAACAAGTAGCATGGGAGGAATCGTGGCTTCATCCATTGCAAACAACAACTTTGAAATTAAGCCAAGCATCATTCAAATGGTGCAAAATAATGAATTTAGAGGTTTGCAATGAGAGGATCCATATGCTCACATCTTAACCTTCCTTAATGTCTGTGCAACCTTTAAGATCAATGTTGTGTCAGACGATGCTATACGGTTAAGGCTCTTCCCTTTTTCTATCAAGGAGAAGGCTCAACTTTGGCTGGCTAGTTTGCTAAGTGAATCAACCACCACTTGGGATCAATTAAAGCAAGCATTTCTCCACAAGTACTTTCCACTACACAAGACTGCGAAGTTTCATAATGAAATCACCACTTTTCAAGCAAAATGGGAATGAGACAATTTATATGGCTTTAGAGAGGTTCAAGGAACTTCAAAGGCAATGCCCACACCATGATTTGCTAGAATGGATTATTCCTCAAATTTTCTATAATGGGCTTACAGACGAGAATAGAAACATTGTCAATGCAGCTTCTGGTGATAAATGGATGGACAAGATGGCAAGGGAGGCTGTCACTTTGCTTGAAGAAATTGCATCTCAAGCATACATGGGGGATGGGACAATAATGGCAAAAGCAAAAGGAATTCTAGAACTTGATACCATCAACTTACTAATAGCAAAGCTAGATGCTCTTACCAAAATGGTAAGTAAATCTTAAATTAGTTTCATAGAAAATGCCAATGTTGTGTGTGAGTTATGTGGAGGTCCCCATCCTTATTCCTAATGCAATTCAAGTTCTAATAAAGAACTGAGTTATGCGCAAGGAGGGTTTAACCAAAGAATGGGTATGAATTCAAACACCTACAACCCTCAATGGAAGAACCACCTTGGTTTTTCATGGTCAAACCCATCCTCCCAATTAAACACCCCATTTAACCAAAACATCAAACCATATGACCCACTAGGATTTCCTATGAAACAAAATTTTATCCCTACCCAACCTAAATCTAACCTTGAAACTCTCATGGAGCAATTGATTAACAACCAAATTACCATTAACAAACAAACTGAGGAGTAATTTAAGCAAATTAATTCCAAACTTGAACAACTTGCTACTCACAACCGTATCTTAAAAACCAAATTGTTCAATAAGCCTCTTCTTCCAATTCTAAGCCTTTGGGAAAACTTCCTAACCAACTAGAGTTTACACAAATAGAGACTTACCAAGCAATTACCATGAGAAGTGGTAAAGAGGTTGAAAATGTTACTAATAAGAGTAAGAAAATGATGGATAATTATGATATGATAGAAGTTGATGAGAGTAAAGGCAATGATGACACAGTGGATAGCAGTAAGAAGCATAAAAAGGAGGATGTCATACCACCCAAAGACGATGAACCCAAGGTAAATCTTAAAACACTACCTTTTCCCCAAAGGTTCATTAGGCATAACTTGGATAAATAATTTGGCAAATTCCTTAAATATCTCAAGGAAATCACTATTACCATTCCATTGATGGATGCTGTAAGACATATGCCAGAATAGGCTAAGTTTTTAAAGGATATCATCGATCACAAGAGCAAAATTGAGGATTGTGGATTAGTTTCTCTAGTTGAAGAGTCTAAGGCCATGTATTGCAAGTCCCCACCAAAGCAAAAGGATCCTGGTTGCTTCACCGTCCCTTGTGTGATTGGAGGTACACACTTTAATAAGGCTTTATGTGATATTGGTGCCAATGTTAGTCTCATGCCTTAATCAATTTATAAGCGGCTTGATTTGGGAGAACTTAACCCTACAAATATGTGTCTTTTAATGGCAAAAAAATCTGTCACTTATCCACTTGGCATTCTTGAAAATGTGCCAACTAAGGTGGGTAAATTTATTATACCTGCTGATTTTGTTGTCTGAGATATGGAAGAAGATCTTGAAATTCTTATGGGAGACCATTTTTGGTGACAGTGGTTGCAATCATTGATATGAAAAAAGGTAAGATTACATTTAAGGTGAATAATGAGTATATGGAATTTGATGTATTCAAAATGATGAAGTTTACACCAATGGAAGTGGCAAGTAGGATTGACTTAATTGATGTTATTAATGAATGCACTAATGAGGTAAAATATGAATGTCTAAGTCAAGATACTCTTGCACCATACATGGTTCAAGAAACTGATGTGAACCATTTGGAGGCTACTTCACATCATCCTCCTCCTAAGCCTTCAAGGTTTGAAACTTTCAGGAGAGATGACAATCCAAAGTCTACTTTGCCAAATGAAGAAGGAAAAATAGAGTTCAAGCCTCTACCATCAAATCTAAGATATGCATTTCTTGACTCTAACTTTAAATTCCTTTTATTGTAAATTAATCTTTATCTAGTAATGATGTTGCTGTTTTTTGTGAAATGTTACTTTGTCATAAGAATGCTATTGGTTATTCTTTAAATAATTTGAAGGGCATTAGCCCAAATGTGTGTAGGCATAGAATCATTTTAGAGGATAATGCTAAGCCTTCCATTGAAGGTCAAAGAAGACTAAACCCCACCCTTGAGGATGTGGTAAGGAAAGAGGTAATTAAGTTGCTTGATAATGGAATTATATATTCCATTAGCGATAGTAAATGGGTAAGTCCTATTCAAGTTGTCCCTAAAAAGGGTGGCTTAACGGTTGTTAAAAATGAGTCCAATGGTTTAATACCCACTAGAACTATCATAGGAAGGTGTATGTGTATTGATTATAGAAAGCTAAACAAGGCAACTAGAAAAGACCAGTTTCCATTACCTTTTATTGATCAAGTTCTTGAGAAGTTAGCCAATTTCTTTATTTTTATTCTTTAGATGGTCTTAGCAGTTTTTATCAAATTCCAATTCATCCCGAAGACTAAGCTAAAACTACATTTACATACCTTTATGATACTTTTACTTTTAGGCGTATGCCTTTTGATTTATGTAATGCTTCGACAACTTTCCAAAGATGCATGTTTTTCATATTTAGTGATTTGATTGATAATCTTGTAGAAGTTTTTACGGATTATTAGTGTTTATGGATCTAACTTTGAAAATTGTCTAGAAAATCTTTCTAAAGTTCTTGATAGGTGCAAGGAGCATGGATTAGTACTTAATTAGGAGAAGTGCCACTTCATGACACAAGAAGGAATTGTACTTGGCCATTTGGTATCAAGAAGAGGCATTGAAGTTGATAGGGCAAAGATAGAAGTAATTGCAAATTTCCCACCTCCAAAGTATGTTAAGGATATAAGGAGCTTTCTTGGTCATGCAAGTTTTTATAGATGGTTTATTAAAGATTTTTCCAAGATAGCAAAGCCATTATGTAAATTACTTGCTAAGGAGTCTGTTTTTGAGTTTGATAATGCATGTGTGGAAGCCTTTGAAACCTTGAAGAAGGCTCTTATATCAACACCTATTTTGCAGCCGCCTAATTGGGAACAACCATATGAAATTATGTGTGATGCAAGTCACTTTGCAGTGGGGGCTATTTTAGGGCAAAGAAAAAAAGGTAAGCCTTACGTGATCTACTATGCTAGCAAGTTACTTAATGATGCTCAAATCAACTATACCACCATGGAAAAAGAGTTACATTTTATTGTTTATGCATTTAACAAATTTAGAGCATATCTAGTGGGGCGAAAAGTGATTGTTTATTTAGACCATACTGCTATCAAATATCTTCTAAGTAAGAAGGATGCAAAACCTAGGCTCCTATGTGTGAGGCCTCACCCGAGCACCGGCCCGGTCCGCTAGAGAGAACCAGGATGCTCATTCGGGTTTAGACTCACGATGGAACCCTCGGGTTTGGATTTGGTTTTGAAAAAAAAAGTGATTAATTAATTAAAAGGATTAATTAATTAATTTGGATGAAAAGTGGATCAAGAAAAATGATTAATTTGATTTTGGAAAAAAATTGATTAATTAATTAATTAAAAAGATTAATTAATTAATTTTAATTAAAAAAAAAGTTTTAGTTAATTAAAAAGATTAATTAACTTGGTTAGGATGAGATAATTAATTAATTAAAAAAGATTAATTAATCAATTAGAGAGTGATTGGAGGGAGAAGAAGAGAGGAATTTGAGGATAGCCATCTACCCAAATTCAAGGATGTGTTAGAATGAGAAGGGAAGGGAGCCTATTTATAGGCAAATGGGTGGAGAGTAGTTTAGGTAATGGAAATGTGAAAAGACCATGAGGATAGGATCAGAAAATGGCTGATAACTGGACAAAGAGGGGTAAAAAGGTCATTTTACGCATGTGGGGCCCACTGGAGCAGAATGGGGCGTGCCCTGGCGCGGCGTCACACCAGGCCTGTGCGGCGTCGCGTCAGGCCTTTGCGGCATGCCACAAAGGGACAGTGTGGTACCACACAGACCTGACGTGGTGCCGCACGCCTCTCGTGCGGTGCGGCACGCTTCCCGAAGTAGTTCTTTTTTTTTTTTTTTTTTTAGAGATTGGTTGTTGGTATGGAGTTTGAGAAATTTGGATGCCTGGTGGCAATGTAAATGAAGTCTAAAAAATTTTCTTTCGGGGGCGCTGCCCCCGAACCCCTGCCCGCTAACCAATTAGCGAAACCATCGTAATAGCTCTGTGCAATGAGTTAAATTCAACAAGTGCTAAGGCTACAGTTGGATGCTAAGAGTGTAAAATTGAGGGTTCACAGTTGCCCCCTCATCAAAATTGGCTTTGAATGAAAGGTGATTCTGATGATAGTGAACGTTAGGAAAAGGTGCCATGTCAGATTCTGGGCTTGTGTGTTCTTGTCATGTCCTTTGGGAGGAGGACCTCTAGCATAAATAAAACTTTATCAATGGCTATCTGTTCAGCCTTGACGTTAGTTGCAAAAATGGTCTCAGTGAATTTTAATTAAGGCTATCTGTTCGGCCTTAATGTTGGAGATGAAGAATGTTTGAGGTGAATCTCAATCAAGACTATCTGTCCGGCCTTAATGTTGGAGATAGAGAAAGTTTGGTGAATTTCAATCAAGGCTATCTGTCTGGCCTTAATGTTCAAGATAGAGAAGGTTTGGTGAATTTCAATCAAGGCTATCTGTCCGGCCTTAATGTTGGAGATAGAGAAGGTTTGGTGAATTTCAATCAAGGCTATCTGTCCGGCCTTAATGTTGGAGGTAAAGGTGACTTGGATGAATCTCAATCAAGGCTATCTGTCTAGCCTTAATGTTGGAGGTAAAGATGATTTAGAGTAAATTTCAATCAAGGCTATCTATCCAGCCTTAATGTTGGAAGTAAAGATGACTTGGGTGAATCTTAATCAAGGCTATCTGTCCAACCTTGATGTTGGAGAAGATTTGGATAAATATCAATTAAGACTATCTGTTTGGCCTTAATGTTGGAGGTAAAGAAGATTTGGGTGAATCTCAATCAAGGCTATCTGTCCGGCCTTAATGTTGGAGGTAAAGATGATTTGGGATAAATCTCAATCAAGGCTATCTGTTCAGCCTTAATGTTGGAGGTAGAGAAGGTTTGGGTAAATTTCAATTAAAGCTATCTGTTTGGCCTTAATGTAAGGAACATTGGGTAAATCTCAATCAAGACTATCTGTTTGGCCTTGATGTTGGAGATAAAGAAGATTTTGGACAAGATAATTTAGTGAAAAGAGAGCCTCGACCTATGGCGAGTCGGCTCGCGAGAGATTCTAAGGAAAAGCCTTAGCTTATGGTGAGTCGGCTCAAGATTTTGGTTGTGCCAAAGAAACTCAAGCTTTTGAATGTGAGGGGTTGAGCCTTTCGGAAGGCTCAAAGGAATTTTGTTAGGAGTAAAGGGACTCTGAAAGTCACACTTCATTGACTAGATCTGAAAAGGTATCATTTAGCTTCAAAGAGACACTAGTCAGTTTTAGGAGGTGTCAGTAAGCTTGGAGAAATTATTGGTCAGCTTTAAGAGATGCCGGTGAGGCTATTGGCTCAGCTTATGCATGATGGTGCATGATTGTAGATGATTGCATAGGTACTGGTGCACAGATGATGCATGCATGTTTCAGACCTTCTATTTGACTTTTATGCCATGCATGATTTGTGATGATGCTTGTAATGGATGATTGCATAGATGAGGTGGATTCGCGTAGTAACTTTGTGAATGCAATTTTTCATGTGACCTTTGTGTCCTGTAGAGACATGCATTTATAGACTGAGAAACTCGACAAGGTTGAGGAACTCAACTTGGGTTGGCATAGGAAAATTGCCATTGTGGCATTACGAGGAGTTCGAGGGGTTCCTTCAGATTTTGGAATATGGTGGCTCGTGATTTCTATTTTGGTGCTGCTGAGGAGGAGCCGTGCCTATTCCAAGGAGATAGGAAATATAGCTTGGCTACGACTCAAAGACAACTCTGATGGTGCCATAGTTCAAAGTCTAGCATTTTTTTTTGAATTTTTCAAGTGTTTTTGACTTGCCTCAGGATGTTACAAGCCAAATGATGGTTGGTGATAGTTAAGTGAATTTGACCACTGTGATTGAAAAGTTCCATGATTCTGGTGACCATGGAGATATGAGGGGTGCAGAGGCTCAACATAGAATTTGACCGCCTTGATTTTCTGTTTGAGTGTCAGTTATGAGTTTATTGATTGGGGTGATGCCATAGTGGCGGATGGAACAGAGGTATTTTGTGGTTAGAGTTGTGCTGGCAAAGACACTGATGAGCCTCAATTGCTTTGTTAAGGATTTAGAGAGATGAATTGTCTCGCCAGTTACTCTCCGGTGAGAAAAATTTGTCTATTCTTCCCCTTTCTGCTTTGGGTGCTATTTGGATGTCTGTTTCAGGTTTTGGGTTATCTTAAAAGTGTAGCTGATGGATCATTTTTAGGTAGTGGCCCATGCTTTTCAGTCTGCACATGCCTTATTATGACTCAGTAAGAGATCGAATAGGATGGTTGCTTGCAACTTGCCTCCGGAGGACATTTTTAGCACTTCCAATAGTAAAGAATTAAATCTTTCATGACTGGAGGCTATGGGTGTCGAGTGGTTTGCCTGTTGGGCTTAGCTTGAATGCTTTCCACTAGGGATGAGTGTCTTGAGGCAGGTGAGGCAGACTCAGGGTATGCCCCCAGTTTTTCTTTTTTGGAGTTTGTGTAGATTACAGCTCCCATTGCTAGAGCTATAAGGTGATGGCTGGATGAGGGGTTATCATGCTATTTATTTTAGGATTTCACTTGGGATCACAGAGAGGTTGATAAAGGTGGTTTGGCCAATTGAGAAAGAGTACCAAGTTGCCCTACAGAGGGTGACATAGCTAAGGAAGGATGGGCTGCAAGAGAAGCCATTGGTGGAGGTAACATAGACAGAGGGGTGACTCAATCTTTGAAGGAGACTCGAGGATCTACTAGAAGTGCGACACCATGGCTTACAGTAGTGACTCAAAGAAGGATATTGTGACAGACTTTGACTTTGACGAGGACATGAGAGATTTGCATCTCAGGAGGTAGAGGAGGACTGGCTAGACCATGACTTTTTTTTTTGTTTGAAGTAATTACAGGTTGACAAGACTATACAGAATAGGATAAGCTATAGACGACAATGAAAGGGCTATCATTTATGATGGGTTTGTATTTTGCAAGATTTGATCATCACTGAATGAGACATCTTTTATCTTTGCTCTAATTCTTGCCTAAGCCGCCCTTTCAGGTTTTCAGCTTAGTGAGCATTCTTTGTTTTTTTTTTTTTTTTTTTTTTTTTTTTTTTTTTTTTTGTTTAGGCAAAAGAATCAAGTGAATGATGTACTAGGCACAAAGAAAATGAGAATGTGATACAAACAAAATATTTTGTATTATGATTTGGACTGCACCCGAATCGGGCTGCCTACGTATCCCTTACATCACTTTTTTTTCATTAATTTTTCTCATTTTTTAGGGAAAATCAGGTCCATGTAGTTTTGATTACATATGCATGAGAAACATAAATGAAATACAGAATTCATCTTCGGATGATGTATCTTTTCCGGGTTGCCAAGATGGGAGAATTCACTTTCATCCGTGCTTATGAAGATGGTGCCTCTGTTGGATAGGATCTTCTTGTACTGTCTTCATTTTTTGGAGCTTCCCCTTGATCGGCTTCTTGTAGGTTAGGATCTTATAAACTGTGATGCTTGAATCATGTCTTCGTCTGGTACAAAACAGCTCATGAGCTTTTCACTACTGCCATACAAATGTATGGGATTTTTATTCTTTTCCCTTATTCCATAATTAATCCTTTTGCCCTTTTCATTATTTTTTTTGTATTTTTCATCATTTTTTTTGTTCTTCTTTTTTTTTTTTGTTCTTTTTTTTTTTCAAGATGTCCCATTTAAAGATGAATCAGAAAAATTAAAGCAAATCAGAAAGTTCAAACTTTTTATTACTGATGATAGTCCCATTATGAGTACATTAAAGGATAAGCCTAAAAGATGAAATACAGACTCAAAAGGACAAGCCCTAACAGACTCAAATTCAAAAAGATTTAATCAAAACAAACTCAAAAGACTCTGACATAGACTCTGACTCAAGTGACTCAAATGACTCAGACATGGATCCGGAGGACTTGGATAAGGGCACAACAGTGTTGGCACTCTTCTCAAAATACTGGTTATTATATGGAGCTTGAGATGGTCAGGTGAGCTCTGTGGTTCAGAAAAGGATTGGTGGTGGTGCTAGACTTTGGGTTTAGGAGCAATGATGTCTCCACTGTCAATGAGGTCTTGGATTTTATGCTTCAGAACCTGGCATGCATCAGTTTTGTGCCCTGGCCCTTGATGAAAGTTGTAGTGCTCATTAGCATTATAACCCTTGAGCAAGGGGTTTGGAGGAGGTCGTGGGTCTAAGAGTTTAACCAGATTAGCCTCTAAGGCTTTCTTGTAAACGACGCTGAAGGGCATGCCCAACTTAGAGAAAGTCCTCCTTGTTTTCAAATTCATCTGCTGGTGATAGGACACAACATTTATCTCTCCCTCTCTTTGGGTGGTGGTGGTGCAGTTGTTGTTCTTATGATACCTAGAGGATTCATCTTTGATTCATCATGATTGAATCAAATCCTCAATCTTGGTGGCGGTGGCAATGAGAGCTTTGAAGTTAGGGAGGTACTGTGTTTGCAAATGCATATGGTATTGGGGGAGGAGGTTCTTGACAATGATGTCAATTTGCTCTACTTCAGATGGACGATTCACCATTTGAGCTGCTTTTGTCCTCCACCTTATAAGAAATGCAGTGAAGGATTCTCTTGACCCTTGTTTGGTGGTTTCCAAATCTCGACGGGTGACATCCACCTTGATGTTGTAGTGGTATTATTTGACAAATGCATTACATATATCATCCCAAGTCCTTTTGTGATTTTTGTCGAGATCTAGTAACCACTTAATAGCAGCTCCAGTCAATGACTGCTGGAATAGCTGAGCAAGGAGCTCATCGTCCATACCGAAAGGTCTCATGGCACCCACATACATCTTGAGATGAGTTTTGGGACATGTAGTGCCATTAAATTTGTCCATGATCGACATTTTGAATTTTGGTGGAACTCGTGCATTTGGGAAGAGAGCTAAGGAGTTGACATCTATCATGTCCTCATGCTTTTTGACGTTCTTGAGCATTTTTTCCATGACCTCAACTTTCTCCATCAATTTCTTAGCTTCAGGAAAGCTAAAGAAATCACCACTTTGAAAATGATTCGTAGTGGGAAAGGGAGCGATTGTGTTTAAGTCCATGGTAAGGGAGGTTGGAGTCTCAGGCGCTTTCCCTTTATCGGTGAGATCGATAACAGGAGTAGTGAAAGTGGGGGCATGGCTGGTCCCAGCTTGGGTATATGCAAGCTTAACACGAGTAGAAGGGGGAGTGACAGTGGCATTGGTCATTTCTTTGACCTCATTGATGATAGACTGGCGTTGGGAGTTGAGGGCATTAGTAAAGGTGGCAGATTGGGCATTGAGAGCATTGATAAAAGTTTTAGCCTGGGTCTGAAGAGCGGTGGTGTGTGTAGCTTGAAAAGTTTCCTCTTGTTTCTTGAGGAGGTTGGTGAAGAAAGCGCTCATGGCATCTTGATCGAAGTTGAAGGTATTGGCCATTGGTACCTTGAAACAGACAGAAAAAATGGATAAGAAAACGGATTTGTGAAGGAAAAATGGCATGAATGTGAAGATGCGTCGGGAAAAGGATTCCCTCTACATGTTTGGTCACCGGATTTATATGTTAACAGGGTGAGTGTGTGAGGTATTTTGGGGTAACGGACCACCAGTTTGGGTCTTTGAGGTTTTAAGGGTTGACCTTGTTGAGCTTCTCATGTTGTGTATGCATGATCATGGCATGATGTATGCTGAAAAAGGTTTCATGAACATGCAAAAGTATCGATTATTACGATACACGAAACCTAAGGTCAAAGTCTAAGACAACTATATGCACAAGGATAAAGGGTGGTTTGATTTGAGGGTCCCTGTCCCACTAGAGCATCGATATACCTAACCATATGTGAGGCAAGGAGCCTCGCGTGGGTTCAATAGTACTGACTGCTCGATACACCACCGAAATGATCGGGGATTCGTCGCGGGGTGGAATGCTTTCACTATCTCCCAACATACTCAAAGAGAGTTGTTGAGCCAATGCTACTTGCCATCCAAAAAGTTTCCCTAAAGCTAAGGTTTAGGCAAGGAGCCTTTATTATGCAGAGTGATGCATGAGAGTCAAATTATACTTAATGAGCCAAAAGGAGATTATTTTGAAAAAAATTTTCCTTAACCAAATAGTAATCCTCTTATGTTCCTTTTTATTACAAAAAAGGTGGCAATCAATCCCCAGTGGAGTCGCCAGCTGTGAGGCCTCGCCTGAGCACCAGCCCGGTCCGCTAGAGGGAACCGGGATGCTTATTCTGGTTTAGACTCATGATGGAACCCTCGGGTTCGGATTTGGTTTTGAAAAATGATTTTTAGGAGTCGCCACCTAATTTATTTTTAAATGGAAAAATTAAGGAAAAAACCCAGTTGACTCCAATTTATTAATTTTTAAATTAATTTGCCCAAGGATAAAAATCACTAGCCTTCGAACCAGGTTGAGTTCGGGGACTAGGTTTTTGATTTTAAATAATCTAAATTTGGCTCTTAAGTTTAATTTGACTTGAAAATTGGATTTCATGAATGACATTTATAAGATGATTTTAAAGAAAATGTATGAATATGGCAAAATATGAATAAATGGTGAAAATAAAATATTTACAAATTAATTAAAAAAAGGGAAAAGAGATTGATTGGGATTTGGAATTGAGGTTTGGATTTAGATTCCAAACGTGCCTACGTACCCCATTGAATGGGGATCAAAACCCACGTAGTTCGTTCCACGGTTAAGTGGAGGGGTTTAGGAGTTGATCAGATTGATTTTGGTTTGGGTGTGTTGAAAGTGAGGAAAAAGGCTGATACCTTGACTTTTGATTGGCGAAGGGTTTTATCATACCAAAGTTCTGTTTTATCGGGACCAGGTGATTAGATGGATGGGAAGATTAATTAATTAATTAAAATGATTAATTAATTAATTTGGATGAAAAGTGGATTGAGAAAAAAAGATTATTTTGATTTTGGAAAAAAAAGTGATTAATTAATTAAAAGGATTAATTAATTAATTTGGATGAAAAGTGGATTAAGAAAAATGATTAATTTGATTTTGGAAAAAAAGTGATTAATTAATTAATTAAAAAGATTAATTAATTAATTTTAATTAAAAAAAAGAGTTTTAGTTAATTAAAAAGATTAATTAACTTGGTTAGGGTGAGATAATTAATTAATTAAAAAGATTAATTAATCAATTAGAGAGTGATTGGAGGGAGAAGAAGAGAGGAATTTGAGGATTGCCATCTACCCAAATTCAAGGATGTGTTGGAATGAGAAGGGAAGGGAGCCTATTTATAGGCAAATGGGTGGAGAGTAGTTTAGGTAATGGAAATGTGAAAAGACCATGGGGATAGAGTCAGAAAATGGCTGATAACTGGACAAAGAGGGGTAAAAAGGTCATTTTACGCATGTGGGGCCCACTGGAGTAGAATGGGGCATGCCCTGGCGCGGCGCCGCACCAGGCTTGTGCAGCACCGCGTCAGGCCTTTGCTGCGTGCCGTAAAGGGACAGTGTGGTACCGCGTAGACCTGACACAGTGCCGCACTCCTAACCAGTTAGCGGGACCACCATAATAGCTCCGCGCAATGAGTTAAATTCAGCAAGTGCTAAGGCTACGGTTGGATGCTAAGGGTGTAAAATTGAGGGTTCACACTATGGTGGAATTTAATGCTTCAAGAGTTTGATTGGGAGGTAAGGGATAAGAAAGGAAGTGAGAGCCTCATTATGGATCATCTATCAAGACTTGATCAAGATGGATTAAAAAGGAATGATGATGGTGTGCCAATCAATGAGACATTCCATGGAACATTTATTTAGTTTAGCATCAAAGGAACTTCTATGGTTTGCGGATATTGAAAATTTTCTGGTGAGTGGTGTTCTGCCTTATGGATTAGATTATAGGCAAAGGAAGAAATTTTTGCATAATAGTAAGTTCTACTATTGGGAGGAACCATTGCTTTATAAGAGATGTGCAGATAGTTTGATAAGAAGGTGTGTTCCTTAAGATGAAGTTCAAGATGTTTTGAGACATTGTCACTCCTTGGATGTTGGTGGACATTTTGGTATGTCAAAAATAGCATCTAAGGTACTTCAATCCAGTTTTTGGTGGCCTACATTATTTAAGGATGCTAGAGATTTTGTACTCATATGTGATAAGTGCCAAAGAATCGGTAATATATCTAGGAGACATGAAATGCCTTTGAATGGAATTCTTGAAGTTGAACTTTTTGATGTTTGGGACATGGATTTTATGGTTTGATGTTTGGGGCATAGATTTTATGGGTCCATTTCCTAGTTCTTTAGGCTACAAGGATATTTTGGTTATGGTTGACTATGTCTCAAAATGGGTGGAAACAATTCCAACTATTACCAATGATGCAAAGGTTATTAGGAAAATGCTTAAGAAAATAATTTTTCCAAGGTTTAACACTCCTAAGGCATTAATAAGTGATGGAGGCTCACATTTTTATAATCAAGTCATTGAGAGTCTTTTGAAGAAGTATAAGATAACACACAAGGTTGCTACTCCATATCACCCACAAACAAGTGGGCAAGTTGAGGTTAGTAATAAAGAGATTAAATGGATTCTTGAAAAAATAGTTTCTTCTTTAAGGAAAGATTGGGCATTAAAACTAGATGATGCCTTATGGGCATATAGGATAGCCTTTAAAACCCCAATTGGTCTTACCCCTTGTTAATTGGTCTATGGTAAGTTTTGTCACTTGCCGTAGAACTTGAACATAAGGCATATTGGGCAACAAGGGCTTTGAATTTTGACTTGAAGAAAGTAGGCAAAAAATGACTATTTCAACTTAATGAATTAGAAGAATTAAGAATGAATGGCTATGAAAATGCAAAGTTGTATAAGGATCGTACTAAGTTATGGTGTAACAAGCATTTGGCTAACAAGGAATTTCATGAGGGAGAACTAGTTTTACTTTACAATTCAAGATTAAGATTGTTTCTAGAGAAATTAAAGTCAAAATGGTCAGGTCCTTTCAAGGTTATAAAAATTCACCTCATGGAACCATTGAATTAGCTAATGACAAGGAAGAAATTTTCAAGGTTAATGGACATCGTCTCAAGCTATACTTAATTGGTGAAGTAGTTGATCAAACAAGGTCAATACTCTCTCCACACCTTAGTTTGACAAAGGTATGATCAAGCTATAGACCTTTAAATATAGCATGGTAAGTTTTCTTTCATTATAATTCTTAATTCTACATATATATATATATATATATAAAGCTATTTTGTTATGTAAAAAGTCATGCCCCTGTGTGCTGAATAATTACAGAGAGCATGGGTGCCAAGTCATGCCCTGTGTGTCACCTTGTGCCCTCTCTGTAACTCATTTTCAGTATTTTCTACTTTCAAGTTTTTAATGTTTGCATTAATTTTGTTTTCTTTTAATTATTGTTCCCTCTTTCTTTTTCATCTATTATCACTTTCCATTTATTTAATCAAATTTTCTTATTCAATTTTCAAAATATTTCAAATCCAAAGTGAAGAGTCATGCTTTTCCCAATAAAGGTCATGAGCTTTCACATCCTTCTTGCACCTTAGCCTATATAAACACCTAATTCCCCTCCCCTTTTTAGAATTTTTCAACATTCCCAATTCCTAAACATGGTTTCTCAAGCCTTCCCTTCATATATTTTAATTTTCTTTCATTTGGTTCCATTTCCTTAAGCATCATCTCCTCCTTCTTTTAAAATAATGATCTTTCTCTTTTATTTTCTGCATTGTTTTCATTTTAATATGGGTAAGCCAAGGAGCTTTTCATCTTCAAGGCCACAAGAAAAGCATCACACGACAAATTTGGTATCCATCTATGAGGCTAAGTTCCCCATCCTCTCACATGAAGAAGGTGCTAAATTCTCAACTTTAAAGAATAAGGATATCATCTCTTGTAAGTATATTCCCCTTTCCTTAATTCAAGATGTAGGCATGGAAGACAATTTTCATCAAATGTTAATTACTTATGGGCTTAAAAAATTTGTGTCTATGGAAGAACATTCTTATAGTGAATTAGTCATTGAATTCTACACATATTTGGATGTAAATGAAAAAGACTCCCATATTATAGAATTTCATATGCTAGGAAAGAAACACCAACTCACGTATAGTTTTATACATAAAGTGTTTGGTTTTAAGAAAGATGGTATGTGTGATGCTCCTAAATCTTTTAATATCAATGAGTTTTGGAACTTTTTGATTGATTTGCAAACCCCTTTTGAACCAAAGAAAGGTAAGACAATGTTTATTAAAGACTTAAAATTTTGGTTATTGCATAAAGTCCTTGCCTGTGTTGTTTTCCACAAGTCTAAATTTAATAGAGTTTCTACACAAGAGTTGTTTTTGATGTGGTGTGTTCATAATAAAAAGCAAGTATGTTGGACCTATTGGAATTTTTAATTAACTTTTAACTTGTGTTGCACGCAAGGATGGTCCAATAACTCACGGTCATGTTGTTACTATCATTGCTAAATTTTTTAATATTGATCTTGACTATTTTTTGGTGTTGTTAAGCACTCTTATTTCACTAAATAAGCTTTCTTAAGAGGTGAAATAGTGGATAACTCCTTTTGCTTGATTCCAGCATGGTTTAGGTCATCTTGGAAAGATTTGGCATATCCTTCTCAAGATGAAGAAAAGCAAGCTGGTGAAGAAGAACCTCAACATGAGGAGCCACTTGTTCATGTCCTTCCTACATCTTTGAATGAACTAAGTGGTGCAAATGGCTCCTCAAATAGGGAGACACAACTTTTAGAGCAACTTTTGGAGAATGAAAGGGTGATACAACACCAATTGAATGTTATGGAGGCTTGGAACCGACAAATTAATCGCTGACAATATAAGATGGAGTATAAGATGAAACTATTCTTTGACTAATCTAGCTACAACATCTAGTCTCCTCCACCATCTCCATCAGTGGATTGAGGGAGTGTTTCTTTCCTTTCCTTTATATTTGGGATTCACTTAGGGACAATGTGAAATTTTAAGTATGGAAGAGTGTGAGGCCTCGCCCGAGCACCGGTCTGATATGCTAAGTGGGATCGAAATGCTCTTTTGGGTTCAAACTCACAATGGAACTTTGGGTTCTGATTGGTTGATTTTTGAAAAGAGTCGCCACCTTAATTTTGTTTTATTTGGGAAAAGATTAAGGGAAAAACCCAATTTGACTCCAATTAATATCCCAAAGAAAAAAAAAGATCATTAGCCTCGAAACCAAAGAGGATTCAGGGACTAGGTTTTTGGTTTATTTAGCAAAATGATTAGTTTGGAAAATTTAATACAAAATGACTTAAAATGAATTTCATGAATAGTTTACAAAATGCATGAACAATTATATAATGCATGAATAAACAAATAAATAAATATTCATCTAAAGCAATAAAGCAAATAAAGGAATTAACTTTACAATTCAAAACCAAAATAGGAGATATTTCCTCTAGCCCTTATAGGTTCTAGGGAAGTCACACATTCCCCAAAATAATTCCAAAATAATCATTAAAGAAAAATATTACAAAAGAAAGACAACATCAGTATTATAATAAAGGAGGCAAATTAAAAGCAAATATCACAAAGAAAAGAACTAATTTATAAAATGGCATACAAGAGAACAATTGCATTTTATTTAAATTTGATTTGATGCATTAAACAAGCAAGCCTACGTATCCCTTTGAATGGGAATCAAAATCCACGTAGTTTGCCCTTCTTGCGAAGGGGTTAGTTTAGCCTAGCCATTTTATCATGTTTCAGTTCATTGATTGAAAGGTGGGTTGATTGATTAAATCATATTGATTGATTACCAAGTTGTTAATTATGTTAGATTTTAATTAACAAATTGATATAACAATTTAAATCATTTACCTAGTTGATTAAATCAGATTCTAATCAACATGCCTTAAAATATTGAAAGGAAGCGATAAAACATGCAAAGCAAAGAAATAATAAATGAAAAGAATAAACTAAGCAATCCTAATAAAACAAAACAAAACAAAATAATATAAAGCAAAAGAAAAAATAAAATAAAACAAAATAAGAAAACAAGAAAATAATTACCTTACAAGAACGAGACTTGGGGACGTGGGGCGAATGAAGCAGATGACTAGATTGCAATTCCACCTTTTCAACTCGGCAGAATGACAAACTTAGAGCAAGGACTCATACGACATTATTGGGACCTCCTCGGACTGATTTGAGGAGAGTTACCTCAAATGACCACCCAAAAAATTAAACTAAAAGTTTGTTCCTTTCGGACCAAACTTGTGGAGATGGTTCACTTGATGCAAAGGCTAATCAAGTAAGCTAAGAGGTTAAGAAAAATGGAATGGAAGGACCGCTATATATAGGTGAGAGGTTGGGAGAAGATTTTATACACTTTCGATGTGGGATAAGTGCATGAAATGGAGAAAAAATAGCAAAAACACGAAAAAATGCGACTGCTGCCGTCGGAGGTCCTGTGGCCATCGTAGGGCTTTTGGCAATAGCCATGGTTGTTTTAGTAGCAGCCGCAGGCCTTTCTACGGCTGCCAAACTGAAATTCACCCATTTTTGCGATTTTTGCCCTTTTTCATCCGTTTCAGCTCTAATTTAAGCCTGATTTGATTCTATAGGTTTGAAATTGAATACTAGTTGTTTGGAGGTGCAAATTTGAGGATTCACAGCTGCCTCCTTATTAGACTTGGCTTGAATAAAAGGCAATTCTTATGATAGTGAACCCAGGGATGAAGAAAATGAACCAAAGGATGCTTAGGTGATCGTTACTAGACATTTATGGATAAAATGAGGTTTTGTCAATGGCTATCAGTCTAGCCTTGACATTGAATGCGAGAATGGTCTTAGTGAATTTCAATTAAGGTTATCTGTCTGGCTCTAATGTTGAAGGATAAAGAAAATCTGGTGAAAATCTTAATTAAGGCTATCTATCTGGCCTTAATGTTGGAAAATTTAAATCAAGGCTATCTGTTCAGCCTTAGTGTTGGATAAATCTCAATTAAGGCTACCTGTTCGGCCTTAATGCTGGAGGATTTAAATCAAGGCTATTTGTTCGGCTTTAATATTAGGTAAATCTTAATTAAGGCTATCTGTTTGGCCTTAATGCTGGAAGTAAAA
Organism: Reutealis trisperma; assembly: GCA_947687605.1. Taxonomy (NCBI): domain Eukaryota; kingdom Viridiplantae; phylum Streptophyta; class Magnoliopsida; order Malpighiales; family Euphorbiaceae; genus Reutealis; species Reutealis trisperma. Next base: position 27,459 of record CANTUT010000735.1, on the reverse strand, counting down.
TGATTTGGGGAAAAACTCAATCAAGGCTATTTGTTTGGCCTTAATGTTGGAAGTAAAAATGATTTAGGGAAAAACTCAATCAAGGCTATCTATTTGACCTTAATATTGGTGAATTTAAATTAAGGCTATCTATTCGACCTTAATGTTGGTGAATTTAAATCAAGGCTATCTGTTCGGCCTTAGTGTTAGATAAATCTCAATTAAGGCTATCTGTCCGGCCTTAATGTTTAGAGAATTAAATGATCTAGTGAAATCTTAATTAAAGCTATCTGTTTGGCCTTAATGTTGGTGGATAAAGAAAATCTGGTGAAAATCTTAATCAAGGCTATCTGTTTGGCCTTAATGTTAGAGGATTTAAATCAAGGCTATCTGTTCGGCCTTAGTGTTGGATAAATCTCAATTAAGGCTATCTGTTTGGCCTTAATGCTGAAGGATTTAAATCAACGCTATCTGTTCGGCCTTAGTGTTGGATAAATCTCAATTAAGGCTATCTGTTTGGCCTTAATGCTGAAGGATTTAAATCAAGGCTATCAGTTCGGCCTTAATTTAGGTAAATCTTAATTAAGGCTATCTGTTTGGCCTTAATGTCTGGTTAGTTTTGAGACATTTCTGGTAGGAATGATGATGACCCTGTCTGGTAGGAATCGACAGAAAGATTATCCATTTTGATTCAGAAGTTTGACTTACAACTTGTTCTATTATGAAATGCATCTGACTATGCAATGATTGGATACCCTAAACCTGTGAAGGGTCAGTTTGGTAGAAGAGTGCTGAGCTTTTGGGAGAAAGATGCCCCCGCTTTGGAAGGTACCTTAGTTATTTGGTCTTTGATTGTTCTGTCTAGGAAGAAGTCATTTTAGAAGGTTAAGCTAGGTTGAGCTAGGCTTAGGTGGGTTTTGCTTGGGAGAAGTTTTGGTTTGAGGTTGAATTGGAAAGCTTAATTAGGGGGGTCAAGTCCTTGGAGATGATTAGGTAGAAAGGCTAGGTCAAGTTTTGGGGAAGGTCAAGTTTTAGAGAAGGTTGAGTTTTGGGGAAGGTCAATTTGTTAGGCTTGTCTCCAAAGAAGTTCATACGGTGATGTTTGGTCAGGTCTGGCAATTGGCTTGGTCAGTTATGGCCTTCTGGTTTAGCTTTAGGGGAGATTGTTTAGAATGAGTGGATTACCTTAGAAGGCTAGGTTAGGTTTGGCTTTGGCTAAGGTCACTTGGAAGTTTAGTCAGATTTGGCTATGTGAGAGATTAGATTAGAGGCTCTATTAAGTTATAGCTTTTTGGTGAGTTTATTCGAAAGGCTTGGTTAGATTTTGCCTTAAGAATGTGTCAGAGAGATTAGGCTGGGATGCTATACTTGGAACGCTAATCTTAGTTTAGAGGGAAAGGTCAGGCTAGGAAATCCAGCTCGAAAAGGCTCAGTCAGATTTAGCCTTAGAGGAAATCTTGGGCTTCATGGTGAAGGATTTTTGGGAGTCGGTTTCATGATAAAGGCTTTTGGTTGTGTGCTTCATGGTGAAGGTTTTTTTGGACTGGGCTTCTTAGTGAAGGCTTTAGTTTTGGGCTTCTTGATGAAGACTTCTAGATTTGGGCTTCATGGTGAAGGCTTTTGGTTTTAGGCTTCTTGATGAAGGCTTCTAGATTTGGGCTTCATAGCGAAGGCTTTTGGTTTTGGGCTTCATAGTGAAGGCTTTTGGTTTAGGCTTTATAGTGAAGGCTTTTGGTTTGGGCTTCATGGTGGAGGCTTCAAGGTGTTGAGGATAGTTTTCTACAAGGGTGCTTTGGATGGTTGGCTTTGGCTCAGGTACGGTACTATAGGTTTTGGTCACAAGGATACCATAGGCTCATGGATAAGGGTTTGCCCTTTGACATGATTGCATTAGAATGGTTTGTAGGCTTTAAGAGGCTTTGATTCTTAGGATTATGTGATTTGCCAATGAGGCTTAATCTTTCAAGGATAATGAGATGTTTGCCAAAGAGGCATGAGATGGGCCTTGACTGGTTTGAGTCCTTCTTAATCAACTTGAGGATGATAGGCTTTGGGAGACATGCCTCAACTAGAATCAAAGATGATGAGTCTTGAGAGACTTAAGATTTTTGGTTCTGCCCATGATGAGATTTTGCCAAGGAAATTGTGGTATGTGTTTGAAATGATTGGTATGATTTACCAATGAGGCTTGGCACGGTTTAAAGGTAGGCTGAAACTTGTGAAAAAATTATAGAGGTTGTATGGTTTTGCTTTTTGTAGCATGAATCATGGAAAAGAGCAAGTCAAGCTTTTCTTACTGTTTGAGATTGAAGAGACTCTTGAAGTGACACTTAATTGATTTAACTTGACGTAGATGACACATTAACTAAAAGAAAAAGCCCTTAGGAATGGCTAAAGGACTAATAAGAAGAGACAACTTGAGGATTATATTGCTAGTGAGCAATAAGGACATGACAGACTGGAGATTTAGCTTTTTGAGCTAAACTATGGGATGGATTGACAGTAGATGATTGACGTTCTACAAAGACATGCCCCTATTATAGGATAAAGGCATAGAAGATAGTATACCCTTAGAGAATGAACCTTTGATGAGGAAGGATTACTTTTGAGAAACGAGATGAGACGGATTGATTGAAGATGACAACTTTGGACATGAGGAAAGATGACTTGGATGAGCTCTCTCTCTCTCTCTCTCTCTCTCTCTCTCTCTTTCAACTCTTTTGCCTAAGCCGCCCTTTTGTGTTTTCAACTTAGTGAGCTTGAATTAATGAAATTTAGAAGAAAATTCCATCATGGTTTAGGCTGCTGCCTTTTTTTATTATTTTTTTATTTTGAAGGGCTCTGACCTTTGAATTCTGGATTTGACAAAGGTCTTCTTTGAACTTATTGCCCTTTATTGAGGTGCATCATTTGATTACTCGATGTGCAACAGATAATTACATTTACTTGCTTTTTATGCTTTAACTATTTAATCATTTGACCCTTTTTTGTTGGGTAAAATTGTTGATGGCACCTCAAATTCTAGCATGTGCTAATTGTGGTGGATTTAACTGTTTGTTCATTTCTGTCACTTTTTTTTCTTGCTTTTTTTTCTTTCTTTCTTTTTTTTTCTCTTTTTTTTCTTTTTTCTTTTTGGTAAGCTCATCCATCTCAAACCAAAAAGGAAGATAAGAAAATAAATGCATTAATAAGAAAATGTAGATGCATTACTATAAAGAAAACTTTATTATAAGATGACAAAAAGGGGATTGACATGGTCGGCAAAATATAAAATAAAATAGAATGACAGACTCTAACTCAAACTTAAACTCAGACTTTGATTTGGAATTCAACCTCAGATAGGTCAGATTAGCTAGGCTTAAACTCCTCCATGTTATGCCACTCAGGGTTAAGGTAAGGTGGGGTTGAGTCGAATCTAGATTCCTCATCATTGTTTAGGTTGGTGGTGGGGAATTCAGCTTGAAATGATTTACTTTGGATGCAATCTTTAACCTTTGATGTAGTTGCAACCAAAGCTTTGAAGGTAGGTATGTATTGTGTTAACAAGTGGGCTCGATAGGCTGGAAGTAGATTCTTGACAATGATATCTACTTGTTCTTGCTTGGTTGGCCTGTTTACCATTTGAGAGCTTTAACCCTCCACCTAGTAAGGAACATGGAAAAGGACTCATCTGGAAGTTGCTTCATGGTTTCCAAATCACGTCTAGTGACATCTACTTTAGTGTTGTAATGATACTGTCCAACAAAAACATGATAAATATCATCCCATGTTCTTTTTTGGCTCTTGTCCAGTGAAAGAAACCATCTCCTAGCAGCTCCAGTTAGTGATTCTTGGAACATTTGAGCAAGGAGTTCATCGCTAAGTCCTATAGGTTTCATTACTCTCATATACATCTTCATATGAGTTCTAGGGCATGTGGTTCCATCAAATCTATCCAACTCAGGCATTTTGAATTTAGGAGGAAGCTTGGCATCAGGGAACAAGATCAAGCTATCCATATTAATTAAGGCATTGTGGTGCTTCAGGGATTTGATGGTTTTCTCCATAGATTCAAGTTTGTCCATAAGCAGTTTAGTATCCTGAGAGAAAACTTCCCCACCTTGAAAATGATTTATGAGAGAGGAAGATCTAGAGTGGGTAGTGGTGTTTAGGGCTTGAGTATTGGTAAGTTTCCCAAGGTAGGTTTGGTTCAAAATGTGGTTGAGATTATTGAGGTTTGCCTTGTTAATCAAGGCTCGAACTTTCTCAATGATGGCTTGCCTTTATTCCTTCATGGTTTCTTCAAATTGAATCTATTGACCAGCTAGGACAGCTTGAAAAATGCTCTTTATGCTTCTTAAGAAGGTTAGTCATAAGTGTAGTTAGGGTATGCATGTCAAGCGGGTTGGCCATTGGTACCTTATGAACCGAATCAAAGAATTAAGGTAAGTGCTTGAAGAAGAGGCAGAAATATGGGTACGCAAACTTTGAGGAAAAAGACTCCATTTAATGTTGTGAGTTAACTGCATTTAGGCTTTTGAGGATCTCCTAAGGTTGCGTAGGTCAAAGTCTCAAGCTTAAGGTATCAGGTTGGACCAAATGTACTGGACTTAGGGTAGTGTGTTGAGCCAAAGGTATTAGGCTTAAGGTAATGTGTTGGGCCAAAGGTATTGGGCTTAGGCTTAGGTCAAAGGTATTAGGCTTAGGGTAGTATATTGGGCCAAAGGTATTGGGCTTAGGATAGTGTGTTAGGCCAAAGGTATTAGGCTTAGGGATGACGGTGTCTTGTGGCTAGGTTGGCAAGGTATGGGTAAAAAGGAGTTTAGGGTGAAGACATTTTGGGTAAGATTAAGGTAACAGTGTTTATGGTTAGAGGTGTTTAAGGCCAAGGCTAGCGAAATGAGGTTTTAAGATTAGGGCTAGGGTATTAGGGTAAGGTTTAAGATGATGGCTTAAGATTTATGGGGGCAAAGGTGATTGAGATAGAGGTAGAATGTTTAAGGTTTAGAAGTGAATGTGTTTGGATAGAAGTGGAAAGTGAGTATATGACCCTTCTTCGTTTCAAGGTATAACTAAGACTAGAGATGAATACATGTTTTGTTATACAATATCGATGCATGATATGCATGGGCAAAATATTTCATGAGAATGCAAAGACGAAAGGTTTTAATTATGGTACATACAACCTAAGGTCAAGATCTAAGTTCATTACATGAAAAGGGTAAGGGTAGCTTGTACAGGGTACCCGTCACACTAGAGCAGCGATATACCTAACCACATATGAGTCAAGGAGCCTCGCGTGAGTTCAGCAGTACATGCATGCTTGTTACACCTTTAAAAGGATTAAAGGATTCGTCATGGGGTGGATGATTTCACTATCGGTGAATAGACCCAAAGAGGGTTACCTGTTTGTGGCATATGTATATGGTTTTTGTGTGTGTTAATTTAGGCTTTTTGTGATTAATTCATGTTTATGTAGGTTAGAATGTGTTATTTTACTTTTTTTAGTTTGAGGAAGGTTTTAGTTCATTTTGCAGGAATTGAGCATTAAATGGAGCAAAAGAATGAAATTCAGGCAGAAGCATGTGTAACGGGCCTAAAAAATCACGCATATAGCCTAGCCATCGCATACAGGGCAACTGCCCCAATTATCCCAGCCCCCCAGCACTAGCTGCCAATGGGCCAGCACAAGCCAAGCAGCAGCAGCAGCACCCCAGCAGCGCCCGCGACGGTCATCCAGGGCGCGCGACGGTCATCCAGCGCAACAGCAGCGCCTGCAACGGTCATCCAGAGCATGCAACAGGCTATTTTTTTCAGCAGGCCATGTTTAGCAGCGCCAGCTGCCTAGTCCCAGCGTCCGCTGCCAACGAAGATCCTAGCCCCAGCGCCCAGCTGCACAGTCCCAGCGCTCGCCGCGAAGATCTGCTTAGTTTTAGGAATGTTGATCTGAATTTCTAGTTTCCTTTTCCATTTATGTTTTCTTGTTTTAGAGGTTATAAATAGATCTTAAATAGGGATTGAAAGGGGAGGGGGAGTTCTGGATTCATGAATTGAAATTGGAATAAAACTTCAGTTGATTTTCTTAGTTAAATTTTCCAGAAATTATTTTGAGATTAGGCTTCCAAATTTTGTTCTTAGGAGTTTCTTTGGAAAAATTCAAGAGATTGAATTTAATCAATTCGGTTGTAAGGTGAGGATTGAATCTTATTTCTCCAATTTAATAATTCTGGGTTAATTAAATCGATAGTATTGTTTTGATGGATTCAGTTAATTATATTAAGAATGAGATGATTTCTTTATTTTCCATGAGCTAATTTAATTTTAGTCTAGGGTTTGTATGATGTGTTCATGATATGGAATGAGTTAAATCCCAATCAATTATTCTTTTTATTCTTAATTGAGTTGGTTAATTGTTTAAGAATAATTGCTTAGCTACCGATTGTTTTACTTAGGTTTTGAACGAAGGAACGAGAGTTGAAGTTCGATTCCCGATTTCACTCTTTTAAGATCTTAAAATGAATTAGAAATATAAGTTTTAAGATTAAGTTATCGTTTTTAATGTATGAACTTATAGAATGATTTTTATGAATGCGAGTGCTAATAGATTGATTTTTATCTGTTGATTTATTAGAAATTAGGGCTTTAGCATAATTAATTGGGACTATTCTAGAACATAGAGGATTGATAAACTGAATGCAAACCCTGGACTATATTTATTCATTAAATTTTCACTTAATTACATTTGCATTTTCTTTTAATTTATTGTTTTGCTTTTAGTTCTTTTAAAACTCAAAAATCAAACAAATCTTCTTATATTTAATTTGCTTTCACAAAGAAACAAGTAATTTCTATTTGCAATTCCTTGAGAGAATACGACCTTGGGTGCTTCCTAAATACTACAATTGCCCTGTATACTTGCGGGTCGCTTTTGGACGGTATATTTTGAGGCGAACATTACCCACTTGATGTTACTTTCTATCCATTATTTTCCTAAGAAATCTAGGTTGAAAGGCAAGGAGCCAATGTAAATGATGCATGAAAGTCATTTATATATTAAAAGTGCCAAACTTTGATTTAAACCAATTGGTAGTCCTCTTTATTTCTTTTTATAAAAAGAAAAGTGGTCCCCAGTGGAGTCGCTAGCTGTGAAGCCTTGCCTGAGCACTGGTCTAATATGCTAAGTGGGATCGAAATGCTCTTTTCGGTTCAAACTCACAATGGAACCCTCGGGTTCTAATTGGTTGATTTTTAAAAAGAGTCGCCACCTTAATTTTATTTTATTTGGGAAAAGATTAAGGGAAAAACCCAATTTGACTCCAATTAATATCCCAAAGGAAAAAAAAGATCACCAGCCTCGAAATCAAAGAGGATTCAGGGACTAAGTTTTTGGTTTATTTAGAAAAATGATTAGTTTGGCAATTTAATACAAAATGACTTAAAATGAATTTCATGAATAGTTTACAAAATGCATGAATAATTATATAATGCATGAATAAACAAATAAATAAATATTCATCTAAAGCATTAAAGCAAATAAAGGAATTAACTTTACAATTCAAAACCAAAATAGGAGATACTTCCTCTAGCCCTTATGGGTTATAGGGAAGTCACACACTCCCCAAAATAATTCCAAAATAATCATTAAAGAAAAATACTACAAAAGAAAGACAATGTCAGTATTATAATAAAGGAGATAAATTAAAAGCAAATATCACAAAGAAAAGAACTAATTTATAAAGTGGCTACAAGAGATCGATTACATTTTATTTAAATTGGATTTGATGCTTTAAACAAGCAAGCCTATGTACCCTTTGAATGGGAATCAAAATCCACGTAGTTCGCCCTTTTTGCGAAGGGGTTAGTTTAGCCTAGCCATTTTATCATGTTTTAGTTCATTGATTGAAAGGTGGGTTGACTGATTAAATCAGATTGATTGATTACTAAGTTGTTAATTAGGTGAGATTTTAATTAACAAATCAATGAAACAATTTAAATCATTTACCTAGTTGATTAAATCATATTCTAATCAACATGCCTCAAAATATTGAAAGGAAATGATAAAACATGCAAAGCAAAGAAATAATAAATGAAAAAAATAAACTAAGCAATCCTAATAAAACAAAATAAAACAAAACAAAATAATATAAAGTAAAAGAAAAACTAAAATAAAACAAAATAAGAAAACAAGAAAATAATTACCTTACGAGAACGAGACTTGGGGACGTGGCATGGATGAAGTGGATGACTAGATTGTAATTCCACCTTTTCAGCTTGGCGAAATGACAACCTTAGAGCAGGGACTCAAATGGCATTATTGGAACCTCCTCAGACTGATTTGAGGAGAGTTACCTCAAATGAGCACCCACAAAATTAAACTAAAAGTTCGTTCCTTTTGGACCAAACTTATGGAGATGGTTTGCTTGATGCAAAGGCTAATCAAGCAAACCAAGAGGTTAAGATGTTAAGAGGTGGAGAAAAATGGAATGGAAGGACCCCTATATATAGGTGAGAGGTCGGGAGAAGATTTTATACACTTCTGATGTGGGACAAGTGCATAAAATGGAGAAAAAATGGCAAAAACATGAAAAAATGCGACTTTTGCCGCTGGAGGTCCTACGACCGCCGTAGGGCTTTTGGCCACAACCGCAGGTCAAACCGTGGCAGCTGCAGCTATTTTGGCATTAGCTGTAGGCCCTTCTATGGCTGCCAGACTAAAATTCACCCATTTTCATGATTTTTGCCCTTTTCACCCGTTCTAGCTTTGATTTATGCCCAGTTTGATTTTGTTGGTTTGTAATTGAGTACCGGTTGTCTGGAGGTGCAAATTTAAGGGTTCACAGGGTGGGGTAGTTAGTATTTGTTTTATTTTGATCTTGTTTTTATGTTTTTTGTGTTAGTATATTGCACGCATGTATATTTGTTTTTGCTTTTTGCATCAAAATATAAAAAATTTCCCTTTCTATCACTTTGTCTTCTTCTCATGCATTAGTAGACTCTTGCCTAAATTCATTTTAAACTTGAAAGGAGTTACATTATAATAATAAATTAATGAATGAATTTTTAGTGCTCAATTGTTAGAATCTTTAAGTTTCATGTAGTATTTGTTTTAAGTTTTTCTTTTTATCTCATTTTTATTATTTTCAAAGTTTAAAAATTATCTAGTCAACTTTCTAACTATGCTTACATGTTAGAATTGTAAGGAATTAAGTTTTGGTTTTAAGGCTTTAAGTTGCCTAAGGGAAACTATAGCCATAATACGAGTAACTCATTTTTTACTAATGGATGAGGACACAAAATGAAGTAAAATAAGAATTGACTTTGATGCTTGTCGACATTATGCATTTCAAGTAAGTTGTGTGTAAGTGAGTGTGCTCCTTAATTACATTCATTTGGAAAGAATGTGTGATTTCACAAATAGAATAATAAGAATTAATTTTATGAAAAAAAAGTCTAAAAATGCCATGAGATTAATAAGTTTGTACGTGTGCTTAACTTCTGTCCTAAAGGCTATTTTCATCTTTAAAATTCTAAGCTTAAAGAATGAATATTTTGGCTGGGACAGCTTGGTTAGGACCTTGACTCTATAATTTTGACTTTGTTCTTAATAAGAATGAGATAAAAAGATAAACTTAGGGCTTATGCTATGAGACTTGTCACTTCTATCATTATTGAAGTATTGAAAGTTAATTTGTTAAAATTTTTCTTCCTATACTCCTTTGATGATTAAAATTAACTTAGTGAGAATACTACATCTATTTTGGAGAAGACAAAGGAACTTATTACCCTCTTAAATCTTTATTTCTTTCTTGCTTGAGGACATGCAAGGTCTAAGTATGGGGGAATTTGATGTGATGCAAAATAGCATAAATATTTAGTGCTTTATTGATATAGTTTGTATGTTGCATAAGTTATTTTTATTAATTATTTCTAGAATTTGGTATGCTTGATCTTGTTCTTGAGTTTTACAGGTTGTCATAGGTTTAAGATTATGCCTTTAAGGAGAATTAGGTGCAAGAAATCAAGATAAGGCCATAGAGCAAGTAGTAACCCAAAATAGAGGGAAAAGAGCTAAGTCTATCATGAGTCATGCCATGGGTGCCGACTCGTGACAGAGAAGAATGGTCATGAGTCATGCCATATGTGCCAACTCATGACAGAAAAGAAGGGTGCCGAGTCATCACATTTGTCAAGAGTAGTTACTGCACCTCTTTGACATGACTTTTCATAATTACATCCCTTTGGAAGAGGCATGACTTGGGATACTTAGGAGTCTATAAATAATTGAATTTAACTATGATTTTGTATTAAGAACGCTTAGTTTTTGGTTTAAAATATTTAGTGTCATTCTAGTTTTATTTTGAATTATCAAGCAAAATATATTTCAAAAGTTCAAAGAAGACATTCAAGAAAGCTACTCAATATCAAGTAATTTCCCGGAAAGCATTGAAGAATTCATCAAAAAGTTTCCTCCCCCTTTGCTTTAAATTAGTTACTTGATACTTGAAATGTTTTCTTGTTGTTATTTAGTTTTTGACACTACATATTCTACCTGAATTCTTGCTTATTAGAATTGCAATGATGAATTAATTTTATGAACTACATTTTTAATATGCATGATTGATTTAATTTCAATTGAGTCTTACATTATGTTATGTATGCTTGATCACCATATATACTTGTTAATCATTTTGTTCACAATGAGAGTTGGGACATTTTGGTGGAAATACAACTGAAATTACTCAAAGATTAGGAGAGTACTTGGAGATAAGCAATCCACTTTGAGGGGTTAAAGAATTGACATGAAACTTAAAGATTTTAGTTTATCTCTATAAAGACATGAGAATGCTTATAAACTTTAAATTAAAATACTTTTAATTGACAATGAGAGTTGCTTTTAAGAATTATTGGTCATATTCTCCAATTATTGCATGTGTTTATATATTAACTTTTATAGTTTAAAATTAATTTTGTGTTGTAATTCTAATATGCATTGTTTGTTGTTATTAATTAAAGTAATAATAAATCTTAGTATTTTAGATTAATTAGAATAAATCAACATCTTCTTGGGTTTTGTTTGCCTATCCATCTTAGTATTTACTCAGTTAATATAAAATTTCTCCAAATTCCTTAGAGTTTAACAACCTACTCACTTTATACTTAGTCTTAAAGACTAGAGTACTAAATTTGACCCACATCATGGATCCCTAAGCTTCTTTAGCCATAGTTCACTTGGATTCAATAAATACCAATAAAAGTAATTGCAATTATAAGCTAAGAATTAAATGCCAATGAAAATAAATGTGCTGGACATTATGAACAGTAAAAATGAAACCTTAATTGCATTAATTCAAATTGAGGCTATTGGTATTAAAAGGAAAGTATTGACAAAACATGAAATAAAATATTGATAGTGAAATGAAGAGATAATATTGTAAATGCTTAGTAATTAAAGTATTTAAACAAAGAAATGAAATGCTAAAATGAAATGAAATTTGCTGATGAATTTGCTATTGAATTTGTTGTAGCTGTAGGTAATTCTTTGGATGATTGTTTGTGCCCCCCTATCATATGCCTTTCATTTTATGTATATTAGTGTTAACTTCCTACTAATGTCAGTTCCCTTTTTTGCTCCCCCGTTCCCTTGAATTTCTCTACGTTCTTCAGTTGTTCATTGCCCATTTCTCAGAACATCCAGTTGCTCAACTCCCATTCCCAACTTTAGCTGCTTACTTCTATAAATTGTTTTTTCTAATAAATAAATCAATTTATATTCATAAATGGGTTGGACCTCATAAATGTGCACATAAAAATATATGGGCTGGGTTGCAAATTTTTAGTCCAAACAAGTGCCCCTTTATATATATATATGTTTTAGCCCAAAGGCCAAGACTATAAACATAAGGACTAAAAACCCCCTTTCCTCTCATAATTCATAATTCACCTTGTCTAAAAAATTTAGGCCCAAAGTCCAATTTTCTGATTATAAGAAATAATTTTGGGAAAAAGAAGCTAAAAAAAGGAAATTAGAGCTTGCCAGAGCTTTTGCTCTTGCTATAGTAGTAAGGGCTCACCAAAATTTGAATTTTTCTAATTTCGACACAAACCATAGCTCTTCCATTTACTCCTTTAGAGGAACCTAATTATTAAAACCTCTAACCTTTTGTCTTCCTCCTCTTATTCAAAACCTGTTTACTCAGCTCTCCAATTTAAAACCTTTTTAAATTCCTAACCTACCACAGAATCCTCCCATAAATCTTGAGAACAAATCATTTCCTTCGGAATTTTCACTAAACCCAGCTACCCAAAACTCAAATTTTAAATTTAAATTGCCTAAATCTTCATTTATTTTTAAAAACCAAGTTGATTCTTTAAGTCCTTTACCAAACCCAAACAATTCTTCCTTTTTTTCTTTTGCTTTACTTGATTTTTCCTCTCTTTCCCCAAAATCAACTTTTTCTTTCTCTTCACCTATAAACCCATCTCCATTCTTAACAATAGGTGCTTTCTCCACATTGCTGGCCACACCAACTTAGCTCCTTCTCGTTGCCCAGCCGTTCGCCAAGTTTGATCGCATGTGCTCACCTAGCTCACCACTACCACAAGAAGACCCAGTAGCAGTGCTCCCTCTTCTGGTTCAAGGCTTCACTGGCAGCTATACCCAAGCCACCATCTCTCTTTCTTCATTGCCTATAATCTCAACTAGTGATTCATATTTCCCTTTCATTATTCCTTTTCTTTTTCAATTTTAGCAATTTTCATCATCGACTCAGGTTTTTGATGTATATATAGGTTATTCAAACTCTTGGCTCCTTTAACTCCATCAACACCAAAGAAAGCTCAACCTTCTTTAAAGGTTTATCAAAAGGAATGGTGCAAGGAAGGTTTGGTCTTTGATTTTTGTTGATTTTATTTTCTTTGGTATTTTTGGTACCCTTATCACATGAACATTTTGTTTAACTTCTGCATTATGGATGATTTATGCATTATTGATGGTTTGTAATGATGCATACAATGGATAAATGTATAGATGTAAGAAGGTGGATTCACAGCTTTGCTTTGTGTATGTAATGAATGCAATTTGCACGTAATGCTGACTCTTAAAAGTGGCTTGCAAGTTATAAGATAATTATTTTGATTGATTTTTTTAGTGGATTCCTAAAGCTATCTTAGGAAGGTCTGACAATTTTATGATATTTTTGAGTGATGGCAATGATGGGTAATCTAGACCCTAAGCAAAAGTGTGTTTATGCAAGCTAGATGCTTTGAACTAATGATTGGCTATCTGAAGGGTGACATTAGGAAGATGCCCTATTTTAGAGGGCAATAATTTGCTATTTTGACATGGGTTGGGACTTGTCATGACAATGGGACAATAGAGATTTAGCAAGCAAGTGGCTTATTTTAGGTTTAGAAGGAAATTTATTTGTTTAGGCATCTTAAGACTTTGAAGGGAAGATTGGTTTTGGAAATGAGGTGTCGATGATTTACTCATGGTTTGACTTTGGGAGCTTGTGGCTATAAGAGGGTTACTAGGTTTATTATAGATGATAGAGATTTACGATTTACTCTATGGGGCCTAATGTTTCTTTTTATGCTCTAGGCCTAGCTAGGTTGCTTGGGTAGTTAATCAGGTAGTCCAAGCTTTAGACTTCTTTCAGGATTTGGTTTTGGTTTTATCAAGAGCTTTGAATAAATGGGTTAATAGGTATTAGGATTCGGTTAATCTTGGCTCTTCTTTTAAACTAGGTATGGTAGGGTTTTGAGCTATAAGGATAAATGACTTAGATAAGTTTAGAAGGTTCACTTAGATTTTGGAGATTAGACTTTCTTTGAGTAGATGAGAGGGATATGCCTTGATTTCAGTCCATAGTGAGACCCTTTTAGTTTATTGGGTTCATCAGGGAACTGGGGCTTTGCAGTTTGTTACAATGATTCATGAAAAGGAAAGAATGCTTTATTTAGGCTAGGAAGACTCTTAGCGATGATGTTTTTGGGTTCAGCTAGATTCACATAAAGGTTGAGATGGACTTTTAGGAATAAGGGAGAGCCATCTAGCTTTGGCCTTTTGTTGACTCGAGCACTATGATAGAATGACATGATTTAGAGATTATACGCTTGATAAAGGATGATAGAATGATTGAAGATACCATTAAAAAGACATTATTTAATTAAACTTACACATGAATTGAACCATTTAGCGAATTCAGTCTCTAATTTTGCATTTGTATCCTCTTTTGATATATTTAGGATAGTTTGCTTTAACATTCAATGTATAAGTTTCAAAAAATGAGAAACAAATTAATTAATATTAGTTGGAAAATTAATTTCAACTTATTGTCATTGTTTTTTGCAAAACTTACTTGATAATTTTTGCAACTTCAGAGCAATTCAAAAGATTGTCAGAATGAGCTACCTTGTATTCTTTGTCGATGTTCAATCTCATTTTAGCTTGATCAAATGGTCTACCTAGATGAGTGAATATTGATAAATTCCCTGAGATATTTGAAGCTTTAGGCATTCCACCATCATCATTTTCTAGAAACTCTCCAATGTCTTATATACATATGGGTTTCAAATAGTAAGAGTAAAATGATGAGGTTTCTTCAATATGGAGCCTTTAACCCTGGCTTTATTCTTGACATTATGTTTCAAATGTCCATTAAATCTACAATAGAACAATATTAATATAGATACTGAATATGGCTTTAGATGATTTTTCTAAAGTGCTTGTAAATAAAAAAGGACATAAAGAAGTCACCTCTCAAATGGATGCATCCACCTGTACAGAACTGGGCCTGCTAATTGAGCCTCATAGCCAGATGTATTGGTAGTTGCTCTATGGAGTCGAAGAAACTTGGGGGAAAAATGCATTTCAATTTAAATAATATCAATGGAATTTCAATTTCAAGTCTCGCCATGTCTTCCTCCTTAAGAATTATTGAAGTAAGTTCTTTGAAAAATAAACTCAACTCCATCAGTGGTCCCCAAACATCCTTTAGAAAAGTTCACAAAAAGCAATAAGAATTAAGCGTTGCATAAAAAAATGACAGTCATGACTCTTCATTCCAAACAACCTTAACTTCTACATATCAACATATTGCCCAATATTGGATATATACCCATTAAGGAATTTTAGATCTTTCAACTGTTCACCCAAGACCTGTTTACCTCACTTATCCAACACATATCTTGCCTTTGGATATTTTTTAGATCTTTCATCAATCTTTAACTCATGATAGTTGCAGAATTGTTTCAAGTCCTGTCTAGCTTTAACATTATCTTTGGTTTTCCCTAGGATGTCCATTACCATGTTGAAAATATTTTCAAACACATTCTTTTCAATGTGAATTACATCCAAATTATATCTAATCAAATTAGTGTTCCAATAGGGTAAGTCCCAAAATATATTATGTTTCTTCCACCCACATCTGCTTCACCTTTCAATTTGAGCATTCACATCATCCACTCCTACCTCAGTCATTTTCATCAATTTCAAACTACTCATTTCCTCTAAGAGTTAAGAACCTGACCGTATAAGTAGAGCCAGTTCTTGAACTACATGATTCTTAAGGAAATGAGTTTTGTACTACCTAAAAGGATGATCAGGTGGTAAGAACTTACGATGACAATCAAACCATGATTGCTTGCCCCCTTTAGGAAGAGTGAAGGCATTTTTTTCCTTGTAATATGGACATGCAAGTCTATCCTGAGTACTCCATCTAGACAACATACTTAATGCAGGAAAATTGCTCATAGTCCATACTAGAGTAGCTCGTGTTTGAAAATTCTACTTCGTTGACACATCATATGTCTCTACTCCTATTTTTGAAGGAATGGTGGAGCCAATCACAGCAGAAGTGAGGCAGTAGGGTGAAATTTCAAACATTTTAAAATTTCAGTTCACCCAATTAAATCCAAACATTCATTCAAGTAATCGACTAATTTGGTGCAAAACACTATGCATAGAAATAAGAACAAGGACTAATCATATTACTGCTTGAAAGTTCCTTCTTTTGTTTATCAAATAGCTCCCTAAGTGTGAAGCCTCTATATCATCAACACCTAAGTCACCTTCAAGTTTCCATTTAGTTTCTTTGTTGTTCTTGAATTCCTCTTTTGGTTGCCCAATATTGATTCAAGATCTTCCCTCAAAAACCTTTAGAAAGATATGGTTTCACTTTGAATTATTTTGGACTAAACTCATTTTCAATTGCAAGCAATTGTTCTTTCATAGAGAACAAAGAAAAAGAATTAAGGATAAAAGGAAAACCTAAAGAAACACTTTCTTCTTTTATTTTTATCTCTCAACTTCTCTTTCTAAAGTTGCTACAAGTAGAAAAACAGTGTTCAATATTTTGAAGAAGATGAATATAAACTCTTTATGTACATCTTTTCGTAAGACTTAACCCTTAAGTCTTTACTGAAAGACTCTTCCACCCTTTTATGCTTTATGGTTTATTATGAAATGTCCATTTTACCCTTTAGGCCTAATGAGTATTTCTAGAAGCTAATTAAAGTGGAAATGATTGTTTTAACCTTAGTAGAAAATTCTTTAACCCCTAAACTCATCACATGGACTTGTGGATATTAAATTTTTTCTAACTCCTAAATTACCTCTTTTTCATATCATATATGGGTTTAGGCTATATCTCATTGTGAACCTTTAAATTTTCACTCTTAATATCTGACTACACCTTGACACTTGCTAAGATTAGTGCGCTATGCAGAGCCCATATGAAAATGGGCCAAAAAATGAGCTGTGGCAACTCGTGGATTGGTTACGGCAACTCGCAGTCGGTTGTAGTTACTGCAAATGCCCTTGCGGTAGCCAATTGGCTACCGTAGCCAGCCCTATGGTTACCCAAAGCTCTTTGCGGTTACTGCATGCCTTAGACAGTTGTTGTAGCGTGTTCTGATAGAATCCCATACCGAAAAATCACCCTTTTAAGCCTCTACACCCCTTATAAATACCTTGCACCTCACAACAACTTTGACACATAATTATATGCTTCTATACTCCTCTTAAAGCTTTATGAACCCTATTCCTAAGCCTCCTAGTCATCAAAACCCTTTTTCTAAACCACCTAATCTCTAAAACCCCATTCTAAAACCTTTTCCATCACCTCAAACCTTATTCATTAAGCTTCTTAATCACCTCAAACCCTATTCATAAGCCTCCTAATCACCTCAAACACTATCTCTAAGCTTCCTATCAAGAAAAGGTGCAATTCAAGTTATTTCTTTCAAAGAAAATTCATGATACTCAAGCAAAGGTGCGATCCAAGTCCCTCCAAGAAGAGTTTGCACTATTCAAGAGTCCTTCTTCCAAAAGTGCTCATGTTATCCCTAAGTTTAAGTGGAACTTAGATGCAGTGTCAAGCTCACTCTCTACGTTCTTCGCTGCCTAAAGCCTAAGGTAAAAATTCTTTCCTTTTCCTTTTCAAGTCTAATTTTCGGATCCAAATCTAAAAAGATCTAATTTTTGTTAATTAAAATTTGACCTAATTAACAAATCCCTAAGCCCTTAAAATCATCAAAACATGATAACAAAGGCAATGACTTAAAAACCCCTCCTTCGTAAGAAGAAATAACTACGTGAGGTTTGATTCCCATTCAAAGGGATACACAGGCTTGCCATCTCTAAGGCATTCAACTCCACTAAAACTAACCAACTCTCCTCTCTATCACCTTCTTCACATAGTTTAGGATTGAAATTGCTTTTCTTAAAATAAAGTCTTTGATTTACTCCAAATCATTTTCAATTTAATCTTTTTCATTTGCATCATATATAAATTAAGATTTAACTTAATTGAAACCATTATAGATTAAACATCAGAATATGCTAGGGTTCTTGCAAATTAAATTACACGCTTAATCATTTTACCATTAATCAATTAATTAAATACCTTAATTAATTATTATGGTAAATCTTTTACACTTAAAAGGTGATCTTTATTGGGTGTGTAACTTTCTAGGTTCATATTTAATTAGCAATAGGAATGAGAAAATATTTTTCTCTACTAATGTGAAATCTCCACTTCACATTTAGCCATAAATTGCGAGTGACAACTAGCATTCCATATCACAGCTGCTTAATGAGAAATGAATGTTTGTAATTGATTACTTTAAAAATCACATGGACCATTAATCATAAATTATCATGCACTAGAATTCCTTCATTAAAGATCCCAATCTTGGCTAAGGTAATGGTTTATGTCAAACCCTAATGTGCCTCAATTATATTACCTTGTCTTGGTTCTAATTCTTGATGAAATTAGATTCCTATTAGAAACTCTTTCTAGTGGATCCTACTGTTCTAGCCAGAAACTTTAGTTATAAAGAATAACTAGATAGCATAGGATCTACACCTCGTTTACTCTAGGTAATGAATTCTATCTTGGTGATCACTTATCTCCATATATAACAAATTAGAACTATCGCATGTTATATATCTATACATAAATAGTACATCTATGTAAGCAGTATTAAATTCTAACCACCTATGTATGAGATATAGTAACCCTCAAGTCAAAGGGCTATATTCACTATTATGACCTAGATGATAAATAATTGATAAGTAGTAAAACTCCATATTATTATCATTTAATGTTATGGTTTGACTATTCAACCTATGACTATCCACGCATTTTTATCAACATCATATATCAAGCAGCAGACTCACCGCCTCTATAATCGTCTATATTATATACTGATTATAGAAAATAAATAGAAGTGATGATCTTCTAGAATTAATGATGCCTAGTCATTAATCATATGACCATGAACATACTTTAAAATATTTGTACAAGAGTGATCTATCACTTATATTCTCAACGCTTGAGAATAGGTCCTCTTACAAATAGTTAAGGACTATATTCTATAATATAAAACTCTTTTCACATAAAGAATATATTTATTATGCCATTGGAAATTATTATCTACTATTACATTACTATGATATGGCTCCTAAGGTATATATTGCTATCAATCTCCCACTTGCACTAAAACCTTTTGGTTTAGTATCAAAAACTCATCTTCTCAAAACAAAGTCTAACTATTACTAACTTTTGACTTCAGTCAATAGATTAACCAAGTTAATGGCTAACACTATTTTCTGCAATGCTAGAATGCCTATTCCAATAATTGATTTGATAATATCATAATGCCTGACAAAGTATTACGGATTTCAATATGAGAGTCAAGTTCCCTTGCCCTAAGCTAAGGCTTCATTGTTACCATAGCATAGAGATACTCATTATGTACTGGATAAACTCTTAACTAGTTCATAATTGCTGAATCCAAAACATCTTATTTGCAACAGCACATGTAGCAAATTCGACTTCTATAATGACATTTGTAACAACAATTTGCTTAAAACTTTTCTAGCAAATTATTACTTCATCATGGATAATAACAATCCCTATGATAGACTCTCTATCATTTTTATAGCAATATTCTTCATTTATCAAAATTAAAGCTTAAATACTTCTCAAATACTTTAGAATAATTTTTTATTATATTTCCAATAATTTAATCCTGAATAGGATTAGAATCTATCAGTCATACTAACTACATTCTTGATATTCAACCCATCATACAACTTTTGTATAATTTAGATTTCCTATAGTTGTACTATAAGGAATCTATGCCAAACTTTCTTTTGGGTATCTAGAGAATCAACCCTCAAAAAGTGGATATCAAAGGCATAGGAAATAATACTTTTGGAATTAGCATGTTGAACTTTTCAACATCTTTTCTAAATATTGAGTTAGACATATTTAACATTCTATTCAATCTATCTCTGTAGATATGAATTAATAAGAATGCTAAATATTTATCTTAAGACTAAATGAAGAACATAAAGGTTAAACCATTCTACAAATACAAATATATTAATACTTTTACTAACCAATGTGTTATCCATGTATAAAATTAGAAAGTAATGAGACTCTCACTATCCTTTTGCACATTAAGGACTCATTTTACAATAATACAACTCCTTAAGGTTTACGTACCTTGGAATTTTCTTAAGATTCTAAGCTTTAGATTTATTCCATGATTATGTTTTCTTTTCTAGAGAAAGAAAACTAGTATTGACATCTATATGTCAAACTTATAATCAGTATGCATTGTTATATCATATATAGCTATAATAGAATCATCTCATAATTTTCTTCATCATGAATGTACAACTTTTTTGCATTCATGTAAAGGAAATTATATTTCTTAAGATTAGATATTATACTATCTTATGATTTACTTCATTATCAATATACAATTGTTGTGTATTCACATAAAGAAAATCATATCTTATAGAAAAATTAGATATTCTATTAAACCTTTTAGTAGCATGTTTGGATAAAACACTTAGTTTTTAGACTCTTCACAAGGTTAGTCAAATTTACTTTGATCATTTTTGAATATTATTAGATGACTTGACCTAATGATTCTATCTTTCTTAACATGTCACTTTCTTGAATAAACACTTTATCAAGAAATAACATCTTTGCTAACAACTCTTTGTTATGCAAAAGATAGATGATTATCCTAAACAACTTTTAGGATATCCAACAAACCATATCTCAATTAGGATTGTCTTCCAATTATCTAACTTCAGCTTATCAAATAAACTAGATGTCTCAAATCTTAATAAGAGTAATAATTTTGATATCTATCCATATCACACAATATATGAGTTAGGATTAAATAGAATTTGGAGAAAAATCTATTTGAGAGTATTTTGCTATTAATTACAAATCTCCATAAGGAAATAAAGAAAAACTTCTATAGTTCATCATTTATTACATCATATCATATATGTTGTAATTTATTCTTTTGAGTATACCATCGTGTATGGCTTTCCTAAAAAGAGTTATGATCATATGCCAATTTTATATTTAGGGAATTTCTCAAAAAATTGGTAATCAAGTTCTCCCCACTTCTATCATATTAAAGGGTTATGACACTCTTTCCTTTTTATTTCAAATACCCTTAATATTTATATTCCTATCCATCTTGAATTTCTTGAACATCTTAAAGAATTCAAATGAACACTTTATTTTATTTACCTTTTCTATACGGGTTATATATATATATATATATATATATATATATATATACACAATGAATAAAAAAAAAAAAAAAAACTCCAACTAACCATTTCACAAATGGTATTGATGTATCTGTATGCATAAATTTTATAACTTTTTTGATTTCTATTTTTTGTCCAACAAAAGGTGATCTAGTTATTTTTGCATAAGATGCAAGACTTATAAGTTAAAACAAGTTTACACCTTAATGGGAATTGACACATGTTATCTAACTAAGTTATTTTATCTTTAGTTAAACAAACTAATCTAAGAAATCATAATGGTTTTATGAAATTATCATAAAAGCACTTGGAGTTGTTTTGTTATTATCAACTTAATGATAATATATCAAATATATAATTCATACTCTTAAGTTTATTACCATAATAAACTATGCAAATATTTTTTCTTGTAACAAAATTCACAACTCCTTGAAGTTACAGAATAATGTAGCTTAAGTATGAAATACATACATGATTTAAAAAATATGATTTCTAAAATCATCATGAAGTACATTCAAGATATATGAAATATGATTTCTAAAATCATCATGAAGTATCCTAAAAACTCTTTGGAAACAAACACTTTGACCCTTAGATCTTTTAAAAATCACTTCATCTAACTCCATGCGTCCATTACTTACTCTGATCATACATAAGGTATAAAAGCACCTATATCATGAATCCTAACAACAAATGAACTATAGTAACAAGAGATAGATTTACTTATACAAGGTTTATCCCTCTCTCTGTCCATTAGTATTCTCAATACTTAGGGCAATTACTTTTCCAATATTCACAATATTTGAAAATAGAAACATTTTTCTTTGTCAACTGTAGCATTATACATGGACCTTTGCAATTTCCCTTTTAGGATTTATATTAGAAACTTTTTCTATTACCTTAAAGTGTGCTTTCTATCTCATGGAAATTTGGAATGAATTTTAAGAATTAAACTATTTAAAAATTATTATTCATCAAAACATCTAGACTCTCTATTTGTTTGATGAAATTAATCATCATATGAAAATAATTTCCAAATTTAGTTTAATTAAAAATTAATAAGAAATAAAATAGGTTTCTCAAAATTCAAATTCTTTCACAAAGAATACTAGATAGAAAAATATAAGAACAAGAAATTAAAGATGAAACATTTTCTTTGATTTCCTTTCTCTAATTTATTAATCTAGTTGAATAGTAAGAACAAGAATAAGAATAATATGGAGAAGACAAAGAAAAATAAAGTTATGAAGATCAAGAAGACATACTTTCTTCTTTTTCTTCCTTTATAATTTCTTTTCCTTTCTTTTTTTTTTCTTACCTTTTCCTTTTTCTTTCTTTTTAGTTTTCTTTATATCCAAACAAAATAATTGCTATAATCAGTGTATGTATGTTCATCAAACAACTCTTGTAGATGAAACATAATTACTTAGAGTCTTGTCATGGTCATATGTCATTTTTGCAATCTTGACTTATAAAACAATTATATAGCATCAACCTCATCTAGTATTTCATTTTCTATTTCACTTAGAATGATATGTTTCTTTGGAGTAGTCCTTCCTCTAAAAGTCTAAGAACAAACAAAATCAAATACATACACTACGTACTCGACTGCAAGGACCATTTTAAGATTTTCAAACTAGTCCATAGATTTAAGCCCTGTAAGCCTAAAAGAAAAATATATTCTAGATTGGGCTTGTCAATTTCATATTATTAAAATGTAGAAAATAACAAGATTAAAAACATATATAATTATGTAGCTATCATAATGATTTGGTCTTTAATCAAAATGATAATCCCATTAATTTGGCGAATCCTATACTTCCAAATAGGAAACAAAAATCCTATTGGGGTGGATTTCTAATAAGTGATTGAATTCTTATTAGATTATCACAAATTCCTCAGATACTCATTGTCATTATTAGAGCTTTGATATCTAATAAATGAACAACACTTGTTCATCACAAATCTTTGTGAGTTTCAGTCAATTCAGTTCATAGTGTTTTAGTAATAACACACATCCATCCTAGGAATTTTCGTGATAATTTGCTTGACATAAAACTATTAAGACTAAGTATGTGTTTTTATGGAAATTTACGTGCTATGTGATTGATGAGTTTGTGGCATGTTAAATTAATTTTAATATGCATAATATAGGTTATTATTATGAAATAAATAATTTATATGAAGTGCATTGCATTAAATAAATTATTTTACATAAAATGAATTTTCATGCAAAAAGGTGATTTTTAAGCATAAAATAATTTTATGAGTATTTTAAAAATAATTTTTAAATAAATATTTTGGGAAAAATTTTAAAGAAAATAATAAGAAAAATATTTTTATTTTAATTACCTATAATCAACCCTAAAATTAATTAAAAAGCCTAAATACCTAAAAGTTCACTACATCAAAACATTCATAACCTAGCTCATTAAGGGTAATCTTAGAAATTGCCTAAAATCATAAATATATTATATGAATTTTGGCTAGCCGTTGATTCTAGTAGCCACCATTATGTTATTTCATTATTTTGATAGAAAAATTCTCTCTATCAAAATTCACAAAATATCTTCAAACTTTGCAATTTCGCGACTGTTTTATAAGTTTTTCTTTTTCTTTCAATTTGCTATTTGATTTTTATGAAACTAATCATGAGAAAATTATTTTGAATTGAGTATTTACTGATTTTTATTGATTAAATTCAGCCTAGGTGAATTCTTGAGAGAGAAACTAATTTTTTTTTTACCGAAAACACTAACCTCTCTACGCGATTTCTCCAAAGGTGAATTCTACAACTCAAAATTGAAAATTTTCATGCATAAACATTACAAAGGAGAAAGGGGGGGGGGGGGGGGGGGGGGGGTTGTTGGGGGTGGGGGGGGGGGGGGGGGGAGGTAGATGAGGGGGCAATTTCTACATATTTGTTTTCTAAATGGATTTTTGATGTGTTTAGATGAAAACATATTTTTGCATATTACTATAATGACCGAAAAGTTTTGGAAAACAAGAAAATTTAAGATTTTCATTATAGAACTTAAAAGTTGGAATATTTCATGGTTTTATATTGATATGGCTGCCAATTTATGTATGGTGGAATTCTAGATTGATATTTGTTATGTTTGGATGGAAAATAATGATTTAAATCATGTGTTTACATATTGCTATAATGACTGGAAAATACTGGAAACAAGAAAACTCATGGTTTTTCATTCTAAAACCTAAAGTTAGAAATTTTCATGCATATAGATCTATATGTGCCTATTCCTACATGTTCATGTTCCACAATGATTTTTGTTTTGATTGCATGAAAAATCTTGGTTCAAACCATGTTTCTACATATTAGTATAATAGATGGAAAGTGCAAAAAGTAAGAAAATTTAGATTTTCTCTTCAATGGGGTATTCGGCCTACATTGGGATTCTTATCCCAATGTCTATAATTTTTATTAAATCTATTTTAATGATTATTGACATGTATGTATAAATGATAAATGGTTAAATTGCATATTGGTTGAAGGAATGACTCTAGACAAGGCTAGAGATAATTTAACATACTTAAGGTATCTTAACCTTAACTTGTGATTTTAATGTGAATATGATTGGATAATATGGAAATAGGTTTTATGATGAGGCAATAATGAATTTATGATCTTGAATTGATGAGGAGATTAATTGAATAAATTGGGCATAAGAGCTAGGCATGACATTTGAAAGGCTATTAATAAGTTGACGACATGTATGGAAGTATTAAGTGTACTAAGATGATTGTTAAAGTGAATTGATATCAATATCATGACACTGTGCTTGACTTGAGAAAAGTATTGATATGATTTATAATGTGTTTTTCATGTGACCCTAGAAAGGCTAAATGGGCAAGACTTTTAAAGTCAACATGTTATGTGCAAGTGATTGGTACACATCCATGTGCAACTCTAAGTGTATGCAAATGTTATACGTGCATGGGGTAGTTATGGGATAGGATAGCATGATGATTAAATATATAGTATTGAATTAAATATATGTTAGAGCTTGAGGAGTTCTAGAGGTTCAAGGGTTATGAGAACTAGGAGCGAAGGAACCACAAGGTGAGTAGACATTATGATGTTGTTACAAGTACAAGCTATCATGATATTGTACCTTTGACTTTCTTGAAACCTAAGTTCTTTCTATTCTAAAATGAAACTTTATGATTTCTTTGTAAGCTTGGGTTACTAAAAGATAATTAGTCCAAAACCATTTTTGATTATCCAATGATAATGCCTTTGCAATTATTGCCCTAACTTATATTTTTCTGGGACTACACTATTGTTCATTTTGTTAAATAAGCTAAACTTCTATTGCCATTATGTTACATGTGATTGTATCCTTCAATGCTATTATTACCTTTATATGTTATGAATTATGTTATGAGTTATGTGTGAACATGGTAGCAACTTTTACTTTACATGTTATGAGTTATGTGTGGACAAGTCAGTAACCTTCACTCTATATTATGTTATGAGTGGACAAGGCAGCAACCTTCACTCTATATTATGTTACGGGTGGACAAGGCAGCAGCCTTAACCTTATATTATGTTACGAGCAGATTAGGCAGCAGCCTCCACTCTATATGTGTTATGAGTTATAAGTTATTTTTGTAAACCTTGTTAAATTGTAAGCCATGAATTATGAATCATAAATTTTGAATGATGAGCTATGAAATCTTCTAAAGGATATATGTTATTATGTAAGTCATGTTGTTTACTCATTGAGATCATCTATCTCACCCTTTTTCCTTGTGTGATTCCAATTGAGCATTATGAGGAGGCAAGGTGATCACTCAAGCTACCTACTCCGCTTGGGAAATTTTCTTATCAAAGTTATAATAATACCATGCTATGATGAGTCTTTAGATGCTCCGAGAGTTATTATGGGAATTTTATTTTAGAATATCATGTTGGTGACTTTATTTGAAGTCTTATTATTATTTTCTTATGGATTGTATTAAAGTATATTTTTAGCTTCCACAACTTAAGGTTTTTCCTTTATAGAAGGTTTTATTAAGTTAATGCATGAATTTCAGTACGATTCTAGGTAGTGATTGTATGAATGGATTCTACGAGCGTGGGTGACCTTATGTCTCCCCAAGTTCTAGGACCCTCATGTCTCTGACAATGGGATGTGACAGTTTCCAACCTTAGATACACATTGTCATTATTAGGTTTTCACACTAGTCAAGTCAAATCCATTGACCAACAAATATAGTGACTTGAATATCATGTATCCAATACATGTAATATCATATGCTTCACAATAGCTTCAAAGAAAACATTCAAACCAAATATATCACTTCTATATATTCATAACTGATGATATAAGTGTTTGAATTTTCATGAACTATTGTTCAAATGGAGAATCATGACCTGATATTTTCCTTGGAAAATTTTTGAGTGTTAATCATTTAATCTCACTTTGCACATTATCCATTTTAAATATACATCACATACATTCATATATATCACATATAAATTTCAAAAAATGGATAATATACACATAGGTATGATCATTGATTCTATGGATCCACTTCCCTGCCACAAGGAATGGACTAGGGATATAGGTCAATACAATTAGAAGCATGAAATATAACACTTACACCTTAATGCACCCACTAAGCATCCTCATGGGTTGAAGCTCTTTTTGTTAATGCAACTCCACATCTCCATATGTACATTAGTAACCTAGGCATTCCAAGGAGAGATTACAAATAGAAAAGAGCTTATAGGCTCAACGAAACAAATTATCAACTCAAATAAATAACTTAACGTTTAACTACATCTTATCAAATAATAAAACTACATCTTATCAAATAATAAAACTAATTATTACAAGTTCACAAAAGAAATCATACATTATGGTTTCCTAATCCTTGATCAACAATCAATGCCTCAAAAAAAATAACAATACATACATATATATACATACATATATATATATATATATATATATATATATATATATATATATATATATATATATATATATATATATGTACATATATATATATATATATATATACATATATATATATATATATATACATATATATATATATATATATATATATATATATATATATATATCTATATATTTATATCTATATATATATATATATATGTATATATATATATATGTATATATATATATATGTATATATATATATATATATATATATATATATATATATTATATATATATATATATATATATATATATGTATATATATATATATATATATATATATATATATATATATATATATATATATATATATATATATATATATATATATGTATATATATATATATATGTATATCTATATATATATATATGTATATTATAGTTCATATATATTATTAATATACATATATATAT